>CM024334.1:7672777-8019000 GCA_014170255.2 Drosophila triauraria | reverse complement strand
TTATGCTACTTAACCTAAATTACATAAACTTATTTCTACTTCACTCTCCTCACGGCTCACCTGCTGGAATTCCACGTCGCCTCCTCTTCCCAGACGGATGCGGATGCCCTCGGCCTGGTTCAGCACGATAGCTGCCCGTCTTCCGACTCCGTACGTCTCCGAGCTGTGGCCCCTTCGATGAACTCCTTGGTGGCATCGCGACCGGCCACGTCAGCGTCTCCTCGCCGCCGGGATGCTCCAGTCGGAACTTGGTCCCATGGTACACCTTGTCTTCGATGACCAACCAGAGGTCACCGGCTTGTTGTGCTGCTTAACGGTGGCCAATGGGATTTCCTTGCTCATCTTCGTGACTGCTTGACTGCCTGTCTGCTCCTGATCCTGATCCTGTTGCTGCTGCTGCTGCTGCTCCCGCTTCTGCTTCCGGATATCGTGGCGAACCTCCATGGGCTCCTCGCCCGCGTGCCCCTGGGCTTCTCGCCCCCACGCTCACTGGGCTTCTCGCCCCTTCTGCCGCGGGCTCTCGCCCCTGGCATTCTCCCGCTTGCGGACTTGGGCTTCTCGCCCTCCTACCGCCGGGCTCTCCGCCCCTGGCAGGCTTCCCGCCTGCGGACTTGGGCTCCTCGCCCCTACCGGCTCCTCGCCGTTCATGGTATTATGGCTGCTGCTCAAAAATACAATAAATAAACTAAACTATCAAATCTTGTTTTCTCCTTATGCCGCACGCCCTACTTACTGCGGTCTGCACTGCTAATTTGTTTCTGAGCTGAGCTGCTCGCTCTCGGCGGCCCTGAGGCAGCCGTTTTGTCGTGCCTCTGCCTAACGGATCCTCGCCCAAAGCTTTCCAACTTATCCGTTTTCTCGTTCTCTCTGCCTCAGTGTTGCATTTCTCTTGTATCCGCTATTGCCGGATATGCGCTCTCAGCTACCTATTTAAATTCTAACGTATTATTTTAGTTTTAATTGTAGTCCTTTTTATTTTGTTTTCCTTTAAATTATTTATTTATTTATTTATTTATAGTTCCTCATATTAACTATTATCTATATATATATATATATATATGTATATATGTATTTTTGTTTACTGTAGTTTTTTCTCTTGTCTTTTCATTTTCTCACGGTTTGATGTTCCCGTGTCGTTGTTACCCTCCTCTGTCCCGGCTGTTGATCCCTATCCATTGGATCCTCCACATTTGGTTGTTCTCTCGCGTCCCCTTCCGGCTTCAGGGTACTGATGTGGGCTCGCCGCTCCTGTCCAGTCTTAATGTCCTTTAGTTTGACAATAACTGGCGATACGAAATCCATGATTCGGAATGGTCCTCGAATCTTGGCGCTAGCTTCGCAGCAAATCCTTCCACTGCGTTTGACAAGTGGTGTTCGGCCCACACCACTTGTCCAACTACTGGTGTCCAGTGTCTTCTACGCAAATTGTAGTATCTGGCTTGGTCCTGAGCCGCCACTTCCAGATTTCTTCTCACGATCTCGAAGACTTCTCTCAAGTCCTTCGCGAGCTCCGTTGGATCCTGCTGCGGCCTTCCAGTTCCCATTGTAGCCTCATCATACACGGCCTTCGGGAGTCTGGGTTCTCTTCCTGGGTAAGGAATGCTGGGAATATCCGGTGGATTCTGCGTATTTAATTTACTGCCAGTGTTATCTCTGGCAGCAAGTCATCCATTTCCTCTGATTCCCTTCCGCATACTGGGCAATCATCGTCTTCACCGTTCTGTTGGCTCTCTCCGTTGGATTTTCCTGGGGCGTATACGGGGCCGTGAACTGGTGACGTACTCCCATGTCCTCCAGGAAACTTTAAACGCTCTGCTTGTGAATTGTGCCCCATTGTCTGTAACGAGGACTTTAGGTACCGAACCGCGCTAGATTCTCTCCTGAACGCTTTCTTTAGGGTATCCGTCGTGGCCTTCCGCAATGGCACCATCTCAGTCCACTTTGAAAACCTATCAATGAACACAAGCAGCATCGTGTTTCCGTGTATGGATCTTGGAAGTGGTCCCACAAAATCCGCACAAACTGTGGACCATGGCTCCTCCGGGATTTGTGTTAGCATCTTTCCCGCTGCCTGTAGCTGGCTGGCCTTGAAACGTTGACACGTCTCACACTTACGCACGTATGATCGTACGTCTCTCTGCATCCCTGGCCAGAAATATCTTGACGCAATCTTGGCGATGGTTTTCCGGCTTCCTGTGTGTCCTGCTGTCGGTGCATCATGATTCTCCTTCAAATCCTTTCCTTGAGCCCGGACGGCGCATAGTTTCCATGCGGCCACGTCTTCATGTCCAGCTCTGTGAGGAATGTTTCGCACAGACCTCCGCTTCCCATATATAATCCGGGAACTTTGTGGATGAGCCTTCATTTCCTTCAGCTTTTCCTGGGTCCATGCACAGGTTTTACCTCCAAGTTGAAGTGCTCGCCGCTGCCAATCATGAGGCAGGCTTCCGGTTCCAACGGTTGCCGTGAAAGGGCGTCCGCCACCGTATTTAGTTTCCCACGCCGATATATGATGTCGAACTCATATTGCTGCAACTCCAATGCCCATCTCGCAATCCGTCCAGTCGGGCTCTTGATAGAGTTGAGCCATTTCAACGCCATATGGTCCGTAACTACTTGGAAATGATATCCTTCCAAATATGGTCTAAACTGCTGAATTGCCCACACGATGGCCAGGCACTCCTTTCTGTCGCCGAATAATTTTGTTCTGCCCGTTTAATGTTCGACTAGCGTATGATATAACCTTCTCCTGGTTATCCTGGTGTTAAGTTAGACCGCTCCTACCCCACATTACTGGCATCCGTTTGCAGCACAAATTGTCAAAATCCGGACAAGTCAATACCGGTGCTGCGATCAGGCTCTCCTTTATGTCCTCGAATGCCTTTTGCTGGTTTTCCTCCCAATGCCATTTGACGCCCTTCTTTAGCAATCCTGTCAGCGGGTTGATTTTTGTTGCAAAGTCCGGAACGAAACGCCGGTACCACGATGCAACTCCTATAAACCTGCGCAGACCTTTGGCATCCGCTGGCGGTGCTAGTTCTCCGATGGCTGCCACCTTATCAGGATCCGTACGGATCCCTTGATCCGTCACGAGATGCCCGAGGTATTTCAGCTCCTTTTGAAGAACTCGCACTTATCTACGTTGATTTTCAAATTTGCTTTTCTTAGCCGTCGGAAAACCTCTTGGAGGTTTCTCTTGTGCTCTTCCAGCGTGCGACCGATGACGATGATGTCATCCAAATATGCAAAGGCATGTGGTTCCATATCTGGCCCGATAACGCTGTCCAGTGCTCGCTGAAACGTTGCCGGTGCTGAATGCAACCCGAAAGGCATGACTTTCCACTGATACAGACCCCGTCCTGGACTGTAAACGCCGTTAATGGTTTACTTGACTCCTCCATGGGTATCTGCCAGTATCCATTTTTAAGTCAAACTACTGATGTATTTGGCCTGTTTTAACTGATCCAGGATGTGGTGAATCCTCGGCAAGGGTACGCGTCTGGGATAGATTTGCATTCAACTGCCTGAAATCCACGCATAACCTCCATTTGCTATCTTCTTCGCACCATGACGATTGGGGCACTATGAGGGCTACTCGAAGGCTCTATACAGCCTTGTTTTAGTAGCTCAACAATCTCATTGTCAATGGTGGCTCATCGCTGGATTTCTTGGGAAATATCTTTGTTTCAAGGGTCGGTCCTTCATCACTATCTTGTGCTCAGCAATGTTCGATACCCTTTGATTTCCTCGAACATTTCTAATTCTCTTCTTAGAAACGTGTCCATGCACTGGTCAGTTAATGGCGTTTCCGCTGCCATTTTAACCGTTCCTCTGGGGCTTTGTTACTGTCCTGTTCCTTGTTCCTGCTTGGTTTTCGCTCTGCGATTCCTGACTACTTCTCTTGCTTTTCGTGGGCCTATTCGCCCTAAACTGAATTCTTTGTCCTGCGCAACTTAATTCTGCCTCCAGATCCTTCAATATGTTGTAGCCCAGGACTAGATCATCGATGATCCCTGGCATTACGAACAGTACTGTTGTGATCTGCCGGCTCCCAAACTCGAGTGTCACCTTGAGCTGGTGGTTTATTTCGCCCGCTCGCCCATCCGCGAATCTCACGGGTCTCCATGTAGGTGTCAGTTTTCCCCAGCACCCAAGCTCGCTGCTAACGTTTCACCGACAACTGTTGGTGCTCCTGTGTCGATCACTGCCTTATAGGATTTACCTCCTATTATAACAGTGGCCGACAAATACGAGCCCTCATCCCGAAATCCCTTTTGATTTATTGGGAGCCGAGTTTGACGACTCCTGCCGTGCTCCGGGTGGCGAGAGTCGGGGTCCGTTTCCCATAGCCCCAACAGTTTATTGTTTTGCGTCCGACCATCCCACACCTCCAGCAGAAATAACGGTGCGCTGACGACACTCTCGTCTCCAGTGTCCCGCTTGTCCGCAATTTCCACATGCATTGGAGGGGTCCGGTATTCTTTGTGGGGCCCATTGTTTGCCTGTCTCCACTGTTGTGTCTCCTGCGGCCTGGTGAATGGATTTGTGTGCCGAGGCTGTGGCCTTGTAGTCCTCGGAGGTCATTGCGATGGGGTTCACTGGGGACTGAAGTCGGGCGTGGACCGAACTGGCCCGTAATCGCTCCCTATCGCGGTCTAACTCCTCTAGCTCATCCGCTAGACCCATTAATCCCTGCAAAGTGGAGAATTGGGATGGCCTGGCGAACGCTCGGAGATCTGGAACGCTGTTGTCGTATATCCTCTCCAGTTGCGCCTCTGTTGACATTTTCAACGGTCTCATCAGGCACTGCATCTCCACCATGAATTCCTTAAAGGGTTCTCCTAGTCGCTGCTTGCGCTGTATCACCTCCTCCCGAAGGTGATTGAAATAGCCTTGGCAGAAAATAGGCCTGAAAACTGGTCGTGAACTGCCCATGTCGTCCAATGTTGGTTGTTTGCCACGTACCATTTCAAGGCTATTCCCTGAAGCAGTTCGGGCATCGCCCTAGGAAGCAGGTCTAGCTCGAGACCGTACGTCTCCGCTGACCACTCCACCTGCTCTAGAAACTCTAGTGGTTTCGCTGCCCCATCGAACCGAAAACTCCATTCCTTACCCTAGACGCTATTCTAGAATAGTCGGTGCTTGTGGCCTGGCTATCATATCCTGCTGTATTCTGGTCTCGGTTGGAATTGGGGTGGATTCGCGGAATTGTTTTGGCTGTACGCTGGGATATCTATTTGTACCTGTTCCTTGAAACTGGCATTTAGAATATCTCCTGTGAAATCATCACCTGAGGCTTAGAAGCAGCGGGTCTTTCCTGTTGCCCACTGCTCGTAGACGCCTTAACTGGTGACGCTCCAGCGTGACGCTCGCTAATTCTGTAAATCTGAGTATGTGCGCTGGGTCCACGAGCTGTTCTCGTGCCCACGTAACGAACCCTCTGCGTAATTCGTCTACGTTCCCTGCCAATTCAAGGCCGAACTCCTGGCTATACGCCAGTAATTCTTCCCTGTTTAATTTGTATATCCAGCTGGTACTCACCATCGTGGATAAAAATTCCTTATTCTTAAATATATCTATAACTCAGGTAATTCTTATAGGCACAGCGACCCTAGTTCGGGCGCCAGTTGTAATCGGATAGCTCAGTCTCGTGATTCGCTGCAACAAATTTATATTTGTTGGGCACTGTGCCGAAATAAGAACTCCGGGGTTTAAATTAAGTAATATAATCTATATTTGAACTGGGAGTTGCACTCTTTCTACCACCCCTGTCTTAAGCGGGGCACAAGACGCCCTATCTCTAACAATTAGTTCACGCCCGACTCGCCGGCCAACGCCGTCTGGGTGATCACGCACGCTCCGCTTGATACTCCGGTGCTACCCGCACTCGGATACTCGCTAAGCTTCGCTCCGCTAGATACTCTGGTGCTGCACGCTCCAGATGCTCCCGCTAAGCTGACGCGCTGGCAAACTCACCGTCCGCCTGGGCACTTACAAAATACGAGATGGAAGGAAGTATTGAACTGGCCTCGCTTGGTCAAAGTCCTCCCAAGACTTGCGTTACTGCTGCTGGTAAACTGCTCTGCTCTGTCCCTGAACTGATCCTTGGCTCGTTTCCCAAGGAGTCACTTTCTCACTAGCACTGGTCACTGTTCAACGACGACTTAACTCCACACTTAACTGTCCAACTGCCTCCAACTCCCCAACTGACTCCTGCCTCGCTCTTTTATACCCCCGCAGCGCTGCTATTCAGCAGCCCGCTCTCCCGCCAAAACTCCTTGCTCAGGATCCTCTGCCGCGCTGCTGCTGCCAATTCAGCGGCCCGCTCTCCCGCCAAAAACTCCTTGCTCAGCGCATCCGTGTCCCGCTATGCGCTGACTATCCGCTCTGCTGAGCTTTCTCCTTTCTCCGCTCACTCCATCTCTTCTACCGCTTTCTCTTATACTGTTCTCTCTTCTGTCTATCCTGCGTTCCCTTTGGCTTATTGTAAGGGATCCTAACGATTCCTTACAGCTGTACCCCTGATTATTTCCAGAATTATTGATTTAAGGCTCATAGACTTTACTTTAAACATTTATTTCTAGATAGCACATACTTTTTATACATTTTCCTGGGCCTGAAATCTAACCTGAAAAGAGGTACACATCCATCACAGCGCACTCAAAATTCTTTTTGAATTTCAAAGGTCAATTATAATTTACTTTCCAGCTGAATGCAATTATGGTTTACAGGATCGTTCCAATCTCTCGGCCGCGTTAACATGCCATTAACAGAATGCAATATTACCAAAATCGTCATTTACTCGCTTACATATATATCGCTTTATTTGACTGGTCAAAACCTGCCTTTCCCACCCACCATTATTGCCACTTCGGGGGCTTCGTCTGTCATTTCGCTGACCATTGGCGGTGTTAATCAGCGCCACCGCTGTTGGCGTGCAAACGAAAAATGATTGCCGCCAAACACATTATCTGTATTATTAATGAGTTGCACGCCGCACATGCCGCAAACTGCACTCACAAAAAGGATTCCATCATTGAGTATCCACTGGGTGGCTTTGCAGTTAAAGGAGGTAAAAATCCATTGGGTTTTCTTAGGTAAAAAATTAAGCAAATATTCGTGATAATTGCTTAAAGATATTTTTATAATATATTTTGGGAAAGACTATTTAATTTACTTTTATTTTAAAAATTTAGTTATTAGTTTTTGTGAGTGCATTGCACTGCCCTTTATATTGGCATCATTGCTGATTGAGTTGGTCGTGAGACCCAACCCCCTTTAGCCTTGCTGCCTGTCTCTTTGGTGGTTCTTGCACAGCACATTGCATTCTCATTATATTGCCTTGCTATTTGGGTGTTTAATTAATTGAAAGCATTTTTTCCAGCGTTTTGTGGCCGTTTCACCGCGTCTTTCCGTAAACGCGAAGCGTCCACCGTATTAATATTGACTCTTTGGCATTGAGGACCGACACGCATGCATACAAACACTACTCCAGCTCGAAGCGGATGCGGAAGGACAAACAATAATTGTGCCCTGGAATCTTTTTCAGGTCTCTTAATTAAACGAAATACTTCGGTTTTTTCTGTTGGAATTTTATTATGGCTGCTGATGAAGTTGGGGGACTTTAAATAAAATTCCAGGTCAGATCTTTGAGTTAAATTGGTTGGACACTCGCGTCTCAGATACTTACTTTTTGCTTTATTTAAATTTAATTCACAATCGACTTTAGCTTTAGTACTCGTTACATTGTGGTTTACAATTTTAAACGTTTATGTTTATGTTAAAATATTTCTAAGACTTCTTAAAAGCTCAAGATATAATTTTTAGGATTAAATATTTCAAGCCCCTTATCCTTTGTCCTACTGGAACTGCTCGGCCAAGTTGAACTGTTTCGATGGTGACCACGGAAAAGGCTAATTTAACCATCTAAAAGAATGCCCAATAATACGCATATAAATATAAATAATTTATATATACTCAAGCAGTTTGTATATGTTTTTTAAGTTATATTCAAAATGCTTGAGTTACCAGCAATCCAACATACGGATAAGTTAGTTTGCATGCAAATCGGAAATACTCCACCAGCTGTTAGTGTAATGGGTTCCTGTAGATTGTGAAGAAAGTAAATCATGGTCGATTTATAACGACGATCGGCGCTAATCCAGTTCGATTGGAACAGGCGATCGGCAAGGTCCTGGCAATCATCGACTATGACATTGCACAGATAGCAGAAGGGGGACGTCTCCATGCATACACAGCACATGAAAAAGCACGTTCCGAGGCCCGTCCAAAATGATGCGAAGAACATGATGTTGATCATTGAAAGGCCCAGGACAATGCCGATCAGAAGGAATTGCACAAATATTGTTCCTGAGAAGACAGGTCGCAAAGCGTTGACATAGCTAGAGAATAATATATTTAGGTGGAATAAATAATTAAATAACGAAATAGTAAAAAATAAGAAAATAATAAAACTGCTGTTCTCATTAAAGCAAGATATGGTGCAAGCTCACTCCAAAATCAAACGATGATCCTGGATGCATTTTTTCAGGTCGTCGAAGTGCTCATCCTCATCCCTGTCCGGATCTGATCTCAGGTTCCCCAATCGATCCCTGAGCAGAGTGATGTGACAGCGAGCCAGCAGCATGGAGATCAGGGGGAAGACATCAGTGCACATATCCATGATGACCGCAGTACCCATTAGAGCAAGCTCCACTAGGCTGGACAGCAGGAAATGCTTATCCGAGTTGAGCATAGGGATGTTCATGCGCCAGGCGTGGGCCCCCACCAGGACGTAACCCGTGAAGTTAATGACCACATAACTCGTGTACATAATGAAATACAGGACGAATAGGGAATTGCATATAGCCACGTGTCGGTGAACTCTTGTTTTCTCCGAGTCACTAAGGCATCTCTCGTCCAGCCGGTCCAGCAGAGTCTTCGCCTTCTTAAATTTAGTGTGCCCCCTCAGGACTATAAAGGACTTAAACGAGTTTCCGTACACGTTGAACACGATCTCGACTGAACTGAGAAACTCGTTTGCCGAGAAATTGCGGAAACCATGCACGTATTCCACGACCATGGACTCCGGCCACAGCATCAGAATTCCTATGACCATGAATGTACAATACGCATTGTAAGCCCAACTCCACCTTCAAAGAAAAGTGTTAAAAAAAACATATAAGTGCAGACATTACATCAATTATTTATTAGAAGTCATACATTTAACAAATATTATTAAATTGCAATTGTATTTCACCTTTTGTTGTCGGGCTCTGTCCAGCCAAAGGACCACATAGTACGATCCAAGTAGATGAAGGCATTACGGGATTGAACCCGCTCCGTCAGTGGCTTCTCCTTGATGTGAGGAAATAACTTGCTTAACATCCTGGCCGTCGTTCCTTTTTGAGAATAATGGAAGCTCAGCCGGATTTGCCTTTTATAGGGCACATCAGGCCCGTTGTGTTTTTCCCAAATGACTTGCCACATTTATGTTTTGCATCAAGGACTGTAAACTTTGCTCTTTTTTCTTTTAGACTTCGGTCAAGCCATCAACTATTTAGATCCGCCTTCTTGCTGTTTGCATTTCTTCATTTCTGCGGGCTCCACTTCGGAAGCTCAACAGAAATTGTTAAATTAATTATTTCGGAATTCCAGGTTAGCTGCATACAAGTTTAGGCAGAGGTTATCTTATTCACTAACTTTTTGAAGCCCTTGTTAAGGGATTACGCCACCCTGAACTTTTTTAAAAATCAAATTTTTTTTGTTTTTAAACTCGCCGTCTTGCCGATATTCCGTACTCATGTACACCATGTGCAATGTTCTTGTAAAATCGTCCTACTAAATGACTCATACCTCCGCTATTTTTTAACTTTTACAAAAATGATCTATTTTTCTGTGCTCATATCTAGCTGTACGTGTATTTGATTGCACTCTCTGTTTAAATTACATTTGTTCAGAGCTAAGTTTAATTAACTGATCCTGATTTTGGTACATTAATTTTCATCCTATTGGAACTTCTCCGCCAGGTTGAATTGTTTCACTATGGTGACCACAGAAAAGGCCAGTTTTACCATCTGTAAAGAAACGATTAATAACATTGCGAATATTAAATTTAGTTAAAGGAAACCAATATCTACAGATAAATTTAGTTTGCATTGTAATGGGAAACACTCCACCGGCGATTAGTATTATCGGTTGCTGCAGATTGTGGAGGAAGTATACAACGGCCGCCTTGAAGCGGCGATCTGCGGTCATCCAATTGGATTGGAATAAGCTATTGCAGAGCTCTGGGATGTCATCGATTATGACATTGCAAAGGTAGCAGAGGGGAAAGGTCTCCATGCACACATCAAACATGAAAAAACACGTTGCCAATCCCGTCCAAAACGTCGAAAAGAACATTAGGTTTATCATTGAAAGGCCCTCGACAACACCGATCAACAGGAACTGCACGAAAATGGTGCCTGATATAACTGGTCGCAGGGCGTTCACATAGCTAGAAGAAGTGGTTATAACATGTTTGTAAACATAGCTATATAAGGCTCGGAACTCACTCCAAAATCAAGCGATGATCCTGGACGCATTTGGTCAGGTCGCTAAAGTGCTCACGCTCATCCTTGTCCGGATCCGATCTCAGTTTCTCCAATCGATCCCTAAGCAACGTGATGTGGCAGCGAGCCATCAGCATGGAGGTGATGGCACAGACATCTGTGCACTGATTCATGGTAACCACGGCAGTCATAAGGGCAAGCTCCGCAAAGCTGGACACCACGAAATTCTTCTCGGAATTCAGCAGCGGGATGTACATGCGCCAGGCGTGGCGCCCCATCAGCATATAGCTCGAAAAATTGACGATCACAAAACTAGTGTACATCATACGGTAGAGGATGTAGATGGAATTGCCAATAGCTACATAACGATGTACCCTTGATCTCTCCGCGTCACTCCGACATCTTTTATCCAGCTGATCCAGGACCCGTTTAGCCTCCTGGATTTTCCGGTGTCCCCTCATAACGAAGATGCACTTGAAGGTGCATCCAAACATATCGACCAAAATTTCAAGGGAATTGAGAAACTCGCTCGCCGAGAAGCTCCGGAAACTATTGACGTACTCATACCCCATCGACATCGGCAGGAGAATTAGCACCAACAAGGTTGTGAAAAGGCACCACAAAGTGTATAGCCATTGAAATCTGTTTAAATTTATAAATATTTAGTGCAAGAGAAACCTTAATGCTAAGAGACTACGATATTATTTTCTATATCTTTCCTACTTGTTGTTAGTGGCCTCTGTCCAGCCAAAGGACCACATAGTACCATCCAAGTAGATGAAGGCATCACGGGATTGAACCCGCTCCGTCAGTGGCTTCTCCTTGATGTGAGGAAATAACTTGCTTAACATCCTGGTCGTGGTTCCTTTTCGAGAATAATGGAATTTCAGCCAGAATCGCCTTTTATAGGCCACAAAAGGACCGTTGTGTTTTTCCAAATGACTTGCTTGATTTCTTTTGTTTTCTATCAAGTACTGTACAAATGTTGTACTTGGTGGTGAGACTTGCTGGTTTTATATCCACGCCGGGTATTATAATATTGACCAGATGCTTGAAATGCAGTGAAGAAAGCCACGTAAGCCGTTTTTTGTTGTTTTTAAAGATATGTGATTGAAACTTAAAGTATGATCCTTCAGTTAAAATATAACAATACATTGTACATTTCTTAATTCTTTCTTGAAGGGTATATAAACTTCTGTGCCCGCTAACTTTCGGTTCGCAGCTGAGGGACTAATCCAGCTGTATATGAACGGAGCCTTCCCAGGGCTGGGCAATTCGGCGTCGTAAGTGACCTTGCCGTGGCTTTGGGGCGAAGCCTCGGTCTACCGGCCCAGCCCAACATGAAAAAATGAACAGTCAAGAGCGAGCTTCTGACCTCATAGGAGAGGTTAAAACCCACAAACTGTTGGATGTGGACGATGAGCAGTTGCTGAGTTCTAGTCATTTCTAGATCATTTTCACTCTTGAATTCAATGGTGATTTTCGCCTTTAAAACCGTAGAAAGTGTTTTAACAGCAATAAAAACATGGAAGCTAATTTCGGAAAGCCGAAGCTTATATACCCTCACAGTTAGCTAATTGAGAATATGCATAACTAAGTCAAAATTGCGTATATTTCAATTTGGAATGCTATTCTGTACTAGTTTTTATTAGGCTAACAAATCTGCATACATAGTTTCAAAACTTAGAAATATATTATTTTTTGTCAAATTGTATCAAAATTTTGAAACATTTGTCAACATATCTTTTTTGATTTTTTTCAATATTTCGATTGTAATTAACTTAGATTTAAATCGCGAATCGAAAAATATACATCCTTTGGCTTTAACTTACTTCAGAATTTGATTAACTGTGAATTAATTGCATCTTAGTTGCATACAAGTTTTGGTCTAATTTCTGCAGTCGAATTTTTTTATGACTTTGTTAGGGGTTGCGACACCCTAAACCTTTTTAGAAAACAAAAATTTTTTTTGTTTCACTTTTAAGAACATTTTAAGACCTTGGCCTCATTCCAACACAAATAAATTCAGACGTTAGTCTGTTGCACTTGCATTTTTGCGTTTTTCTCGAAACCACATTTACGAAACTGGTTTTCAAGATATCCAAATATCTACTGAACCGTTTTGGCTCTAACTTTTACCACATATTCTTAAATGTACTCGCTATGGTGCATAATATTTTTTGAATAAGCACCTCGTTTTAAAGTTATGGATTTTAAAAGTGACATTTTTTTCGACATTTGTACTTATTCATTTTAACATTTGACATTTTTAAACAAAAAATAATAAAAATCATATGATGTACCATAGCGCAAGAACTAAATAAGAAATGATTTTACTTTGCATTTTCCGGTAACTTATTAAAAACAATTATGATCTGTTGGTCAATAAAAAATAATTATTGGATATATTTGATTGCAGTTTATTTCAATTTCATGAAAAAAAGTTTTTCCTAAGGCACTCTATGTTTAAATAACATTTTCAAAGCTAAGCTTTATTAACTGATCCTTATATTGGTCAATTCATTTTCATCCTATTGGAACTTCTCGTCCAGGTTGAATTGTTTCATGACGGTGACCACAGAAAATGCCAGCTTTACCATCTGTAAAAAAACTATTTATAATATTACTAATGTTAAGAAAGAAATACTTACAGATAAATTGGTTTGCATGCAAATGGGAAACACTCCACCGGCGGTTAGTATAATCGGTTGTTGCAGATTGTGGAGGAAGTATACAACGGCCGACTTGAAGCGCCGATCTGCGGTTATCCAATTGCATTGGAACAAGGAATTGCATAGCTCTGGGCAGTCATCAGCTATGACATTGCACAGGTAGCAGAGGGGAAAGGTCTCCATGCACACATCAAACATGTAAAAGCACGTTCCCAATCCCGTCCAAAACGTCGCAAAGAACATTAGGTTTATCATTGAAAGGCCCAGGACAACGCCGATCAACAGGAACTGCACGAAAATGGTGCCTGAGATAGCTGGTCGCATGGTGTTCACATAGCTAGGAGAAGGGGTTATAACATGTTTGTAAATATTGCAATATTAGTATACTGAAAAGAGCTTAACTAGCCGTAAATTAGTTCGAATCTCAAACGTTGTAAACAGAACTTACTCCAAAATCAAGCGATGATCCTGAATGCACATGGTAAGGTCGCTAAAATGCTCATGCTCATCCTTGTCCGGATCCGATCGAAGTTTCTGCAATCGATCCCTGAGCAGAGTGATGTGACAGCGCGCCAGCAGCATGGAGACCAGGGCACAGACATCTGTGCATGAATTCATGGTAACCACGGCCGTCATAAGGACAGCCTCCGCCAAGCTGGACGCAATGAAATTCTTCTCGGAGTTTAGCAGCGGGAAGGACATGCGCCAGGCGTGGGCCCCCATCAGGATATAGCCCGTAAAGTTGACGACAACAAAACCAGTGTACATCATGTGGTAGATGATGTAGATGGAATTGCCGATAGCTACATGTCGATGTACCCTTGATCTCTCCGCGTCACTCCGACACCTTTTATCCAGCTGATCCAGGACCCGTTTAGCCTCCTGGATTTTCCGGTGTCCCCTCATAACGAAGATGCACTTGAAGGAGCATCCAAATATATTGACCAGAATCTCAAGGGAACTGAGAAACTCCCCCGCAGAGAAGCTCCGGAAACGATTGACGTACTCCACCACCATTGAAATCGGCATGAGAAGTAGAACCAAAATTGTTGTGAAAAGCCACCACGAAGTGTACAGCCAGTGGAATCTATTTGCAATTATAAATAATGAATGCTAAGAGACTACGATATTATTGGCTGTAGCCTTCCTACTTGTTATTAGAGGGCCTTGTCCAGCCAAAAAACCACATGGTACGATCCAAGTAGATGAAGGAATCACGGGATTGAACCCGCTCCGTCAGTGGCTTCTCCTTGATGTGAGGAAAAAACTTGCTTAACATCCTGGTCGTGGTTCCGTTTCGAGAATAATGGAAGTTCAGCCAGAATTGCCTTTTATAGGCCACAAAAGGACCGTTGTGTTTTTTCAAATGACTTGCTTGATTTCTTTTTGTTTTCTATCAAGTACTGTACAAATGTTGTACTTGGTGGTGAGACTTGCTGGTTTTATATCCACGCCGGGTATTATAATATTGACCAGATGCTTGAAACGCAGTGAAGGAAGCCACGTAAGCCGCTATTTGTTGTTTTTAAAGATATGTGATTGAAACTTAAAGTATGATCCTTCAGTTAAAATATAACAATACATTGTACATTCTTTCTGGAAGGGTATATAAACTTCTGTGCCCGCTAACTTTCGGTTCGCAGCTGTATATGAACGAGGCCTTCCCAGGGCTGGGCAATTCTGCGTCGTAAGTGACCTTGCCGTGGCTTTGGGGCGAGCCTCGGTCTACCGGCCCAGCCCAACATCCCCTCTGGCGCTTGCCAAAGTGGGCATTTATGTGTGAAAAAATGAACAGCCAAGAGCGAGCTTTGGACCTCATGGGAGAGGTTAGAACCTAAACGCCTAAACGAGATAATTTTCTTTCTTGAATTCAACGGTGATTTTCGCCTTTAAAACCGTAGAAAATGTTTTGGCTACGTCAGCAATATAAACAAGAATGGAAGCTTTCTTCGGAAAGCCGAAGCTATTATACCCTCTCAGTTAGCTAATTAAGAAAATGCATAACAAAGTCAAAATTACGTATTTTTTATTTTGGAAAGCTTTCCCGAGCTAGTTTTAATTAGGCTAACATCCGCATACTTAGTTTCGAAATTTAAAAAAATATTTTCGGATTTTTTTTCAATATTTTAATTGTAATTAACTATATGGCGAATCGAAAAATATACGTATTTTGGCTTTCACTTTCTTTTTAGCTTTAAGAGGCTCTCAAGAAGACCTCAAATTCGAGTAATTTTTGATTATACAAAATTTTTTTAAAAATATGATAATTTTTTTGGGCAAATTGAAGTTTAAAAATGACAAACTAAACTAAAATAGCTTCATTAATTAAGATTTTAATGGCGAATCGGGAAATATACGGCTTTTGGCTATCACTTTCCTTTTGGATATTAGAGGATCTCAAGAATATCAAAATCAGGAATTTTTTAGTTGTAAAAATGTTTTAAAAATACTTATATTTTAAATTTTTTGGCAAAAAAAGTTTAAAAGAGGCGTATCTAAGCCAAAATATCATATATTCCAAATCGGAAAGCCAAAGTTTAAACACCCCAGCAGCTTGCAATTTGGTTGGCTTGATTTAATTCTAAATCGATCGAAAAAACCCTACTGATGTGTATAAAACATTTATGAATGAGAACCCGGACGCTTGCTGATTTTCCTATGTTCCTATGATAGATATACACCTATACAATTTTCTTTTTTCCATATTCAAAGGCTGGCCGATTCAAAGGCGACAAATCCAAAATATAGAAAGAAATTTGTATGAGTGTACGAGAAAACTCGAGAACCGAGGAAATTACAACTTAACGCAAACAAACACAAACGAGAGACATCGTCACCATCGAGAGAGTTCAATGGGCGCTTGACTCTTTCCGATAAGTATTAAACCCCGAATCTAGGCGGCATAATACCGGCAATGCTACAAAGGACTAAGACAAGCATTATTGGGTAGCTAAAAGCCACCTACGAACGCCGATTCCACCCTGGTCTCCCTAAACTCGGATGGTATTGAGAGAGGCATTGGATTGGTGCTATGCTTAAGAGCAGGACGATTAAATCCGAACTAAGTGGTACTCCCCTCACGCGAGGAGAGATAGACGGCATCGAACTATAGCTATCAGAGCAGTCGAAGTACCTAGGAGTAATACTGGACTCGAAGCTCTCATGGAAGCCAAATATCGCTTAGAGAGCTAGGAAATCAAGCATCTCTTTCTACTCGTGCGGCCCTACGTGGAGGCTCTAGTAAGGACCTCACCACTTATACCTATCCATATAAACATCGGCTTGCCGAAATTAGCTTTCTTCCTTGTTCGTGTTGATTTCGGTCAAACTACCAAGAACCGCGTCTAGCAGTTATAAATTCGTAATGTACTGCGGTTTTTGCTTCGGAAGCTCAACAGAAATTAATAAATTATTTACTTCGAAAACTTATTCACTGTGAATTAATTTCAGTTGAGCTGCATTCAAGTCTTGGAAGAGGTTTTCCTATTTATTAACAAAATGGTCTTATTATTACCGTCGAATTTTCTCAAGACTGGATAAGTGTACATAAGATGCATACAAAATTGTAAACTGTTGGTCATTAACGAACATTAAATGGAATGATTTGATTGCAGTTTATTTTAATTTCAAAGAAAGGGCAGTCTTTGCTTAAATTACATTTTCTAAGCTAAGTTTTATCAACTGTTCCTTATGTTGGTACATTCATCCATTTCATCCTACTGGAACTTCTCGGCCAGGTTGAATTGCTTCACGAGGGTGACCACAGAAAATGCCAGTTTTACCATCTGTAAAAAAACAATTAATTACACTGCGAATATTTAATTCGATTAAACGAAACCAATATCTACAGATAAATTAGTTTGCATGGTAATGGGAAACACTCCACCGGCGGTTAGTTCTATCGGTTGCTGCAAATTGTGAAGAAAGTAAACAACGGCCGACTTGAAGCGGCGATCTGCGGTCATCCAATTTGATTGGAATAAGCTATTGCAGAGCTCTGGGATGTCATCGATTATGACATTGCACAGGTAGCAGAGGGGAAAGGACTCCATGCACACATCAAACATGTAAAAGCACGTTGCCAATCCCGTCCAAAACGTCGAAAAGAACATTAGGTTTATCATTGAAATGCCCTCGACAACACCGATCAACAGGAACTGCACGAAAATGGTGCTTGATATAACTGGTCGCAAGGCATTCACATAGCTAGAAGAAGTGGTCATAAAATTTTTGTGTGTATACTTTATATAAGAAGGTTCGACAAACCATAAAAAAGATCGGAACTTACTCCAAAATCAAGCGATGATCCTGGATGCACATGGTAAGGTCGCTAAAATGCTCATGCTCATCCTTGTCCGGATCCGATCTCAGTTTCTCCAATCGATCCCTAAGCAACGTGATGTGGCAACGAGCCATCAGCATGGAGGTGACGGCACAGACATCTGTGCACTGATTCATGGTAACCACGGCAGTCATAAGTGTAACCTCCACCAAGCTGGACGCAAAGAAATTCTTCTCGGAGTTCAGCAGCGGAATGTACATGCGCCAGGCGTGGCGCCCCATCAGCAAATAGCTCGAAAAGTTGGCGACAACAAAACCACTGTACATCATGTGGTAGATGATGTAGATTAAATTGCCGATAGCTACATAGCGATGTACCCTTGATCTCTCCGCGTCATTTCGACACCTTTTATCCAGCTGATCCAGGACCCGTTTAGCCTCCTGGATTTTTCGGTGTCCCCTCAAAACGAAGATGCACTTGAAGGTGCATCCAAACATATCGACCAGAATTTCAAGGGAATTGAGAAACTCGCTCGCCGAGAAGCTCCGGAAATTATTGACGTACTCATACCCCATCGACATCGGCAGGAGAATTAGCACCAACAAGGTTGTGAAAAGGCACCACAAAGTGTATAGCCAGTGAAATCTGTTTAAATTTATAAATATTTAGTGCAAGAGAAACCTTAATGCTAAGAGACTACGATATTATTTTCTATATCTTTCCTACTTGTTATTAGTGGCCTCTGTCCAGCCAAAGAACCACATGGTACGATCCAAATAGGTGAAGGCATCACGGGATTGAACCTGCTCCGTCAGTGGCTTCTCCTTGATGTGAGGAAATAACTTACTTAACATCCTGGCCGCTGTTCCTTTTCGAGAATAATGAGAATAATGAAAGACAGAACTGCCTTTTATAGGCCACAACATGCCCAAATGACATGCTTGATTTCTTTTTGTTTTCTTTCAAGTTTTGTAAAAATTTTGTACTTGGTGGTGAGACTTTGCTTTATACCCATGCAGGGTATTATAATTTTGAGCAGATGCTTGCAACGCAGTGAAGGAAGCCAAGTAAGCCGTTTTTAGTGGTTTTTAAAGATATGTGGTTGAAACTTAAAGTATTCAGTTAAAATATAACAATACATTGTACATTTCTTAATTCTTTCTGGAAGGGTATATAAACTTCGAACCTGGGCAAGTCCCAAATCAGGCGTGTTACGCGACCTGTGCCCGCTAACTTTTGGTTCGCAGCTGACAGGCTAATCCAGCTGTGTCTGAACGGAGCCTTCCCAGGGCCGGGCAATCCGGCGTTGTAAGTGGCCTTGCCGAGGCTTTGGACGAAGCCATGGTCGACCGGCCCAAGCACAACAACCCCTCTGGCCCATTGCGCTTGCAGAGTGGGCGAAGTGTGTGTGAAAAAATGAACAGCCAACGGCGAGCTTCGGACCTTATGTCGGATGTAGACGAAGAAGAGTTGCTGAGACCTAGTCAGAGCCCAGTATCTCAGGCAACTTCGGAGATCGCGGAAGATGAGCTGCTGACCCCAAGTCCGGTTGTCCCAGCTCCGTAGAGACCCGAGGGGAGAGTAAGCAGCACTCCCCAAACAAGATCATTTTCTTTCTTGAATTCAAAGGTAATTTTCGCCTCAAAAACCTAATAAATATTTTGGCTACGACTGCAATAAAAAGAAGAAAGGAATCTAGCTTCTGAAAGCCGAAGCCCTTGCAGTTTGCAAGTTTATGAAAGGCATAACTAAGTCAAAATTGCGTATATTTCAATTTGGTAAGCTATTCTGTGCTAGTTTTTATTGGGCTAACAAGTCTGCAAATTTAGTTTCAAAATTTAAAATAATATTTTTTTTTGCCAAACTTTGACAATTTTATTGATGTAACCCCTTATAAAAATTTTTAAATATTGGTCAAAATTTTTTTTCTGATTTTTTAAAATATTTTAATTGGAATCTAAGATTTAAATGGCGAATCGAAAAATATACGGCTTTTGGCAGTCACTTTCTTTTTAGCTTGAAGAGGCTTTCAAGAAGACCTTAAATTCTAGTAATTTTTGTTAGCAAACAAATTATGGAAAAATATGATAACTTTCTTGCGAAAGCTCAACAGAAATTGTTAAAATACTTACTTTGGAAATTGATTTACTGTCAAATAATGGCAGCTTAGCTTTATACAAGTCTTTGAAGATGTTATCCTATTTATTAACGATATGGTCTAACAATTAGCGTCGGATTTTCTATAGACTGGATAAGTGTACATAAGAAACATTCAAAATTTTGAACTGCTGGTCATTAAAGAATATTTATTGGCATGATTCTATTGCATTTTATTTTAATCTTAGAGAAAGGGCAGTGTTTGCTTTAATTACATTTGCAAAGCTAAATTGCATTAACTGAACCTAATTTCGGTAAATTTGTTTTCATCCTATTGGAACTTCTCGGCCAGGTTGAATTGTTTCATGACGGTGACCACAGAAAATGCCAGCTTTACCATCTGTAAACAAACGATTAATACCATTACTAATATTAAGAAACCAAAACTTACAGATAAATTGGTTTGCATGCAAATGGGAAACACTCCACCGGCGGTTAGTATAATCGGTTGTTGCAGATTGTGAAGGAAGTATACAACGGCCGACTTGAAGCGGCTATCTGCGGTTATCCAATTGGATTGGAACAAGGAATTGCATAGCTCTTGGCAGTCGTCGACTATGACATTGCAAAGGTAGCAGAGGGGAAAGGTCTGCATGCACACATCTAGCATGAAAACGCACGTTCCCAATCCCGTCCAAAACGTCGAAAAGAACATAAGGTTGATCATTGAAAGGCCAAGGACAAGGCCGATCAACAGGAACTGCACGAAAATGGTGCCTGAAATAACTGGTCTCAGGGCGTTCACATAGCTAAGAGAAGTGGTTATAACATTTTTGTAAACTTTGTAAAGCTTTATAAAGATCGGAAATCATGCGATGATCCTGGATGCACTTGGTAAGGTCGCTAAAGTGCTCATGCTCATCCTTGTCCGGATCCGATCTCAGGTTCCCCAATCGATCCCTGAGCAGAGTGATGTGACAGCGAGCCAGCAGCATGTAGATCACGGGACAGACATCTGTGCACATATCCATGGTGACCGCAGTACCCATTAGAAAAAGCTCCACTAGGCTGGACAGCAGGAAATGCTTATCCGAGTTGAGCAGAGGGATGTTCATGCGCCAGGCGTGGGCCCCCACCAGGACGTAACCCGTGAAGTTAATGACCACATAACTCGTGTACATAATGAAATACAGGACGAATAGGGAATTGCATATAGCCACGTGTCGGTGAACTCTTGTTTTCTCCGAGTCACTAAGGCATCTCTCGTCCAGCCGGTCCAGCAGAGTCTTCGCCTTCTTAAATTTAGTGTGCCCCCTCAGGACTATAAAGGACTTCAGAGAGCTTCCGTACACGTTGAACACGATCTCGACTGAACTGAGAAACTCGTTTGCCGAGAAACTGCGGAAACGATGCACGTATTCCACGACCATGGACTCCGGCCACAGCATCAGAATTCCTATGACCATGAATGTACAGTACGCATTGTAAGCCCAACTCCACCTTCAAAGAAAAGTGTTAAAAAAAAACATTTAAGTGCAGACGTTACATCAACTATTTGTTAGAAGTCATACATTTAACAAATATTATTAAATTGCAATTTTTATTCACCTTTTGTTGTCGGGCTCTGTCCAGCCAAAGGACCACATAGTACGATCCAAGTAGATGAAGGCATCACGGGATCGGACCTGCTCCGTCAGTGGCTTTTCCTTGATGCGGGGAAATAACCGACTTAACATTGCGACAGCGGTTGCTTTTCGATTGTGAAGCCAGCTTGGCCACGATTGGCTTTTATAGGCCAAGGGTCATTTGTAAGGTATTTTTATTTTTATCAAAATCTAAGGAATATTGCATTGAGTGAGATATGAAATACCCTAGACTAATTATAATTTGTTGATCAGTAATCTTTAAATTTTGTTGGGCATTGTTTGTTTAACTGGAGACTGAAAAATTAAAGAAAATAAATTTATTTTGTCTCAAAACTTTCTCACGCTTGGAGCATAACTTTAGCATAACAATTAAGACCAAAGGGTGCTCTTTAGTCGTAACTATTGACAAATACATACGTCACACATTGTACTTTAAGTCCCAAGACTTTTGACAGACAAAAACTTAACCAAAAATTGTTCAATTATTAACTTTGGGAGTGCCCGTTATAAGAATTTTCCCAATTCATAGACAATATTGCCTTTGCCCACCAAATAAATAAAAGTCTACACATGTCTACAACATTTTAGGATGTCCACTGACCCCCTGAATTATTGAGAACAACAAAACATTTCTTAGAAATTGTAAGATTTGTCGCAGTTATGTATCTATATGTAGACTATATTCAAAAATGACCACATATTTTTATTTTCATTGTAATTTAATGACTTAAATAGATGGAAATAAATAAAAAGCGTACGAGAATCCCTAAAATTTACATTTATTTCTTGAATCGATTTTTTATCAGCACTTTGCTAGACTAATAAAAATACTTGTCCATTATTATTGAAACTTTTTGGCCAGCTGAAATTGTTTCACGAGGGTGACCCCAACTTCCCAACCTAAAAAGAAACCCCATACTTACACGAAATGCTTAGGTTATCAGGGGACAAATTTACGGATAAATTAGTAGATTAAGGCGTTGAGAGATTGTACCTTCAGTGGCTTTTCCTTGATGAGGGGAAATAACCTGCTTAAATGGAAATGGATTTTAACAGGGAAATTGTTAAAATTGTATCTATGTTATTGTAACTAATGCAAACCATTTGGAAACATGTTGAGGATTACTACAACAATATTTACAAACGTAAATATTAAAATATTTAATTAATTGATTTCTTAAACTTTAAAGAGTAGCTGCTTAAAGTCAAATATTGCCAGCAGTAAAGGGTTTCAACATTTAATTCAGATTCTAACACTAGCTGTATAAAATACTCATATTAATTTCAAATTTAAATGTATCAATTTTGCAGACGAGACAAAATTGCTAAAATTGTTGGGCAAATGTTTGTCACTAAATTCCGCTTTAAATAACCTCACCACAATCGGTGGAGGATTTCCCAAAATTCATAAACAATATTAGCTTAGTGCAATAATGCACTGACATTTGCCACAGCTGTTTATGAGTGCGTCCGTGCAATCTCATTAATTTTTGGCCATTTGTCGGATGCCTAAATTATGAGATATGGAAGTCGAACCGCAGAACATGATACGAAAAGCCCCAAAATGTATAAATTATAAATGATATTCTCGATTTTAATTAGCTTATTTCACGGTGACAGCATTGCAATTCAGACTGGCACTGGACTCTAGCGTAATTGAAATATTCTGCCCAATTAAACGGTCACATTTGTTTGTACAATTATATGCGTCCAATTTGCATCATAATTAAATTTTCAGCTTAATACCGAATTTGTAGGGACATACATTTTATAACAAATCGATTAATGAAGAACATGATGGTATTGAAATGGGCCTTTAATAAGGTTAAAAGAATTTAAACTATTAAGTTTTGCCAACAAAAGTTAAGGCATTACACATCAAGCCGTTTTTATTAGCATTTATATCTTTTTAATATTTTCACGCTCGGTATACCAATCAAGGGACTTTAACCAATTAAAGAAAGGAAAGCGAAATTCTATATATTTTTTCGAGTTAAACCTTTGACCGGCCATCACATGGCAAACAGAAAAATACCCCTTGGTTGTCGCCCTTACAGCGTCAATCCTTTGAGTGAGTGCAATTTATTTTAATTGCGATTGCAGACAGCAGGACACGCCTCAAACGAACGTAAGGGAAAACATTTTCAAATGGCCGTACAAAGCCGCCAAAACGAATGGAGTGAAATGAAGGAAAAATATATTTGGTTTGTGCTATTTTTATCTTTCTTGCTCTGGCCTTGCTTATTTTCTAGGTCCCGAGCTCATTAAAATATTTAATTCGAATCTGGCTAACTAATTTTTTCTGTATTTTCAAAGACGCTCTTTGACGATCTTTGCTTTAAACAAATCGCTAAAGATATAAGAAGTTCGATATGTTTAAGTTGCAGAAAGTTAAGAGATTAGTAAACATTTTATTGGTTAAATGTTGTCACATCTGGTGTTTTTCGCGTGGAACATTTACCGAAGAACTGTACGGATACGGTATAATGTACGGTGGCAGAATGAATGGAAATTCCCGCCAAATCGCGTGCTAAAGGAAAAATGCAGTTAGCAGCTGCCTCAGCAGGTAGCAAAGTGGACTAGCGCCAGCTGCCATCTCTTCTGGGATTTCCCCAGAAAAGATGCCGGTGGCAAAGTGGCAGATTTTTCCGGTAAACAACAGCAGGTAGAAGGACGACGGATGGTATAAGAATCTGAGTTGCCCGACCTTTGACAGTACTGAGTTCTGGACCATCAAGGCGAACAGATCGATCTGCAGCACTCAAGTAATCATCCGCAATCCGAGTTTGAAACACAATACTATGGCCGAGATACTGTTCCCGCAACTGGAGCGTCCTTTGCCATCGCTGCCGTCACTGCACTACACCCTGTTCGCCTACAGGGAGGAGCTGAGGCGACGGGATGCTCCCTTCATGAAGATGTCCACCATCAAGCTCCATCTGACGGACAACCTGATTCTGCAGACGATCAAAAACATTCGGCAGTACGACACCATCGAGATTATGAATCTCAACCGGGAGATAACATTCAAGAGGCGGCTGACCAAGCAAATGCGCAAGGTGCGGAAGCTGGAGAAGCTCGGACTCAACATCGATCCCCGGAAGCTCGGCGAGGGCACTGGCCAATGGCACTGATAGTGGCCAATAAATAATTTTCAGACTCTCCTCAAGCTACACCGTATATCTAATACACACACCCATCTACTCTTACATACTCTGAGCATGTGAAAATAGATTTAAGTGAATTTTCCTCAAGTTTCTAAAACTCTATAAGCTTAACTTACACTTCAAGGACTACTGGATTTTTCAATAAATAAAATTTTAAATCTTCAAATTTATTGTTTCTGTTTAAGGGGTAATTGTA
Source organism: Drosophila triauraria (assembly GCA_014170255.2). Lineage (NCBI taxonomy): Eukaryota > Metazoa > Arthropoda > Insecta > Diptera > Drosophilidae > Drosophila > Drosophila triauraria. The sequence continues at coordinate 7,994,387 of CM024334.1, read as the reverse complement.
GATTTTAATAGTTGCTTCAAGACAATTGAAATTTATAAAAAATTATTATAAGCTTTAAAAGGACTTATCTATAGTCAGCATATCTCTTTTTTCCAGTTTCCATTGCTTTAAGTTGAGCTAGATACTATATTACAAGGTTAAGTAAAATCAATATTTCATGGGAGCTTAATTCAAGAGAGTAATGTAAACATAAAAAACATCAGCTCTATATACAAATTCCGTTTGAAGCAACAGTAAATGGAAGCAAAATTTTATATTTTGGCATTATTGACAGCCGCTTTAGCTATCGGAGCGCATTCAAAAAACTTTAGCTCAGGCTCCGGCTTAGCACCAAGATCACTCCCCAAATGTACCCCAGGCAGTGTGACGGAGCTGGACAGCCACACTTACTATGAAATGATCAAAGGAGGGATGTTCATCATTAAGTTCCACAGGCCAACTTGCTCGCTCTGCATTGAGTTTAAACCGGTCTTTATTAAAGTGGCCCACACATGCGAAGGTGCGAGGGAAGTGTGCTTTGCGGAAGTGGATTGCATAGAATCGCGTGACGTATGCGAAAGAGAAGATACAATGAGGACCCCAAAAGTGATCTGGACTGAAGGCGGAAAACAAGTTAGCGCGTACTCAGGTGATTTCTCTCAAGAGAGTGTTGAGAAATTCTTTTGGAAACGGTATAGCCTAAGAACGGTCAAGGTAACGACTACTGCTCCGACAACAACAACTACTACCACAACAACAACAACAACAACGTCAACAACTAAAAAACCAACAACAACAACTAAAAAAACAACAACGTCAACAACTAAAAAACCAACAACAGCAACAGCAAAGGAAACTTCGACAACTACAAAAACAACAACAGATGAAAGCTTTAGTCAAAGTTCGGTCCAGTCATCGACTGAAAATTCAAGAAAAGCACAGAAAAGGTTTACCCATAGAAGAGTCCCGTTTATGTCGCCTGCTCCAAAAATTCCAAATACAAATGCAGTTATAGATACAAATATAATAATGAATCAAATATTAGCGAAGGACTGGGAAGTTATAGTCCTATACAGGAACAGTTGGATTACCCTATTTGGGAAACGTCAGCAACTGAAATGCCAACAAATGAATCGGAATTCGAATATGATTTGGAAAGTCGGGACCAGATAAAGTCTAATCCTTCGAAAGCGTCATTAACTGAAATAACAATTTCCATTTATTTTGCTATTTTTGGATTATATGTTCTTTTATCAGCAGTATAACTATTTATTCTGTGTAAGCAAGACAACAAATGGATTATTGTGCTTTTATTAGCTTCTTTGGCTATTATGGATATGAGATCAAAATCCGCCGCTGACTGTACTCCAGGAAAGGTTTCAGCACAGAGAAAACGATTTCTATGACATCACAGGCAGTGGGATATTCTTCACAAAGTTCCAAATTGCTGAATCCCAAAATTTTAAGACAATCTGCGCCAATCGGCCCCAACATTAATCTGACTCGAAAAGGAATCCCAGTTCTCAAATATATAGAGAATTTCGATTCGGATATCTTTGGATACAAGAATACTGCTTCGGAAATGCTATTAGTTGTGACGCAATTCGTTTTCGAGGCAGATTAATGTTCGTACCCAAACAGTTCAAACATATAATGTTGACTTGACTTTTTTTGAAGAATTTCGTTTTGCAATCTGCTTTGATACAAGCTATAGTTTGAAGATAGCAAATGTGAAGAATACCCTTAGATGATGTTCAGAAGTCCATGTTAGCCTGAAACTTTAGCAAAAGCTAAACTATCCACCGTTTTAATTTTCGAGAAAGAACCTGCAAAAAATAAATAAAAGTGCACTGCTTTATACGTGCTGATTATTGGGTATTTAGTAGTCGGTACCGGGAAGCAGTTGTAAGCATGCAAACCTGTGCATGTCGTGGTGATGTTTTTCACTAAGTTAGTGCGCCGTTTGAAAAGTCGCTACTTGGGAACAGGCAGGAGGGAAAAAGAAAATGGAGCTGAAGCCACAGGAGGAGTATGTTAACATGCAAAAACAATGCACAATATGCGAAGCAATTTGTGCGGGCTTTTCTCACCACTTTTTACAAAAGTACAACGACAACGTGGGAGGAAGATACCTTAAGTGCAATGGGTCTTTAACTTTTTCCAAGGAATCTATTCTATAATGACCATATTATTATTATTTTTATTATTCCTTTGATATAACGCATAGTAATATTGTGAATATTTTGGTGTCTACTAACCGTAAACTCAGATTTGGTTACTGTTAAAAATAATACCGGCTATTTTTAACAGTAACCAAATCTGAGTTTACGGTTAGTAGACTTCACTTAGTAGAAATTATTCTAAAGATAGCAAGCCCTGTCGAATATTTTAATATTCAATTTCTTTGAAATTCCATTTCAAGTAAAAGGGGACAAAATAACAAATAAGTAATAAGAAAAATACACAGCACAAGCAACGGCCAGGAATGCGTTATTTGTAATATAAAAGCAAGAAGACAGACGAAGAAAAATATTAATCCGATGCAGCACCGAACAGAACAAAAACTTTGCGCCGTCCACTAAACTTTTCCTCTTCGGGAAACTTCTTATTTTTTGGCTTGAAACTTTCGGATCCCACTCGAGCAAAATAGCTCAATGGCAGGAATGCAACTCTGTGCGAGTGTCAAAGTGCAGACTATGCTGACAGTCACTCACAGATGTACACAGACACTCCCACATGCGGCTTGCATTCAGGCACTGTGGTCTCCAAGAGTTAAATACTGGCTTTAGCCTCAGCCTCCAATAGTGAGGGTAATTTACTTGAAGAGGGTACGGTCTATAACAAATAGGGTCTTAAGCGGATTTCAAGAGAATATTTGATGGACTTACTTGATAGAATTGCATTCTTTAATTATTGGGAACGTATAGGGTTTGAAGCAGATTTCAAAAGGATATTTAGTGGACTTTTATACTTAGACTTAGAACCTTTTCTTTAATCATAATTATTGAGATAAAGTACAATTGACAAATAGAAAGAAAGTCAGTCAAATCAGGACCTATCTCTACGTATATTTCTTTCGACACTTCCAAAATATCGTTGAATTATTATATTTAAGGTGACAAAAGGTCATAATATAAGTATAATTATAGTTGTGAAAGTAACAATCAAGTTTTTATTAAACTTGAATAAGCTAATAAGGAGGTTCTAAGATAAACATACCTTCAAAACGGTTCGAAAATTGCTTCTAATAGCAAAAACTATTTAGAAATATCAAATGTGTATAAAACAAACCCCAACCATTCTGTGTTCCACATTATATTAGGCAACAAATTCCAACAATTTAATTTCGGGTTCACCTGATGTGACGAACAGCCTCTGATCCGAACAACTTCATGTATACATATATCGAATTCCAGCCGCATACTTCCGTTCCCATTCCCAAACCACGGTGGACAGCATCCACAAAATCGCAAAATATTTTGTCCTGCAGACAAAGGAATTCGAGGCAGAACGGAGACGATGAAGCGGCTAGAAAAGGCACAGCTCAAAGTGTACGAAAATTCCAAAGGATCCAAGGCGTGCTCCGATGCCCCCTCTAAACTTGCTGAAATATGCACAAAAGAATTGGAGCGAAGTGTAACGAAACTAGTCGTGACACAATTTTGTATGCAAATTGCACAAGTCATAGGGAAAATATCGAATATCCCGGCCACTCACCAGCCTGAAAAGAAAATGGTCAATTCATAAAATTCCAGCGCCAATAACATTATCGGCTCGTAAACGGGGCACCCAAAAACTTGAAAATAAAAAAGCTATACCCGTCTAACATTACATTTCGGGAAAATGTCCCGCGCACCCGTAAAACGTCCCAAAAAGGGAGACATGAACCGTTGGCAACAGATAAATGAGGCACTCGGGAACAGGCGCCGGTATTGCGGCAAGAGGAGGGTCTTCAGCAGGGTACTCGGAGTCGTAATATGTGTTGGCCAAAACGAGCATAAAACGGAGCGCGATACAATCCCAATTGAATCAATTGAATTGAATCGCTAAGCAAAGGTTTGAGTTTATTTATGTGAGGGTTGGGCGATGGAGAAGCTGTTTTCTTATTTTGTTTCTTACATACCCAGGCATTGGATCGGGGTATTTGCGGTAATTTAAATCTATATAAATAATTATATTAATAATACATTTTGTAAAACTATTATAAGTTATAGTTCTTCATGTTTTTTTAAGAAGAAAAATATATATATTAAGGAATTTGTTCATTATTATAAATTTAAAAGTATTTGCTGTCTAGGAATAATATTTTTCTTATGTACCCAGGCATTGGAACGGGGTATTTGCGGTAATATAAATCTATATAAATAATTATATTAATAACAAATTTTGTAAAACTAATTTAAGATTTAGTTCTTCATGTTTTTTTTTACGGAGAAAAATATATATATTAAGGAATTTGTTCATTATTATTAATTTAAAAATTATTTGCAGCCCAGGAATAATATATTTTCTTCTTTATATATTTTATTTCAGAAAGACAAAGTATTACTCTTTTAAATTATTACAGGATACTCGAACAGTCTTCTCTCTAGAAGACTTACTTTTGTCAAGTACAACTCTTTTTTCTTTTCGGCAAAACCCCCAAAACATAGCCACGAACATACGAGGAAATAAAAGTAAATTGATATTCTCAACTGTTGCGAAGGGGAAGTAACGTGTGTCACATGGCGTAGTTTCCCAATTTTAGTGGCCTCTGTTGCTCCAGCAATTTGCCCCATGATGCAATGCGGTAGCTAGATATTTATGGTTCGATACTCGGTGCAGGACAGTTGAAGGGCTCTATAAATTCTGGGCTCCTAAAATTGAAACTAACCTTCATTGAACTAAGCGGAGAGGACTTAACCGACTGTTGGCAACTTCATTTAAATCACATTTCGTTCAGAGACTTCACTTTTGACTTGAGTGAGAGGGCCGCACAACCGCGGAGCGTTTCTGGAATCTCATTGGGAAAACTAGAAACTGCGAAACGAACTGAGAATTTGTGAAAGTTTTGCAATTGAAAGAAAAGTGAAGCAACTCGGAGGGCGGCTGTGCTGTGCACCGAGCTGTGAACACTTGAAGCTGTATCTTTGTATCTGTATCTAACCCCTGATTGCTGAAGAACTTTTCAATGGGGGTTGGAAAGTCGACAAATGTTCTCCAGTCGCCACGGGAATGTTGTCAGAGTCGCATTAGTTATTGATTCGAATTTTCTGTTACTGTACGCCTAATGCGTATGTCACTCTGATTTTTTCGGATGCAGAGTACTTAACATATCTGTGACGTCATCTGGCTTCCTTCCCCTTGGAAGCGGAGCCAAAAAGTACAAGCATGTGATTATCAAACACGAAAAAACACTCAGGATATGTCTGGCCTCCCATATCTTTCTTGCTCTCGTCATATTTCCCATGCCATCGCTCAGTTTTTGGTTTACATATATACGTATACGTTATATTTGGCTGAACAATTTAGGAAAGCGTATCTTAAATGATTCGTTTCAATGTGTAAGTTCTTATAACCGCTTAATTAAGTGAAAATTTTAAATAAGTGTCATCATTTCTGGCAACAAGGATATTTAAATGAAACATAACTAAAATACTTGTGTTATGTTGTTCCTCGCATACTTGTATTTATTTAATGTAGTTTTTAATATATGCCTGTATATACCTATAAGGTAACTGCATTTTTTGCTAATTAAGTGGAAATGTTTCAATATCGGGATAGTTCAACTTTAGCATACTTTTGCATGCATATCGGTAACGGCATGTGTAACTTTCAGATGGAAACTTTAAAAGTGCAAAGGGCATGTGGGAGCGGTTCAAATCATGCTGCACAACAAGTTGCCACAACTTTTCATTACAAAAGCCAGCAGCAGTAGCAGCAGCCGCAGTCTGTTCCCATTACTGTGCCATGAGAAATGCAGACGGCACAGGATCGAGGCTGGAGCAGGAGCAGGTCCTGCAAGGATGAGGAGCGCTGGCTGATGGCCCGGAACGATGCCTTGATGCTTCTGGCCGCACACAGTAGCAGAACAGAAATGGCATCAACCAAACACAGCAGTAAACTAATGAACTCGTTCTGGTTTGTTGCCCACACAAAAATAAATACTAAAATGTAAAAAAAGAATGTGGAAAAATAACTGAAAAACGTTGACAAAATGGCAAAAAGTTGTCTCTCCCTTCCTTGGTATCCCTGCGTTCTGCACAATAAATATTCCATGTAAATATGAGAAATATAAAATTAAATGTACGGGTAATATCTACGGCCAGTAAAGAGGCGACGATGTTGGGAAGAAGTGGCTCCCCAACTTGCCTGGGAACTTTTCCAATGGCATAAAACATTCGGCATTAAATTCCAGAAGAGAAAATAATTCATGTGAAATCAGGTTGTTTAGTGCGGTCGTCTGTCAGTTTAAATGAAAGGAGAGGCATTTCCAGAGTCCTGAATAAAATGGAATCGAAATGAAAATGTTATTAAATAAATGAATTATTTTTAAGTATCTATGGGTTACTTACACACCCTTTTTAGCTAATATAAACGTCCATAAATTTAAATAAAATATTTAAAACATAAAGTATGCCTCCTTACTGCAATTTAGTTTGTAAGCAATAGCTAACTTGCACAATTCGCATAACTATCGTGAAGTTTACAAAAATGTATCTTTTCGCCACTCCCTTGGCTTTTGTGTGCGTTGCTTACAGGACTCTCCAACTTGGTTATTATTTTTATTTATCTTTTTTGTTCTAAACAAGCATTCAGTGAGCTCTCGACAGATTTTGCTTGCTTTAGTTGAGTGCACTTGAGGGCAGAGTCCACCTCCGTCCGCCTCCCCTGCTCCCATTTCTCTAGCTGCTCTCTATTCACTTTAGTCAGTATTCGCTATATCCATTCAAAAAACTAAAAAATAAAAAATAAAACGTTCACGTTCATTCATGCTCATTATCCTGTAGATTATTCGGTACTTTAGAGCGTTCAGTGCGATAATAACGATGTTGTGTTGCAAGCCAAGGACGCCCTCAGGACACTGAGCGAATTAAAAAGACAGATTTAACTGATGTAGGGAGTTCTGAATAAAGAAGTTAAATAAAACAAATAACAAACGGAAGATAAATAGCTGGTGCTTAGAAAGTATTTCAAAATGAAAAGCTTATTTAAATACCTAATTTTAATAGGCTGAAAAGCTACAGATCTTGTATCTAGTCCAGTGTATCTGTGAAGTTTTGAGGCTCCAAGCGAACTGGCTACCCGATTTGAAGCAGGGAGCAAGTTAATGCAGTTCTGGCCGCGTCCTTGTCCCGTTTGCTTTGGCTACGTTTCTTAGTGTCCTTCGCCCAATGTCCCGTCCTCTTTTCTCCTTGAACGATGACGACGATGATGATGCACTTGATATTTGCCGTATGAATGCGGCTTGGGTCGGAGGGTGGGAAAACGCAGAAATCTCTTTGCCATTTAAAGCAGATTAAGGCTTTGGCCCTCCAGTCCATATATATTTCGGACTCTTTTCGGGATTTCGGCCAGCTGGGTCCTCTGGGGAGCCATTCAAGAGTCCTGGCTTTTGTTGTCGCTACCTCCGACTTTTACTGCACATTGTGTGTGTCGGGACTGTCGTTTCGGCTTTTGTGGATTATTTCGCATTTGCTGTGTGGCAAGTTCTTTCACTAACCACACCTCATCCGCATCCTCCCATTGCTCCTTTCATCCACGCCCTGTTTGGCCTGCCGGCTTTGGTTAATTTTTGCCCATTTAAATGTTAAATATTTTCTAAGGTTTTATTTAGGGCTCGAATAGTAAAAATATGACTCCGTAGTAACAAATTTAGCTTTATTTGAACTCATATGACAATGATTTTTGATCATCTGTAATTATTTATTAGCTAAGTATTTTCAAATATTTTAAATATAATCAAAACCTGAAGTCAGTAAAAAAGGTCATCTATTGAAAATAAAATACATATGTTTATTTAAACCGTAAAAGCTTTGAGCAATAAGCCATATAATAATAAATTGATATTTTATAATTATTTATATTTCTTTTTCTTTAGCTTTAATTCTAGTCATAACAAAGAGATTGAAACAGCTAATTAATTTACTAGTTATATTTATTTTGAAACAAGTCATAATGTACCTCTGATATGGGTAGAAGTTGTCTGAACTATTTCTTTGACCAAAATGGTTCAATTTTTTGCTCAGTGCCCCCGGTACCTATTGGCCCAGTCGGACGTGTGAGGCTGCGTAGTAGCTGCTTGCTGCCCACTTAAGCTCGTCAGGCTTCCCTCGCTCACCTGGATTCCCTTCTCCGGCACCTGCAGCTTTACTCCCACCACCGCCAACACCACATCGTCCCCATTCCCGCGCTCTAATGGACCTGCTGCCTGTCAAGCTGTTGTCATCATCGCCGCTAATCCTGCACTTGAGTGGCAAATGCCGAGCCTTAGCCTTCGTATGCACAGCGACCCTGGCCACCGGCACCGGCGCCGCTGATGATGATGTCCGGCTTAGGTAATGGCAATTTAATAAGCCCCTAAATGCTACTGTCGCCTCGGGCGCTGCTTTCTGCGCTCAGCCATCGGCGAGTAGGGATATTCCGTGTCACTCGGGGCAGACAAGGCGTCGCGTCGGGGTCACCAGCGTGGGCCAAGTTTTCCAATGAGCTCGGGGATTGGGTTTCGCGGCCCTCACCTGATTTGACAGATGGAGGTTATTTGAATATTGGCTGGTATAGAAAATATAGGGTAAGGTCTAGTTAGTTCCTGGCACTAATTATTTTCATAATCCCAAAAGTATAATTATTATTACCGTTTACTATTTATTAATTAACTGATCTTAAGAGAAGCGACAGTTTTATTTACTAAATATAAAAGCCCTTCTCAATCCTAAATCAGTCACTTGTCGTGTCACGTCCCAGTGAACTTTTGTCCAGCTTTTTTTCCTGTCATTCATCGGCTTCGCTTCGTCATCGGGGGACCTTTTTCACTGGCATTTCCGAGCATATTTCACCTCTAGCATCTGTGCCTCGAAACTTGACCGGCAGTGTCGGACTAGGACAATTACAGCACGCAGGACGCGCTTTGCATACAACAATAATACAGGTGTCCGCCCCGGAACAAAAAAGGGCAATTCACAAAAGTCGACAAGCGTAAAATTGACAAACGTTCTTCGGCCAAAATGCATTCAACATATATACGGGCAAGCATCCCCCTCGGGGATGAAGGATTCTGTGGGCTTGTGGAGATCACAATGGAAGGGCGACAACAAGGGCAAGAACAGGAACAGACACCGTGATTGTTGCCCCACGCTGCTTGAGCCTGTTGACGATTGTTAGTGAGACATTGACTGAGTGTTCGGGCGGAGGACGATGTAATAGGGGAGGAGGGGGAGAAGGAGGACTAGGAGCAGAAGCGAACACCCAGAGTTTCTGGGATCCAGCTTGGACGGACAGCTTAATGACATTCAAAGTGTCGACTGGACTCCAACTGGCCAACAGAGGCCAACAGAGCACAGATTGCTTCACTGAGAGAAGTTAAACTATTTTAAAAGCCTTTCCTAAACTGGGAATTCGGGTTGCAAAAATTAAAAAAAAAAAATACCTTAATTTCTTTTGTATCTCAAATAATATATGTATAATATTCATTCATGAAATTCATGTAACTACTTTTATATTAAACAAATAGTATTTGGTGATTCAGAGACCCTTTTTTTTCAGTGTTCTCAGAGAATCGCCCTCAGCTTCCTCCATTGGGCGGTGTCAGAGTGCATTCTTGTTGACTTACTGACACTTTGGACTCTGGCAGAAGAGCAAGCTCCGACTGGCTGCTCAGGAAATTAGTGCCACAAAAGGGTTGTCCAGAGGTCAGAGATCGTGCGGCGGGACGCTGCAGGAGGGAGTGCTCATTATTCAGCTCATTTGCATGCATTTCATTTGGAGTCCTCATTGCGGGACGCACATTTGTCCACTCGTTGTACACTTTACTTGAGTTTATTCCATTTCCCCATTTCGTTTTCCGTTCGTCCTGTATGCGTACTTTTATTTCACATTGTTGCTGGACAGAGACCATCGTGTGGCTTAGTTGCATTAAGGTTTTGCCATGGATTCGAGCTGATGAAAGGTGTGCTAACTCATACTCTTTCTTTAAACTTAATTTTAAAATTATTCACTTGATAGAACAAATTATTAAAAGTTATCATTTGATCTGAGTTATCTTTTTACTGATTTACCAATTCTTAAGCCCTTTGAAGATCACAGAAAATACGTAGGAAGAAAACATAGTCTCTGATTTTACCAAAATTATTACCATTCTTTATTTACGTATTCAGTATTCAGTATTTCCAAACGTAAGTAATATTTTGTGTCCTGCCAGCCCAGTACATTTTGCAATTACTTCCCGCATTATCCTACTGTCAGCATTAATTCCGTTCACCTTCAGTGCGGAGTCTGCACTGGGTAATCCCCTTAACAAATACCTGATACCCGAGTGATGGAGAGTAAAACACATGCAGCAAACAAGCCGAGATTTACCAGCTTGATCTCTGGTCACTGCATTCAGCTTGGACAATGCCAAAAACACGAGGACAACATCTGCTAAGTTCTGCTTCTGTTCCGTTCCCGCTGCTCCCGCTCCTGCTCCTGCTCCTGCTCCTGCTCCTGCTCCTGCTGCCTGTTCTCGAGTCCTGTCTTTGTGTTGTGGCCCATGTAATCGCATTTGGTCGGCTTCGGACCAAAGTCGAGACGAATGCAATTTACTGGGAGGAACTTGTTTAAATAGAATTTGCTTGGGCAAAAAAACAATGAAGATTCAAATGGATATGCAGATGGAGACGAAGGTGAACTCGTGGACAGAAGGGAAATAAATTGTCCGCATCTCGGCACTTTTGGCTTCAGCTTCAGGATTTTTCGGTATGCCGGCATAATTTTTAGCTTTTTGTGTCACTCACTGGCCTTTTAATTAAATTGTCAATTGGAAGTCACGCAATGTTGACTACAAATTGAATTAATTTGCAAAAATGTGAACAATTTACATTGGATCCGTCGGTACAATAAAAAACTGAACTTTTTTAAATTTTAAACATGCCGGTAAAAAAGAAAAATATGCAAGTATTATTATTACTTGCCGTTTTGCCGAATATGTAATAGAAAATGTGTATTAATAGGACTTTTAATGAGGAATCCTTACATAAAAATAATATGAAATGTTTCTAATGCTAATTCGGATCTAAAATTTCCCCAGAATATATATTTCTATAATTATCAATCCTTGATTTATGTGAAAGATACAATAATGATTCCGCACCAGCCATTTAAGCTGTCCTCGTTAACCCTCATAAATCGAAAACGCTCATTAAGTTTCTTGCCAACTTGGCAATTGAAAGGAATTAAATTGCCAATTGAAATGCGCACTCAATCGAAGGACCCAAGTCCTTCTAATGAGCAAAGTCCGAGTCCTGTACGGGAAACCCGTGCCCAACCTAATTGCATTTAAATTGCCACTCGTGTTATGTTAACAAATAATTAGTAGCCCACTGGGCATGAAAGCAGCCTGAGCTGGCCCAAAGGGGCGTGGCCAAAAGGCAGCCGCCGACAGCAATTTAGCCCAAGACAAGGACACAATGCACACCCAGATACACACGCTCACACCCACCCATCCCACTGCAGATAGTTGTCCCGACAGATTCACGGACCGAGAACCGCAGGAGCGGCGGCATCACCTCATTTGCATAAACTGCGCTGCGGCACTTGAGGCCAAATGCGGATGCAGGATTGAGCACTGAGGATTCAGGAATAACTACGGTTAGGGCGCCAGTAACGGATTAAGATATATTCGGGCATACATGTGCCACTTTCGAGCATTACGATGAATCTCGGGCAAATGGCTGGCACCGTCAGGGGTAATCCATTTAAGTAATTGAAACGAAGCAAGGCGGTCTGTACTGGAACTTTGATAGGCGTAATTTAGATGGAATACAATGGGTTTGTATTGTATTTAATTGGGTTTTCCCATTAAAGTTCTTTAGCTATATTTGTATTAATCATTTGGAAATTATTAACCTTAATTTCTTGTAATTCAGATTCAGCAAAATAAGAATAGTTATTTATATATTTTTTTTGTGGTAAATCTGGTAAATCAAAGAACAACATCTCTTACATCAAAATTTTTTTGATTTACAAAAAATGTATATATCCAAAACCCTACACAATACACATATTATTATTAATAATTATGTGCAATAAAAAACAAGATAGAAAGTTTAAATAGGATACTAAAAAAACATATTAAAACTATACAATGAAACTAAGCCAGGTGTTTATTATAAAATCATAAAAACGAATGTATATATTTATTTAAGGAGCACCATCACTTGACTTCACACAAGTCAACAATTCCGCAATGACAAGCGCTGCTGCACAGTCGCTCATAAAAAATGCATTCAAATTCAGTGAAATGTGGCAATTTGCCATCCGAGTCAAAGTTGCTGTAATGCACTTAAATTAATTATTAGCATCAAACAAAAACAATAGTAATCACATCATGCTCAACAGGAAGAGCCCGGAATAGGAAACGGATGCAGCTCATACATGTGCGAAAATGTACAGTAGAATGTGTTAAAATCTCTAAAGATTAAATTGGTTTTGTAGCGACAGACAAGTTTGATGATGACGGCGGTGGGTTAGGGACCAAGACAGCAGGATATGCGAAGGGAGAACTGGGACGCTGAAGGTGCAGGTCATCAATATCCTGTCAAGCGCAACAAGGCGAAGTTTCACAGGCTCTTAGCAAGTTACAGTGGATGTGAAGATATTGGATTAATTTATATAGAATAATATATAGAAAAAGAGGGAAAATAAAATGTAATTAATTCCAAAGCTCCTTCCTAACTACTCGGTCTTATAATTACAGAATTGTATAATATATATTATAGCAGAAGTAATTTTTCAATCCGTTTACATTGAAATAACTTAAGAAGTGTATAAGTTAATTAATTCAAAGTATTTAAATTATCAATGAGAAAGCGAAGATCCCTAAAAATTAGCAAAATGTTATATTCAATCTACAGTGCAGTAGCAATAGTTCAATGAAAAATTCCTTGGGACCCGGTCCCCGTGGAAAAACCGAGAGGCATGCAACGGAGCATGCGAAAATTTGGCTAATACGGAATGCAGGCTAAGAAATCCAAAGTGCATAGATTAAAGCGCAATGAAATTGGGCAACGGCAATGTGAGAGCGCCCCGCCGGAAACTGTAGGGATTCTCCGGCCCCAATGTACCCCCATTCCACCCCCTCACTTAACCCCTAGTCGCCCATCTCTGGCAAGACGAAAGCAAACTTAATGCAATCAAGCTTAATGCAGCGCAACGGCTGCCAGACGAAAGGACGTCGACTCAGGGGGACTCAGGGAAATCGACGGGGATGTGGCGGTGCAGGAACTGAGGCAAAGTGAATCCCTTGGGTATACCTGCGGTGAATTTTTAAGCAATTTACATAATAATTATCGTGCCAGTGCTGCGAGCTGAGAAAGGCGAAGGAAAGCAAACCAAACAGGGTTTCCGCCCGCAATTATCGAACAAAACTTTCAGCCCAACTACAGGCTGGGCTTTGTCTGTGGCTCGTCTTGCCATAAATTGAAATTGAATATTCAATAACCATAGGACTTGGCACTCACACTTCCCATGTCACCTGCCTGTGAAGAAATAATGACAGCCTTGGTACACCCAACTGAATCAGTTAATTGCCTTTAAACTTAAACATATGATTAGAACAAAAAGGTTGAATAGTCATAATGGTTCAATTTGAGTTTGGCATGTGATCGGAATTTATATTTGTTTTGAATAAATTCAGTTAACTCGAAGGATAAAATAACAATAGTCTTGTAATATAAATTACAATCTGAAAAGAGCTATTATCTTTACACTTTTATACATTTTATACATCTCTATAACAAACTGTATAAATATTTTACAATGTCTCCAACTTTATTCAACAACTTTTCTTAATTTAATTAGCTTTTCTCTAAGCTCACGCCATGAAATCAATTTCAGCCAAAAATGTACCCCATTTGATATACTGCCGAATAATGCCAACTTAGTTCTGGGAGAAGAAATAAAAGTTTAAGTCAATCAGGGAAAACCATTTTTGAAAAGCGCTCGCAACAAATCCGAGCGAAACGAAGGATTTTGGAAAATATTTGACATTTTCATTGTGTGCAGTGCGGGGCACAGGACACTGATGACTAGGGGGGTGGAAACTGCGGGGAGAAGGTTGGGAAAGGACAATAAGGAGCCGCGTTGAGCGCTTGTTTAACTTAAATTGCTTTGCTCTGGCGCTGGAGAGATGGCGAAACAAAAGCCAACAACTGCAACTTTGCTCAATGCGCTTCCGTTTCCGCTACCCAACAACATCCATGCCCACTCTTCTCCCTGTTTTTCCTCACGTTTTCCCCTCGTTTTCCTCAGTTTTCCCCCCGTTTTCTCAACCGTTTTCCCCCCATTTCGTACAACTCCTTGGCACAGCCAAAGTTTGGCATTGTTGTCTTTGGCTGTTGCTTGTGGCAATCACTTTCATTCGTTTTCCCCCGTTTTCCACCCCTTTTCACCTCTCACCTCTTTCACCCTCACCCCCAAAGAAAAACCGCCAAACACTTCCGTTCATCTTCCGGACCTCTTGCCCCGCCTTTGTAGCAAAGTTTAAGTATAAAATTTAGTTTCTTTTGGCTGGGAAAATGCATTTTCCAGCGTCAGCTTGATTTACCCCATGGAATTGCATACGTTTTTTGATTGAGCAATTAGGGACACGGCCAGGGGGTGACAGCACTGGTGTGATTGCTTTTCAAATTTCATTTAAAGTGTCAGGCACACCAGAAAATATTCCATTTTCATAATTTGACAGCCATTGCGGGACCGGTTTGGCTTTGGCTCCCGATTGTGTCAGCCACGAAACGAATTGAGTTTCAGGTGAACTGTGGAGTGTTGTGGGAGTGTCGAAGTTTGGTCTCACAGGAGGTGGGTCCTGCCGTCCGCCGAATCAACCAAAGCGACGGACCACAGCCGAGACCACAGTCATGATTAGTGTTCGAAATGACTTTTGTCCTGCTGATACACGAATCCGCTTTGGTCAGAAAATATGGAATTACAAAACCATTTCATGGCGAGTGGGTCGAAAGAGCAAGTGAAGAATGACTGTTGTTTTTAATGACATGGTGCCATCCGATCACAGGGCTTCTGATATAGGTACCAGTATTTAATAGGCTTAATATGATGCTATATTCAATGGTTACACAAAAATTAATAGGGTTTTGAAATCCACAAATAGGTGTCAAAAAGTATGCAATGGTATGTTGCTTTGTTTAGTTTTTATATTTATCGAGGGTATCGGAATGTATTTAAATTTTAAAATGAATTAAATTGTTACCTAAAAAATCCAATTAAATATTTAAGGACCAAATTAAATTGACTGCTTTTCAAGTAATTTCAAATCTACCGCGACGTCTAAGGCATCCCTGTATTTTATATTTAAGTAAGGTTTACCTATTTCTGTGGCTCCTTGCACCTAAGCTCCAATTCGAAACAGATACCAAAGCATTTTATACCACTTTAAGCTGCACAAACTTTTCCAAATACAAAATACAGAGAATTAAGCCATAGCTGAAAGCTGAAACCACAAAAGTTGTCGATAAGTTAATTGTGGAAAACGCTTGCGCCATTGACATTTAAAACCAAACGCTTAATTGCAAGTGCCAATCGGCAGTTTCCCTCATCAGCAACGCTTCCTGCCAGCCTTGTCCCCCGTTCCCACAACAATTTTGCCACTTTGGCTTATCACACGTTGGCGCTGTCGTTGTCTCATGGCAAAACCGCAGAGGAGTAAAAAAACAAAAAAAAAAACGTAAGCGAAAACAAACAAAATGCAACTTGCAATGAAATGAAACCGCAAAAGGCGGGGACCAAAGGATGGGGAGGAGTAAAAAACGTAAGCCATTTACTTGTTAACTGTTAATTCAGAACGAGCAAGTAAATGAAGAGGGTGGGAAAACAGGATTACAGTGTACCCTCTAAAACTAAAAAAAAACTAAATAAGCTCCGCCACTAAATTCCGTATTATATTAAGGGGGGCAAAAGGATTCTTATTGCATAAGTATATTTGATCAAAATAAATATATACGTAGTTCATGTGTTATTTTTTAGAAAACTCTTTGATTTTCGTCAAACCCAATTGAATTTTAAATTATGTCAAAATGAATGAAATATTAAAAGTATAGGGGTGACTAATAAAAATGCAAGTTGATAATAAGCCAAATACATAATTGCCTCAATAAAAAATTCTTTTTAAATTTGGAAACCGTTTTCGAATTTCCTCTGTAGTCGCAGGATACAAAGGATAGATAGGGAGTACCAAACGTGCCAGAATGTGGCTAATAACAAAGCGCCAGCGTCGACACAACACATTTTCACATCAAATTAGATTTAATTTCGAAAACAGCAGAAAACAAAAAAAGAAAACCTCTCTTTTTCGCTCGAAGACGACAAGAGCAACAAAATGGCAATTGCAAAAATAAAAATAGAAAAGCGTAACACACGAAACCAAGTCAACACGCAACAGCAACAAAAACCGAGAAAAAATGTGACAACCAACAGACAAAAAGTCGTAAAGATGCCAAAAACACACAGGGAATGGAGTCACGTGTCCCCTACGTTTAAATTACTCCGCTGGGACGTATACGCTCATATATGCACAAACACATGCACGAGCAAATGCAAGTGGAGCCTTATAAAAAGTCCTTCGAAATACACTTATCCTTACAAGAATCCTGCACGAGGTTCGTGAATGAAGCACAGTAATATTAATGGGATGTGTGCGGCACCCTTAGTTAAATTTGAATTATTGGCGCCTTTGCGGCAGTGTTGCATATTTTTGGGCTGAGAACTTAACTCACACTGACAGAGCTGTGTAACATCTCTGTTACATTTATGCTTACATTTCATGTTACCTAACAGGCAAATAAAGTCCGCCAAATTTGAAATGTATGTTATTTTAATATTCTATTTTTGTACCAAAGTATTAGAAACCAACAATAAAAACTAAGTAAGAAGGGTTTAAAAATATTTAATAATAATATAAATACAATATAGTATGGTAAATAAAACATACATATTAAATTAGAAATACTTTTTTAATTTTCTCTTTTCTTTGAGTTTTTAATCATATACTTCATACGTACAATTAATTTTATGTCAAGTTAAACTCTCTTTAAATGAATAAACCCTCATTTAAGAGTTAATTTTTCATTCTGTTTCTTTTGTTCATATTTTATGGGGTTTTCCGACCCGTTGACCACAGCGAAACGGAAATACCTCATATAAACCCGTCATATTCGCGCCAAGAAATGGGGATAACAATTCATAGTGGACACACAAAAAACGCACAGCCAAAGTAAGACCAATTTAAGCGACTTTTTAATGCCCTGCAAGCTACATTTCAAATTCGTAAGCTAAAATTATATACAAGCCTTTATCGTATCAATACTGCTAAAAAAAAGTCTTCATTATTTCGCTGCCATTTACCTATTCAACATGTTAGTTCCCTTTGGTCTTAATTGACTGCCATGGCCATTTAAAAAGGATTTCCACTGCACCGCGAGCACCTTTGGTTGCATGTGGAGCAGTCGTATTTTCTTCCATGACTTTTCTTCGACTCTGGGTATCAAGTGAAAATCATCAGTATTCATTTCTAACGTTTAGGGGCGGCCACCCTTCGTAGTATGTGTACGGCGGTGCTCATTTTTGAATTGCAAATGCGACCAGTGCAGTGAATTCTTCACATGTGCAAAGGGTGGTGGAAAAGCGTCGGAGGGGATTCCCATTTCCAGCCAGCCATTGCATGCCAGCCGAACATTGCAGCTTTGTAATGTCCTGCTGTTAGCGACTCTTGCTTACCTTTGCTAGCGCCTTGATTTCGTGGCAGTTAAAACTCAGTTCACCTGTGAGTTTACGCTTTCGAATGAGAATTTCAGGGTATTTAATACCGATATAATAGAAAGGTGTTAAAACACCACTTTATCTATTTCAATTTAATTGCCTAAATGATTTTCATTTAGTACATTGTTCATATTTATAATTAACCTGTAAATTGAATATACAAATATCCTAAATCTAAAACATAAGAAAATATACGAAATATGGAAAAACCGTACAGAATTTAAAAATCTCTTAAAATTTTTTTTTTTAATTTAATATAATAATAATTTCTGAACATTTAATTACAGGCATTACGAAATGCGTTACCTTCCTTTTTTACCAACAAACTCCCATTTGTGGCTAACTAGAGTTTTCCCCGGCTTGACAATTAAAACTTAATTAAGATTGCATGCACTTTAACCTTCGCCCTGAACTTTCATTGCTTTTAATTACAATATATTAATATGAGCTTCTCGTGACTTTCACGCCCATTCGCCGGGATTATATAATTGTTTTACCCATAACCGAATGAGACATTAAGTGAAACCAAACTATATTTTTCGGCCTTTAGCGGCCATTTAGAGTAATTACAGAGAACATTAAATAAAATAAGAGCTAATATTATTTAAAAGTACTTGTTATTATACGAATAAAATAAAAATAGAATAAAATTATTCTGAATTAATTTAAATTCCCTCATATGGCGGGAAACGGCAAGTTAACAGTTTACTGTTATCTAGCATAGAAATGTTAATAATTAACAGAAGATTGCCAGACGGACAAACCGGCAATTACTCACCCATAAAACGTAAACAAATCAGCTGGTCGCCCTAGTCTGGCAACCCTTGTAACTCATTTGCATTGTTTACATTTTTTGTTTGCCGCATGCAAAGGGAAAGAAATTAGAAAGAACCGCGAATATAAAAGTAATTCAACCTACAGAGTCAAGACTCAGTTTTACATGAGCTGCCGAGGCCCAAGGAACGCCATTGGAGGCACAGGGAGCGCCATTGGAGGCCATCGAGAAGTCGCAGTCGGAACCGCACCTTCGCCGCCACATTTTTGGCGTGACTGCGTCGCATTAAATCACCGGAATCACCGAAGAAATCGCGGCGACGAACAACAACCGGAAGTGCAGCGCGAACGGAGCAACTGGTGGTCACCGTCATGGAGGTTTACGCCTGGGTAGGACATTGCTTTTAAGCCCACGCCCTATTTCTAAGAAACTAGAAGAGCTTTCTTTACGAAGCAGGGAATACCCTTGCAGGTCGTTTATTTGGATAATGGCATAATTTATGGCAAGATTATTATCATATTGTTATATCTAGAAGATATACAAATATATTTCTTTGTTTTTACTACCTATGCTCATTTCCAAATACAAATTATTTATTTGAGATTCTAAAGTTCAGGTTAACCTAGTCAAACGTCAAACGTTTCTGATATCCCCAGAACCAAAGTTATACTTTTAAATTTAAACCAAATCTTATATACATACATAGGTCAGAAAAATTAAATAAAAAACAAGATACATACCAATTATATTTAGTTTCCACGTTTTAACCATGATTTCCAGAACAAAATAATTTTTTTTTTATAAACGCTAAAGAGAAAATTGAGTGTCAATATAGTTTCCCTATTAGAATTGTACCTAAAGTTGCCAACTTCTTTCCAAATGTAGTTTACCTTCTGCAAGAGTATTCCGCAAAACAGAGACATCGCCACGGCGTGATTTGCATTGCAAATTAATGAGTGATTTCCTTTGGTGGCTTTTTGTTTGCCCATTTTCGTGATGTCTTAGGGTGCCAATTCTCACGGCCAGCTCGGCCTTGGCTTTGAGTCCGAGTTGTGCATGACACCGCAGCGGGTGGCCAGAAGCTCCTGCTCCTTTACCGCCGCCCTGGTGCGATGCATTCGCGGCGGCGGCGGCCACGTCCTCATCCTCGACACGAACGGAAGGGTGCACGCCTGCGGCTGGAATAATCGTGGTCAGCTGGGCCTGGACTCATCGGAGGAGTGCCACAACGAGTTCAAGATGATTCCCACCGAGTACTTTGGGGTAAGGATCATTGATCTCAACACAAACTTGAGGTTTCATAATGTATACATTCTTAACGCTGAATTCTTACCCTATTTAATTGATAATATTTCAGGAAGTTCCTGTGGACATGGTCAGTTGTGGCTGGGATATCTCCGGCGCCATCACCGTGACCAAAACGCCTGTATGTGTGGGGCTCGAATGCCTTCCAGCAGCTGGGCATATGTCAGCGTGGTTTTGTAGCCGTCAGAAGACCCATGCCAGTGAAGCTTCCTCGAGAAGAGTCCGCACAGAGGATCAGTTTTGGCTTGCGCCATTGTGCCGTTCTCACGCAGGATAACAAGATCTACGTTTTCGGACGACTGAGGATAATGGACCCACCGCCCATCGAACTGGATATCACGGCCACCTGCCTCCACCGCTGCAATACGATCAAGATCCAGGCCCATAATCCGAACGAGCTGAAGATCGTGTCACTTTCCAGTGGGCAGAACCACATGCTGCTCAAGTGTGTGGATCTGAGCGAATCAGGTGGAGGAAGCACCAAGAGAATCCTTACGCTGGGAGACAACAAGTTCGGTCAGTCTAATGCCTTTCAATTCGACGAGGATGTGCGGCAACTGGCCGTGGGCTGGACGCACAATGCAGCGGTGCTGCGGAACAATCAGATCCTTCTGTGGGGTCGCAATTGCTATGGCCAATTGGGAACCGGATCGTTCAGCGACCAGCAGGCTACACCCATTCCTCTGAGCCTGAAACTACCCGAGGATCAGACCCCGGCCAGAATTCACATGGGAGCGGAGCACGGCCTGCTGAGGACAACTGCCGGAGCGGTCTACACTTGGGGTTGGAATGAACACGGCAATTGCGGAAACAACACCACAGAAAACTTGTAAGCATCGGATTAATCGAAAGATTGCAGAATACGAAAAATATTGCCAGAGTTGGCAATTTAACTTAAAGTTTTTAAGCACTCTAAACTCCCTTTTTCACCTTAATGGCTACAGTTCTGCCCCTTAAAAATAAGAGAACATTTTTAGCTTATTTGAAATTAAATTGTTTCGGTAACATCGATATATGGATATTTTCAAGAACATCGATGGTTTTTGAAACGATAGTCTACTCTACCTAACATCAAGGAGAAAAAAACAAACTGTCCGTGATTTTTTTTTTATTTAAAATATTTGTAATGTATATTTTCTTATATATGATACAATAAGTTCATTTTTATAGACATTTAAAAACATTTATGTTAACTTTGATAGGCTTGCCAAAAAAAATTAGGACAAAAACATAGATGTCTGTAACAAAAACATCGAAACATCACACCAACTTTAATATAATAACAGGAAATAAGGATCCATACATTTATATTCATTAATATTGCATAATTTAAGTATTTGTAACTCGATAGCCTTATTCGATATCTTTTCAGATGCACCCCTACCTTATTGGAGCTGCCGGGAGTTGTTAAGTTGGCCGGGGCTGGAGCCGGCTTCTGTTATGCCATTACAGAGCCTGTAAACTGACAGCTTCCTGTTATACCTGGCAACCCTGCACCTGTTTCTGTCTCTGTCTCGCTCTGCGGGCACGCTTGCGCTTGAGTTCGTCGCCGAAATAATTGTGCGAAATTGTTAAATTGTTTAAATAAAAAGCCAATTGTTAATAAAATACATTTTTTCTGAGGTGGGTGGTTTGAAGATGTGTAGAATGAACGTGTTAAAAAGTTATCGCCACAAAAGAAGTCCATAATTGGCAATATATTTATTACATATTTTCTTGTCAATCTCTTTTTCTATTTTCCACTGCGTGTTATTGTCGCCAAAGACTACTGTTTCAATAAATGTTTACATGAAGACGACGCCTATTGCTTACAAACTGAGAGTGCAGTCAGAAGTGTTTGTGTATCGGATCTGATTACTCCAGTAGTTAGCTTTCCTTAGCTTTCGCCTTTATTTCTTGCCGTTTAGTGTGATTTAGGAGACAGCTTCGAGAGGAGTTTGTCGGCTCTCTAAAATTATTTATTCCGAGAAATTCCGGCTGTTCGTGACTAGATATTTTTAATAAATTATTCGTTTCTGTGTCGAAACCCAAAGATGAGCGAGAAAAGCGCTGTGCAACTTCCTGTGGACGACGTGGATGCCGAGGACACGGTGGCAGCCTCTAAGGGTATTACACTTGCAAACAGAATGTCAAATAAATAAATCGAAATCCCCTGACTCACAGCCAATATATCCAATGAACTGGCCAAAAAAATCTGGAGTGTGTCGTCCAGCGATGTTGCCCTAGGAATCCGCGAGCTTCCAGGCGAAGCTCTGCCCTATACACCAGCAGATTCTGGATCAGGATTAGAAGTTGAATCTGGATCGGGACATGAAAGCGGAAGCGGATCTGAAAGTAAGCAACAGGCGAGCGATAATGCCACCGCTCATATACTGGAGGTGGAGAGGGCTCTCTACGGAGAGAGCTATGGTTTTCCGGAGAATGGCAGCCCGAATTATTATAAGGCTGCCGAGAATTACTCCCTCTTGGGGAGTACTTTCTCGACTTCCCCAAGGACACGGCTACTTGCTTTGCCGATCTGGACCAGGGGTTGGATAGTGACTCCAATCCGCCACCAGGATTCGAGAGATCCCCGAAGTCGTCGGTGCTCTTTGAGAGAAAACAAGTTTCGGCCAATGGAGGAGCAGCTGCAGGCACGGTATCCAAATATTCTGGGGTAAGATCCAGTATTAGTCTCTAGATTTATAGAATAATACGTATTTGTTTTTATAATCTAGGCCAGCTGCTCCACTGCTTTGCACCAGCAACAACAACGAGCAACACCGCGACCGCAGCAATCACTACAAAATCGCAGCGATCACAACGAGATACCATTTTCGCAGGCTTATCATCAGGGGTTCAGTCAGACGGTGCCACAGGCACAGCACAATCATTCGCACCACCAGCAGAGCCAGCACTCACATGCATCACATGTCCATCCGCAGCAAGGACAACAACCTGTGGGTTCCGCCCCACAGCCAATGGTGGCACAACAGCAGCAGCAGCAGCAACATCGACCGGCTGGAGCCCTCGTCAGTGGCGCGGAAATTGGAGGAGGAATATGTAGCCACAGTCACGGCCATAACCATAACCATGCTCATGGCCATGCCACTGCCAATGAGATCAACTTGTCGCAGCTCTACCAGCAACTAATGGCTCGCAACATGCGCCCCAATCCGCTGCACCACCAGCAACAAGCGCAGCAGCACATGGCCCAGAACCATCAGCATCACCACCATACAACCACCAGTGCTGCTGCTGCGGCTGCCATGCTCTATGCCAACTTTGAGCAGCATGTCCGCCAGTTGCATCTGCAGCAGCAACTGCAACAGCAGCAGCAGCGTCATGCGCGCATGCCGCGTGGCATTTACGGCGGCAACGGAGCACACGGAGGGCCGGGAGCAGCAGGATCAGCGGCAGGCGTCACGCCTCCAACTGGCAAAGAACCTCCAGCGACTGGTCACAAATAAGGTCAGATATACTGGCCCAATCAATAGAAATTCAAATTCAAACAGATTCCCTATATGCAGTTCAAATTTTAACAATATTTTATTCCGAAATTAACAAATGAAACTAACAAATAATTTTATTTATCTGAAAAATTATTGCTTACTTGATAAGTTTCTCTCGTTAGAAATTAAATTTATTTTACGTTTGGTCTCTATATTTCTACACTAAATCATAACATAAAATAGATTATACTTTTAAACAATTCTTGAAATGTACAAAAATTTTATATCAAACTTCTTGTATTAATATTTACACACTAATTAAACATAATAATGCATACATATAACAAAAAACTAATTTGTAACTCCATCAAACAGCTGGCGCTATGCCCATTCTTTTGTTTTCTAAATCGAACTCCACATAGTTTTCCCTCATGAAGACATCGCCGATTATCCACTTGGTCAGCCCTCGCATGTCCATTATGCCCACGAAGCAGAAATCCGAGTACCTAATCACATACGTCTCTGGATGTACATAAAACTTAGTGCCTTCGATCTGAACTACCAAATGCGGAAGACTCCCAATCAACTTGCAGTCAACAGTCCAAAGGTCCAGAGTGGCGTCGTACACGGCTTCAATGGCATCCATTAGGCCATGTACCTCTGTAACGGGGCCCACAATCAGAGAGGTTCCCGAGTCCATGATTGCCCGGCATCCCGATTCACATGATCTGGCCTCCGTTCCATGGAAGCCTATAGAGCCCATTTCGAAGGCCCAATACTTCTCCTCGGTCACTTTTGTGTACGTCAGAGGACCGTAGTACAAGCTCGAGTTTGATCCCCCAATTATAAGTAGGCCGCCGTCGCTGGAGCCACTTTTCATGTAGAACGAGAATATCTGCTTCTCCAGGAGTTCTTGGGCCAACATCATCTGGAAGGGTGGCAGCGTTCCGATCTGGGAAAGTTTCGGAAAAGCCAATCCAAGGATTCCATCGAAAACTGAGCAATCGGTGGTCTCATTGACTATCCCAAAGCCCTGATTCTCGATCCGCAAGTCCCCGATGGCGAGCACATCGTTGGCCACCATTCCCTTTACCGATCCCGATCCATATGTGATGCTAAAGCCAGTTTTATTTTGCTGCAGTGTCTCAGACTTGGATTCCTTGAATAAGCTGTTGCCACACTTTTTGCACGAAGCGCACTTGGAACTGGGCAGCCACAAGTCCGAGGACCCAGTATCATATTGGACAGTGAATGTCTGAGGGTTCTTCCCTCCCATTTGTATTGTCCCGAAGAAGTTCGTTTCACAGGAATTCACCAGGCGCGCGATTACTACTCCCTTGGAGTTGTTTTTTGTATCACTCGTTTCGATGCCACCATTAATGGCGTGGATCGGTAGTAAGCCGTGCTTTCCTCTAATCCTATTACGATTGGCTAGGTAGGTCGAGAGATGTGGAAACTTGTGGTGCCGGCGGCTGTGCCTTCCCAAGCGAACCCGGTGCATCCCGACACATAGCACGGTTTGGCAGAGGAAGAGGAGGATTATCACACGCAAGTTCATGGTCTTAAACTGGCTTAGTTCCCAGCCAATGCGTCCGTATTTATAGCTCGGTTCTGATGCGTTTATCGCCCGACTATTCATCGACATGCACACGTAAAGGTGACTTGGAATATGTGATTAAAGCTCAATATTAAAACACAGCAAGTGAGTTAATACGCAGTTTAATTACACTCTTTGCAGTGCAAGCAGTTTTTAGTTTTCCGAAAATAATAGGAAACTAATTAAATTATATTTACCTATATTAAAGTAATATTGAAACCATCGATTAAATAATTTATTGATTACAATTGAAATATTTATATAAGAATCTGTACAAAGTTCACAATAAAATTAAGTAATTGTGTGCTGATAAAGGACATAAAAGCAGTCCTCTATAACAAAAAGTGCATTAACATTGCTCTAACTCATAGTTTTTATTTTTTCAGTGAACTGCCTTGCCAATTCCAATTTGATGATACTCCAAATCGAAAACCGTGTAGTAAGCACCCATAAAACTATCGCCGAGAATCCACAAGGAGTTTCCATCCAAACTGGTAAAGCTCGAGACACATATATTGCCATACTGGAGCACATACTGCGAGGACTTCAAGGGAAGCTCTTTGCGGGCAATGGTGAAAACCATATCGGGGAGCAGGGACACCGTTGAGCAGTCCACGAAAAAGATACCACTCGCATCATTCGGATTGGTAACGCCCAATAACTTGTTGATTATTGTAATTACCTGCCCGGGCACCACGATCATTGAGGTGCCAGCGTCGAGGATGGTTTCACAATCTGAGCATAACTTGGTTCCATTCAGCGAGGCGCTCGTCATTCCGAATTGAAAGTAGGCTGGAGTAGTAATGGGCACATAGGTGAGACATCCACTGTATAGGCGGGAATCGGCGCCTCCCAGGATCAGCTCACCACCGTTTATGGCATTCGTGCCATTCCTTTGGAAGTATATGGAGAACCCGAGATATTCTATCTGGCCTTGATCCACCAGGTTGTAAAGGAGCGGGGTCACGCCACCAATGGCTATGCTATCGTAGGCCAGCCCCAGGATTCCATCGAATGGGGAGTTGAGAAATGGATTTAATGGCTCATCGATGATCTCGGCGAATCCCTGGTTTTGTATGGTATAATCTCCTATGGTTACGGTGTCCTGGGATATGAAGCCGGAAAGAGCAACCCCGCCGTCCCCAGAGTTAGAGGCATATTCAATCTGGAAGTTGGTTTTATTGGCCACGTGAGTTTCGGAAGCCGTCGAATTGTATTTGTTGTGAATCAAACAGGGCGCAGCCGTGCAGTGAATCGAAGGCACCCACAGATTCGCGGATCCCGTATCGATCAGCACTGTGAACACTTGGGGAGGAGTTCCAATCTCTATTTCGGTATAATACATAGTGTTGGCGTAGTTTCCCAGACTTGTGCCACTTGATCCGCGATCCTTTGTGCCTGACTTCGAAGGAGCCACAGTTGTGACATCTTCCACCTTGAGTTTGTGCTTGATGGACAGGCTTTTGAGTTCGTTTATCAAATTGTGGTGACTTTGCTCGGGATTCTTATGTCTTTCAAATTTCAGACGCTGCCGGGCCTTCACTTTTAATGCGAATATAACCAATAATGCCGTCAATAATGGAATAGCTTGCACGAGTTGCAATTTACCCTCATGGTCGAGGTTTTCGATTTGTCTGAACTAAAGCCTAACTGGTCACGTATTTATGGCCCGGCAGCTTCAGCTGGCCTCGTTCGTTCATTGAGATAAGTCAAGCTCTGCGGCAGACTTCGATCGCCTCACACCATTCGGTAAAGAATTTCACACGCGATAAAGCAATAGTGAGTTTGAACATTTTTGGGGGTGTTGTCTATTGATATGGTGATATGGTGTAAAAGTATAGTGGAATGATTTCTCATTTAACTGAATAAACCTTAGAGGTCTTTGGTGTGCTCTCTCTTAGAATTAAATAAAATTGATTAGTAAATGTTAAAAAGCTCGTGAAATAAGTTTAATAATTTATTGTAAAGTATCTCTCTTTGAAATTCAGTCAAATGAATTCAATAGAAGTCGTGCTTTTAGATCCCGTACTTAGATCCCTTTTTTTTAATAAAAAAAGCCCTGCCGGCTCAAAATGGCCACTTTCTGGAGAGGATCAGTCACTGCCGGCTGTAAATGGTTAGTTTCTGGAGAGAATGAGGCCCTGCCGTGTAGCAAAATATCTAGATGAGCATCACTGATGCAAGTGAGATGCCTTTTGTCCCAATAATGCAACAGCTAGATGAGCATCACTGATGCAAGAGATGCCTTTGTCCCAATAATGCAAGTTTCTGTGAGCATCACTGATGCAAGTGAGATGCCTTTGTCCCAATAATGCAATATAGCTAGATGAGCATCACTGATGCAAGTGAGATGCCTTTTTCCCAATAATGCAATATAGCTAGATGAGCATCACTGATGCAAGTGAGATGCCTTTTTGTCCCAATAATGCAATATAGCTAGATGAGCATCACTGATGCAAGTGAGATGCCTTTTGTCCCAATAATGCAACATAGCTAGATGAGCATCACTGATGCAAGTGAGATGCCTTTTGTCCCAATAGCGCAATATAGCTAGATGAGCATCACTGATGCAAGTGAGATGTCTTTTGTCCCAATAGTGCAAAATAGCTAGATGAGCATCACTGATGCAAGTGAGATGCCTTTTGTCCCAATAGTGCAAAATAGCTAGATGAGCATCACTGATGCAAGTGAGATGCCTTTTGTCCCAATAGTGCAAAATAGCTAGATGAGCATCACTGATGCAAGTGAGATGCCTTTTGTCCCAATAGTGCAAAATAGCTAGATGAGCATCACTGATGCAAGTGAGATGCCTTTTGTCCCAATAGTGCAAAATAGCTAGATGAGCATCACTGATGCAAGTGAGATGCCTTTTGTCCCAATAGTGCAAAATAGCTAGATGAGCATCACTGATGCAAGTGAGATGCCTTTTGTCCCAATAGTGCAAAATAGCTAGATGAGCATCACTGATGCAAGTGAGATGCCTTTTGTCCCAATAGTGCAAAATAGCTAGATGAGCATCACTGATGCAAGTGAGATGCCTTTGTCCCAATATAGCTAGATGAGCATCACTGATGCAAGTGAGATGTCTTTTGTCCCAATAGCAAAATAGCTAGATGAGCATCAGATGCTAGCTATTTTGCACTATTGGGACAAAAGGCATCTCACTTGCATCAGTGATGCTCATCTAGCTATTTTGCACTATTGGGACAAAAGGCATCTCACTGCATCAGTGATGCTCATCTAGCTATGTTGCACTATTGGGACAAAAGGCATCTCACTTGCATTAGTGATGCTCATCTAGCTATTTTGCACTATTGGGACAAAAGACATCTCACTGCATCAGTGATGCTCATTTAGCTATATTGCGCTATTGGGACAACAAGGCATCTCACTTGCATCAGTGATGCATCTAGCCATTTCCTAGACAGGCATTTCAGCAGAGGATCCTTTCCAGAAACTAACCATTTACAGGCCATTTCAGCCGGCAGTGCCTGATCCTCTCCAGAAACTGTCCATTTACAGCCGGCTGTTTCTGACCCTTTTCAGAAACTGGCCATTTACAGCCGGCAGAGACTGATCCTCCCAGAAACTGGCCATTTGCGGCCGCCAGAGCCTGATCATCTCAAGAAACTTTCCATTTACAGCCGGCAAAGCCTGATCCTCTCCAGAAACAGGCCATTTATAGCGGGCAAAGCCTGATCCTTTCCAGAAACTGGCCATTTACACCGGCCAACGACTGATTCTCTCCAGAAATTAGCCATTTACAGCCGGCAGAGCCTGATCCTCTTCAGAAACTGGCCACTTACAGCCGGTAGAGCCTGTTCCTCTTCAGAAACTGAACATTTACAGCAGACAGACCCTGATCCTCTCAAGAAATTGGCCATTTAAAGCCGGCAGAGCCTGATCCTCTCCAGAAATTAGCCATTTACAGCCGGCATAGCCTGTTCCACTGGCCATATGTAAATTAAGTGCAAAAGTATTAGATTATAATACCCTCTGCAAGGGTGTACAAATTAAAGAAGCGGGTTTGTTTAACATTTTAGTGCATTTCTTTTATATAAATGTTTATATATATTTTTTTTAATTATGTAAACTATATATGTACATATATTGCATTTTGTTCGTTTGTTTTTTCGTTATCGGCAACTTCAGACCTTAAGCCAGATTGGCGAAGCCAACCCGATTCTGACCAAAATCGAACTCGGTATAGTACTGACCAAGGAAGACGTCTCCCAGGATCCAAAAATCGGTGCCGATATAGGTGAAGGTCGACATGCAGGTATTGTAGCCGCCATCTGAGTAGGTCTGGATGTAAACGGAGGGCGGCAGGTCAAAGTTGGTTCCACCGATGTTAAAGGTGAGCACTGGCAGGGAATCCACGGTGGCGCAGGGTACGTAGTAGTCTCCTTGGATGAGAATGGCGCCGATTAACTGGTTGATCTGGGCGTAGGCAGCCGGGGGGCAGGCAATCAGAGAGGTGCCAGTATCGGCGATCGCCTGGCAGCCGTCGGAGACTACAGTGCCGTTCCAGGTGATGTTGTTCACGCTGAACTGCCAGTAGCCCTGCTGGGTGACGGGTGTGTACGTCATCTCACCGGAGATCAGGCTCTGATCGGTGCCACCCAGCGTCAACTGGCCACCGTCCTCGGCAGAGCCGTTCCTGGCCAGATAGAACCCGAAAACTGGCGCATCGATCAATCCCTCTGTGTAGAGATTGTAGAAGGGCGGCACCACATTGTCCTCGGCGATCTGCTGGAAGCCCATGCCCAGAATGCCGTCGAAAGCTACGTCGGTGAAGCTGTTTCCCGGCTGCGAGACGGCCTCGCCAAAGGTCTGACTGGTGATGGCCAAGCCATTGATGGTCACAGTATCTGTGGCAAGGTAGCCCGTCACACTGCCGGTTCCATATTGGATGGAGAAGTTCTGGCCGCTGGCAACGTAGGTGGAGGAGGCACTGGAGTTGTACTGGTTGTGCTGCTGGCAGGCCACATCGGTGGCCAGGCACTGGGCCGAGGGGATCCAGAGATTCGCAGAGCCCGTATCGAAGACCACATTGAAGTACTGCGGCGGAGTGCCAATGCTAATTTCGCCATAGTAGTACATGTTCATTGAGTTGCCCAGCTCCTCGGAGGTGTAGTCCACATCCTGGCTGGGATAGTCGTAGTCGGGCTGGGCATAGATCGGTGCTCCATCGTCGTAGATAACGAGATCCCGGAGATGGTAACGGACTATCTGGTGCACCTTATGCTTCAGTATATGCACGGCAATCCTGCGGGCCAAATGGGACTTCTTGTGCTCCCTCTTGTGGATCTTGACCTTGTGAACCTCGGCACTGACCAATACCAGTACCAGCACCAGCACCAACCACTTCAACATTTTGCTTTCCCGACTTTTTTAACTTTCCCTAACCGAAGAAATAGTAGTTCTCCCCTTTTTTCCGTCTGGGGCTTGACTGAAGAAAACCACATATCGACTGCTATTTATATGGCCGGTGATCGGTACAAAACTGGCCCAAAATTGATCACCAATCGATTAAGTCTACTGGACGAAACGAAGATATCGCAATTGATCGATCGCGGCCCTTGTTTACACGAGCTGGGGCCGTGCATAAAATGAGGAATCGAACAATCTCATTCAGACTGCGGGATTTTAGATAAACTAAACTCGGTAACTCGGTGAATTTTTTTAATGAAAAATTCCGTAAATTAATTGCAAATTTGGCACTCATTGATAACAAAAAGCAAACTTGTTGTAAACAAATCAATTTGGCAAAGATAGGTTAATCTTATCTTTGTTTTTTAAAGGGGTTGTCGTTCAGAATGTATATTTTTGCATATTTTAAATATTTAACAGATTTCAAAATGTATTTGTATCTATTTATTATTAATAATTTATATAATAATTTTGCCATGAAATTTGCATTGCAGTGAAGAAGGCATCTCCGACCCCATAAAGTATTTCTATTCTGGATCAGCCAGATCGACTCGGCCTTGTTCGTCTGTCTTATGTTACTTTTAAACTTTGATTTGTCCGAAAAAGTTATCATATTTTTCGAATTATTTTCGTAATCTAAAAATGCGCGAGTTTGTGGTCTTCTTGGGAGTTTCTTGTAGCCAAAAATCCGTGCATTCGCCATTGAAATCCTAAATATTTACAAATTAAATTTTGAAAAAAATTCGATTTTTTTTTTGCATTTTTCCAATAATTAGATCAGTATTCTTTAGAATTGTCAAAAATTGAAAAAATTATATTTTTTTAAATTTCTTAACTCAATATGCATATTTATTAATCTAGTAAAAACTAGCACAGATAAGCTGTCAAAGTTGAAACATAAGCAATTTTGGCTTAGTTATGCCTTTTCTTAATTAGCAAACTGAAAGGGTGAGAAAGCTTCGGCATTTTAAAGTTAGCTTCCCTGCTTATTATTAATAAACTAGTTAACATATATTTGGACAGTAATAAATAAAAGATAAGCTGTTTATTTTTATTTCAAAACTAACTTTAAACCCTGTTACCAAATTAATATAAATTATCTATTTACAAATAGTTTTCGAATAGAAGGTTAATTTGGTCCTTAAAATTGTCCAGTGATCGCAACATAATATTTATATTTATGTTACAGTTTAGGAGCGATGCCTATGCGCTTGTACTCAAAATCGAACTCCAGGTAAAAGGGGGCAATGAATGCGTCTCCAAACACCCAGAGATTGCTGAGTCCCTGCAGGCCGTTGCAGTTTGTAAAGGCAGAGACACAGGTGCCGTTGTAGTTGAGAATATAGTCCGAAGGGGTCAAAGTGAAGTCCTTTCGCCCAATATTTACGGTAATATTCGACAAACTGGACACCCTACTGCAGGGAACGATATAGACGCCATCCTTCGCATCGAAACTATTGATTTGCAGCTTCTGGTTGACAGTCGCAATAGCATTCGACGGAACACAGATGAGAGAGGTTCCTATGTCCACAATGGCCTCAAAATTGGAGAATAGCTTAGTAGAGCCCAAGCTAAGGCTGGTCACCGGGATCTGCCAATAGCCTGTGTTCGAGATCGGAACATAGGTCATGCATCCCTTGTACAGTATGGGATCTGAGCCTCCTAGCAGCAGTTGTCCACCGTTGTTGGGATCTGAGGCGTTGCGATTGAGGTACACAGAAAAACGGGTGTGTCGATCAGTTTCTGAGATATCAGATTATAGAAAAGTGGCACCACACCACCGATCGCTATATCGATGAATCCCAGGCCCCAAATTCCGTCGATGCCATTCAGTCTGGCAAACGCTGCCGGCAAGGATGTTATTTCAGCAAAGTCCTGATTCTTCACTTTCAGACCATCTAGCTCAACCTTGTCCCTGGAGACGAAGCCCTTCATGGTGCCATCCACATAGTCGATCTGTATAGATCTTTCCATTTTGCTTATAAGACCTGGACTTGCTGGAATTGTAGCTGCTGCGCTGCAAGCACAAGTCCTGAGTGCATTGCGAGCTTGTAACCGCGAGGTTTGCCGATCCCGTATCGACGAGAACCGTTAAGGGCTGATCACCGCCAAAATCCAGCACTACAGTATACACGTTGTTGTAGAAATTTGATAGATTGGCTTTCGGCACAGCTGTTGTGGCCGTTGGCTTTGACTCGGAACCCATCAAATTATTAACGTTTCCCGGCGCACTTGCATTATTAAGCCTCAAGCTTCCCAGGGACCTATGGCCTTTATGCCTACGCAGATGAATTTTGTGGTATTTTCTCCATTTCTTCGATTCCACTTCACTTATTGCCAGCAGCAAAAGCACCAAGGTCAGCGCCAGACCGAGTTTCTTCAAAGACTGCATCGTTCTCCGAAGTTACTTTTGGCCCTTAGTAAATGTATGGTCACGTATTTATAGAGCCGAAATTCCACAATTATCGGGTCAGCTTGGTGTTAGTTTTGGGCTATTGCCAGCTGGCTGAAAGGATTACTTTGTCACGTGGCCAGTTGTTACGAAGGAAATATTTTTTCGTCTCTTCTTACGTGACCTTTTTATTTTAATTGTTTCTCAACCATGCCCAAAAAAAATGAAATTATTGATTTGCACATCTCTTTAAAACTAATATAAGCTTAAATAATTATTTTTGGATTCATATGTATTTTATTAATAGTAAAACTTATGTTACATATAATTAAAGATATTTGTTTTAATAAAATCTTAATTTTGAAGCCGCTCTCTAGCGCCATCTGTTCTCCTTTCAGCTGAAACTTTTTATCACTAGTTCCACCAATAAACTCGTATAACCGGTGGCGCTTTTTGTAAAGACAGCTGTAGAGAACTAAAGTTCTGTAAAAACGTAACATTAACAGCGGCGATGCCGTAATATTAATAGTCCGGCTGCGTAGTCAATTTACTAGACAAGATTTTGTCAACCATTTATTAAAATTTAAAAGAAATCTCTTGTATTTAGTACATTTTCCTTCATATTTTTAAGCGCCATCTATACAGCTTTTAATCGAACCTTTTACTAGTTCTCCGGATAAACACTTTCATGCGGTGGCGCCACCTCTTCGAAATATGTAGAGGGCCTATGTAAAATCGGCTTAGACATTGATGTAGAAAAGTAGTAAGTACCCAAACCAGTGGCTTAGTACCATTAAAGCCCACCATGTGGCGCTAGAAAATAAGAAAACGAATTTCTTTAATTAATTCATAATTATTGATAATATATGTTAAGGGCAATGTTAAAATATATTAAGTTCAAAGAAAAAGATCTGGCAACAAAAAAAATTATAATTTAAGGTTAAGTCAAATTTCTCTACTCTCACATCCTTCTAAAGTTAACTCTAAAATTCCATCAATAAAATCTATTGCAAAACAAAAAGTTTGACTCTATTTCTCGTCTCCTTTTCTTGACTTTCCAGTTGACCCAAGCACAACGGAAGCGGGCAAAGTCAAATCCCTTTTCCGTTGGCCAATAATGAATGCAAACGAAAGTGATTGCAAAAGTTTCTCAAGAACCACGCCTCATTTGGCCCTCGAAAATATGCCAAGTTTTATTTGCTAATTGCAGTAAAGTAAAGAAGCTAAAGTAAGTGAGCCTGCCCGCAAGCCGATAAAACTTCGATTCCAATTGGATCTTCCCTAGCTAAATATACATTTCCTTCCTCTGCTGCACATGAAAAACCGCCCTTGGCTGTGACAGAATTTCTTTAGAAAATAAGCAAAAGGAAATCTTTTTTTTTGTTTGTGTGTTCGGAACACTCTTTCGATTGAAAAAGTAATTGATTTATGAGAATCTCGAAATATATAAACATATCCAGAAACTGGTATGGACCTAAAACCAATTGAAAGGGGGAAACGCTTTTAATTGGTTTAAAATCCACAACGATTTCTCTTGAGGAATGCTAGGAAATATCCAGTAATTCAATTAAAAGTCTGAAAAATATTCTAAGGTAAACATGTAAAACTTCTCAAATTATGTTCCAGTTATTTCTTACTTTGCTTACAAAAATAGAAATTGGGGAACTTTTTTGGCCCTTGAGATTTTTTTGAATTCGTTTTAATGGCTTTTATTATAAAATCGTCATTACAAATAGAATACCCATAACTAGGGTATAGGAAAAAACCGCCGATAGCGGCCTGCTCGTTTCGGTTTCGGTTTGGGGGGTAAAAGTTGACTGCCAGCGTTTTTCCGCAAATTTCTTTGCAAGTTCTTCCCGCACCCGACGGTTGAGTGTGTGTGTGTGATCGGGTGTGGGGACCAATGTTGTAATTGAATTTGCGTCAAGTTCTATTAAGTGGCGTAAACTTTTGGCCTCTGGTATTGAACTTGGCTCCCCGCATGTGCATTTTTCATATGTTTATCGCACGAGTTGCGATGTATTCGACGTTCTTTCTTCGATTCCTTTCGATTTTGCTTGACATGTTTGGAGGCTTGCGGTGTAAACAAAAAGTGAAAAAGTAAAACGAAAGAAAGGAAAACCAAGATAAGTCTGCGCTGTCAGTCACAGGGGTCGCATATGTGAGGTTGCCAATGAAGCATTAAATTGTTTTTGGCATTTTACAGTCACAGCGATTTCTGGCCAGACCAACAGTGGCATCTCATCTCCCAAAAAACCTCTCAAATTCATCTCGGACCCGTTTAAATCACAGCAAAATCAAGCCGAGTCCATCAACATCATCATTATAATCAACGTTAGGCAACTGATTTCGTATGCAGGACCATACAGGACACTCTAAGTTGGATCCTTTCTGCCGGTTTAATTTAGCATATCAAATTTATGCATTTTATTTTGGCAAATGCATTAAATTGTTAATGTTGGGCTTTTCGAGGGAGAGTCTAGGAATGAGAAGGAAGATGGATATGTGTGCCTGCAAGCCCCTAACTTTCTATTGGGGTCACAGCTGCTGCGACGCGGCGAGCTTCAACATCAAATATTAAGATTGTTAGCGACAGATGGTGACATCTTTTTCACGCAGACTTTTTTATGTGCTCTGGGTGAGTTTTTTGTTATCTCATATCACTTGACACTCTCTTGGCCAAATCTTAGACGTGCTGACCGAGAAAGCAATATATATATTGCAAGCCCTGTAGGTTTATAAATTTTATATACACATGAGTTTTAATTTAAAGCGTATTGTAGTTTGTATTGCACTTGCTATTTGTTTTACTCTAAAAATCTCTAGCAACTGTGGCAGCTTGTGGCAGTTTCCAAACGATTTTTAAATTATTATTAAAAAAATACCACGAACCTTAATGTCTTGGCTATTATGCTATTTTGTCTCTGAATACAATATTATTTTAAGTAAAAATTTATCTTTGAATATCTTATTATGTTGTGGCTTCCAAATCGTTCGTGTAACTTCTTGTCTTACATAACCCACTAACAAATCCTATCAAAAAGTCAATTATCCATTTTCAGCTCGGTGTCAAGCGAATCAATTCTCAGTCCAATTAAATGATCGCCCATAGGCTGAATATGTTTTCATGCAAAACAATTTATCAACTTGTCAACATATTAAATGAGACTGGGTTAAAGACTTTGCTGCCGAACTCCACTGCCTGGTTGCCGCACCCACCCCATTTGTGCCATCCATCCCCTTCAATCCGTCAATTCAATGACGAAACTCCAATAATATGCCAACTGCCAATATTGCGTATACGCAGCATTGTACGTCTATTGTTCCCGTACCGCACCGAATGTTTTGCTAGCTGGGATTTGTTTAGCCGTAAGCGGAAATAGTTGTAGGCCAAAGTGGGCGGGGCAGGAGAGGGTGCCTGAACCGGGAGCATGTTGTGTATGTTGTTGAAGTTTATGTGCAGGATAAACTGTTCAACCAACTGACGTACAGAGCTTGTCCAGATTTCGGCAGACTGGGAGGAAGGGGTGATTGGGGGTCAGACGGTAGACGGCAGGCTCAGTCTGCCATAAAAGCAAATAACTGTCCATCGTGTGTGTGTGTTTTAGTTAACCGAACTAGTTGTAGTGTCTGTGTTTGGCCCGCATATATAGATATTCACATATATATCTAATATGTTTGTCCATCAATTGCCCTGTCCAAACTGTTCGCAAACCGAACTCGAATCCAGTGCAAACATGCTGAAGTCCAGATCCTTGACCTGACTTCTCCCCCCGCGGTCGGGTCAAGTCAACATTTCTGTTCCGAGTCAGTTAATAAATATTTTTTATGCCACATCAACGACTAAAAGTAAATATGCTGTAAAAAAAGACGTCATCACAATGTAGGGGGAATATACTTACATTTATTCCTGACTGATCTTTGTTTTGCAGTTTACTATGGGTTTTGCAGCTGTTGCATTTCTCTCAAGTTGTTTGAGGTCTTTTCCTTGTGTTTATTTGCTTATTTGTGGCCTTTTGGCATGGCCACATATTTCGGTTCCAGGTTATGTTTATTGTTTTCATTATGGGAGGCCTCAACAATGGCCATTATTGTGGATAAACATGGCTCCCAACGAATGGAAATTGAAATGGATTGGATTTTCACCTAAGGTGTAAGCCAAGTCCAATTAGGGCGAACGAAAATTTGGTCTCCAGTGCCAATAATGATTTGAGTAAATATCTTTTGCGAAACGAATATAATTAAAAAAAAGTGTATTATTTTGTATCTTTAAGTAAAGTCGGTTCTTAAAGCGTTTAGGAGCCTATTTAGGTCAATTTACTGCCAAACCAGAAAACTTTTTCAATCCCCAAAATTTCGGTGGCATTTTCAATGAAATGGGGCTAATGTCAAACCAGTCCAATCGAAAACTCTCAAGAGTGAAATAATTCAGCCAATGAAAGCCCCCACAAACGCTTATCCCCGAAATGGAAATGCCACGAGAAAATCTCGGAACACATGTTTTGGGAGGATGCCATGCCTCTCTACGAGGACCACGGACTAAGGACTTTCTGAGGCTAAATAAGTGGGCTGAAAGAGAGAGGGTAAGGAGCCATCTATTAAGGTTTGACATTAGCATGAAAAACGCATTTTTCTTCAAGCGCAAACAATGGGGAGAAAGTCTGGGATGGAAAACGGTTCGAGATGGGGCAAAAAAGGGAAAATGTTTTAAATAACTTTTTGGCAAAGTTTCCATTCTTATAAAGGTGACAAAGCCATTCCGATTCCCAGAATTCGATATCGTTACGACTCTGATTGAATCAAATTGTTAAGAATTATTTCTCGCCATCACGACCCCTGATAAAATGTTTTTTTATTTTCTTTTTCGGTACGTGAAATTGTATTTTTTTTCTTTTGGCAAATATGTTGATGCAATTGAATTGTTTACATAGAAATAACGATTTCGAAGGGTTCAAAAGTTGAGAAGTTTCGGTGTGTGTTGGTAAAAGTTTGCCATTGGCAGCTTAAAAGCTTTTTCAGACCATCAATTTTGCGGGGTTTGTTGACACCGAAAAGTCAATCGACATTGATGAATTCGAGTTCGAGAGAAGCGAAATTTCAGTTGGCAAATTGGGACATATGAGAGGAAATATAGTTTCATAGAAATATATTAAAGATTAGCAGGTAAATAAAATGGCTACACGCGCCTGAACTTTAGTTATAATAATTTTATAGAACATTACTTTATGAGGGCCCACATTTCAATTAATCATTTCAAAATAATCTCTTAGAATAACAGCAAATAGGAAAACTAATTTTATAAATATACTCTAACATTCCTATCTATATTATTTTAATTCCTTCACTAATTTTCAGATTGTGAACAAAGAAAGCGTCTGCTGGCTGCTGATAAACGGCAATCAAAGCTTATCCCACAGACTTTGGCAAACGCACACGAAATCCTTATCAAATCCAAGCCAAGAACAAGGCCCAGAGTGTCGCAAAAACTTTGCCATGTCTCGGCCTGATAGAAACTTTTCGCCAGCAACTCTCTTTTGGCCCATTGACAAAAGTTGACATATGCAAAAGTAAAGGAAATGAGGAGCAAAAAATATATACAAATTATCAGGACATTTATCTGAGGGAAAAAGCCGAAAAGGGAAGTCGAAAAATGATGCTGGAATGAAAAGTTTTGATTTATTTTTAAGCGCAAAGTTTTTTGGCCTGTCACAAGGATTTTGACAAGGGTGTCTGCACCAGGGAGACTCCCGGCAGACGCGGAATGAAATCGAAGCAGAAAATGCTAAATCAAGTCGTACCTACGGCTGGGACTTTGCCCCACTTCTCCCCCAGGAGTAACAGTGAGCCAAACGAAGCCAATCGAGGAAAGAGAAGAGTGACAGAGGAAATATTTTGTCTGGCTCGCTTAACTTTTACTTTTCCTCTCGCCTGCTGCCTTGGATTAAGGCCAGCTTAAGGCCTATTAACGGCCTTAATTGACAAAGTTGGTGTCTGTTTTTAATTGCGGACAGCTGCAATGTTAAATGCAATCAAGCT
The DNA here is from genome assembly GCA_014170255.2 of Drosophila triauraria. Lineage (NCBI taxonomy): Eukaryota > Metazoa > Arthropoda > Insecta > Diptera > Drosophilidae > Drosophila > Drosophila triauraria. The sequence continues at coordinate 7,955,436 of CM024334.1, read as the reverse complement.
GAAAATGAGCAGGGATATTCTTGGGGCCAAGGCCTTTAAGTCTTAGTCAAGTCAACAACTTGAGGCCTTCTAATAAACTCTCAGTATTTTAGGTTAAAAGTGCTAAGTACTGTTTGACGCTGTTCAAAAAGATTACACTATATTTTATACAACAAAACCTTGATCTACAAGGCTAGTTACAACTTTATTTTAATGTTGCCAATATTATTTTTAAAAGGAAAGTTTATTTCCATAATTCAAGCACTCGGGGAAAATCCTTATTTAAGTGTTTTTCTTTTACAGTTTGTTCGCCATCTTTATATACAGATTTTAACACAGATTATTATCACTCTATTAGCCTCATCTACAGGCTCCGGCACAGCCTTTCACCTATATCACTGCACATTTATAAATTTACAGCTACAGCGAATCTATTTTAGCATTCTTACCTACGCTCGCCTTTTCATTTTGCGAAGCTGTTTTAAGCGCAATTTAATTTGCCATTTGTTAATGACAGAACTGACTAAAAAACTAACAAAAGCAGCAGCCGGAGAGCAGCCGCAAAGAGAAAAACAAAACTAAAAGCATTTCACACACTTGACCAATAAGAGGGGAGTTTTAGGGAGAAAGAAGAGTGTCTGCAGTGTCACTTGAAGTGTTGCAGTCGCCGCGCTGACAACGAAAATAAAAATTTGCTGTCTTTTTCGCAGGAGGAGAGACTCAGGGAGGAGCCCACAAAGTCTGTCGGACAATAAACACATGTTTCAGTTTGTAATACGCGGGGCCGTAAAGTTGGCGAGTCCCTCCCGTGTCTTCACTACCCCCTCTCCATGTTACCTTCAAGCAAGTAACAAAAAAATAAAAATGGAAGAATTAATGGATTTTAGAAACTACATTTTGAATGCTCTTTCGTCCTTGCTTATATTTTGGGTCTAAATAAAAGTAAAAACATTTTTTTCTTATTAAAATATATTAAAAATAATTCAATCAGACCTTTCTCCTGTATTTTGCTTAATCAAATATGATAAATTGTCAATTTTTACCTAATTAATTAATTATTGAAAATTTATATAATTATTTTATTTATGTCTTAAGGTTTCTTGTATTTTTAATTGTATTTTGTTAATTGTACTATTTATTAGCACTCACTTTTAGGGTATAAAAAGAGTAAAGCTAAATGTAATGCGAGGGTAGCCGAAAAGTATCTTCACCGTTCAGTTTGCTTGCCTGTTTGTTTGTTATTGTTGTGTATTTTTTTTGTGTGCGCGAGCAGATGCCCTTTTATTTTATGTTTCGAGTGTGTGTGCGAGGTTTTGCACGCATTTCTCTTCACCTCCCTTTATTTTGTTTTACTTTTTTTCTTTTTTGTCAGAAGGAGATTACATTTGACAATGGGGAACATGTGGTACTCATAGGGCATTGAGAGCCTCCTCCTCCCGAGGATAATGGCTAGGTAAGCCGTGCGAAATTGAACTGTGTCAGTGTCACAACAGAAATCGATTGCACACTGGCGTTTTGCGGAAATGTTTTGGATTTAGGAGCTAAGGCAAGGATTACTAAGAGAAGAACAAAGCAAAATGTTGGAGGGCATTTAGGATCCGACCTGGCCGAGACCAGACGTATTCGCAAGCCGAGTATTTTTAGTGCGCACTGTAAGTAGTTTCGTCTGTGCCTTGAATGTGTCTGCATTTCGGCCAGTGTCTGTGGGCCATAACTCCGCTGGCTAATTATGGCCACTAATGAGCTTGAAATGGCACTTACCAGAAACAGCCTCGGCAGTGTGTGTATTTAGATATTTAAAAGCACCATAAGGGCAAAAACAAACAAAGGGGAGACGACAATCGTCGAATAAATACACTCTGGCCCTTTCCCAGCCGAGTGCCATTATTTATGAGCGACGGCAAGTGTGAAAATGTAAAACAGTAATTCAAATTAAAGCAGCCAAATCTAAAGTGCAACGGTTGCCATTCAAGCGAAATTAGCGAAGTGATTATGAGAGCAGACAGGCAATAAAGAAAAACGGGGAGAGGAGAGTTGCTTATTTAAATTGAGTTTTTATAAATATATTTAAAATATAAATGTAATAAGTCCGTATTAAAATAAACAGCTTGATTTATACAAATAAATTAAATTTATTCTTAGGAAAATCGTACACAATTTTAATAATTAACAGTAAGAAATACCTTACGTAGTCCAGAGCTGGTATTAGGCCTAAAAAAACTTTGATTTAACTACTTCAATATTGGAAAGAACCACCAATGGGGGGTGTGGGAGGTATTTACCCTTGAACAGTGCCAAAGCAAGCAGTGCTCGATACTTTGACCGCGATTTTCTCAAAATTGGAATGGAAACTTTTCAGTTTCGGACTAGTAATGTACCACTAAAGACCTTTCAGAATCAATAGCGTTGATTCGCCGGGTTGAAAAAAGTTAGATCCTAGTCGACCCATGTAATCTTTTATTGTTTATGGAGGCAATAAATATTAATTTTAATCATCGATCGAGTTCTCCTTCCTTTTGGCGTATTTGGCAAATATGTCCACGTAATAGACCTTGACGTCCTTGAAGTAGCCGTTGGGCACGAAGAAGGCGTACTCATCGATCTCGCGGTCGAAGGGATAGCCGAAGGGCTTGCTGTCCACGAAGCGGGTCCTGGAGCAGGTGTAGTCGAAGTTGGAGGATTGCTCGTTCTCCTCGGCGAAGGGCGAGACGAAGAAATAGAACTGCATGGGGAAGCCCTTCTCCCAGCCCTTGGGCAGGACCAGGCGGTCGGGGAAGGCGTTTTGGGGCTCGCTGATGTCCAGAGGGAAGTCGTACTTTCCCTCGCTGGCCAGCTTCACGAACCTGTACAGCTCAGCGTAGGTAAACCTGTCCTCGGCGGTCCAGGTGAATTCCTTGGAGCTGCGCTTGATGCTGTTGACTCCGGCAGTGAAGGTGTACACGAAGCTGTCGATCTGCACGAAGTTCTTGCGGTTGTAGTTCAGCGGGATCGTGCGACCGTACTCGTCGTACTTGGGGCCCAGGAAGACGCGGACCACGCCCTTTTGAGAGGCCTTGGACTCAATGGAGAACTCGAAGTCGAAGGGTCTGTGGTCGAGGCGAGCCTGGCGAGCCAGCAGTGCCTTGTCCCAGACGAACTCGCCGTCGACCAAGGTATTCTTGTCGTTCAGCAGGTTAGTCACATCGAAGTCCGTGACGTCGTAGAAGGTCATCAGCGTGCTCACTGACACATTTTGAATGGTGACGCCCTCGTAGAAAAGGTCCTTCTGGGTGTACGGCTTCAGGTAGTGCTTGAATCTGTAGAAGACATCCGTGAACTTCTTGTAGAAGGTGTAGAAGAAGGGATCGCGCAGCATGGTCTCGAAGTTGAGGAAGACGTTGGGGAACACGTCCACGTCAGAGTAGTCCACGTCGGCGAAGTACATATGGGCCAGCAAGTAGTAGTAGTTGAAGAAGTAGGTGTCGAAGGTGTCGGCATTGCCCTGCAGGTAGTTGCCGATGTACTTGACGGCCTCCGGCTGGTGCAGATCGATCACCTGGCCTTCGGCGGTCTTGTAGAATCCGGAGTCGAGGGCCGAGTAGACGCGGCTGAAGAAGTTCTGGACCTGGTTGTACATCTCAAAGTTGCCGTAGGTGTAGAAGTCATAGTAGTTCTTGCGGGAGCTGAAGCCGACGCCATTGTAGTAGATCAGCTGGGGAGCGTAGCCGGTCTCGATCTGCTTGTACCAGAAGAATTCGGGAATTTCGCCGTAGCCGTTGGTCAGGCGCTCCTGGTAGTAACGGGCCAGGATCTGCTGCACGTTGTAGATCCAGAACTCGCCGCGACGGTCCTTGTCCAGGCCGAACTGCTTGCCATTCAGGAAGAAGGCGTAGTCCATGTTCAGGTTATACCAGTAGGCGTTCCAGCCTAGATCTTCGGTGAAGTAGGAGAGCTTGGACTCCTTGTTGAAGAACTGGATGTCGCGGGTGTAGTCCACGGGGTGCACGAATTTATGTAAGCCTTTCATGGCCTCAACGTACTTGGGATCCTGAGCGTACTTGGGTTCCTCGATTTTTTCTAAGTTGCCGTGCAAGATGATCTTATGGTCTAAATCGTTCCACTTCTGGTCAAGTTCCAAAACTTTGTACCACTGCCAGGTCTTCCAGTCCTTGGTTTTGAAGTAGTCGTTGCCGCTGAAGGGGTTGTAATCGTCGTAGTGTTTGAAAAGGACGCCCAATACTCCTCGGAGTCGAACTTCTCGGCCTTTTTCACGAACTTGCTGTTGAAGAAGTACCGGGGGAAGATCTCGTAGATCTGTGGTAGGATCAGGCCCTCGAACTCGGGCTTGTGGATCACGGCCAGGGTCAGAGCGTAGACGAACATGCCCTCGTTCACGTGCATGCGGGCCCAGGCGACGTTGCGGACGAAAGTATCCCAGTCCTTGGCGTAGTAGAAGAAGTTGAACAGTCCGTAGGCCTGCTTGTGTGTGCGCCGAAGAACTTGCCCTTGGGCAGCAGAGCTCCCATCTTGTAGGACTCCCAGAATTTCTCCATATAGAAGTCGAACGTCTTAAAACGGAAATAAGGAAACCATGTCATGGAAGGAGTCTCTCGCAAGGAGTCCCAGTGCTCATACCTCATACTGATTCTTGTCGAAGGTGTACTGCTGGCCAACCCTGATCCACTCCTCGAACATTAGGGGATCCTCAACCCGGTAGACGATCTCGAAGAGGAACTTCTGCTTCGCAAGGAAGTCCTTGCCGGCAACCTTCACCTTCTGCGTGTGCACACTGAAGGCGGCCACGCAGCCAACGAGGGCCAGTATCACCAGCGTCAGATTCATCCCTGGATCCTGTCAGTCCTTGTTGCCTCCTAATTCCTCAACTGCTCCGGTAGTGTTTCGCTCAACGACCAACACCTAGAATCTGTTGCCCCTGTAGTTCCCACTGGGATCTTATATAGCCCTCCGTATCAGGCGAAGCATAGGTCAACGCATAGGTCCCGGCCCAAAAATAGCTGTTCCGGGCCGGTCCTTATCATTACCCGTGTCCGAATTGGAGCCAGCCAGGAGAAGATAAGACGCTGCGAGACTTCAGTGAGTTCCTCATATGTCATCGGCAGACGCAGACGGTGACTCTGCCATTATTCCCGCTGCAGCGAAATAATATTCCAAAAGCTATGATCTGTTTCTGTTTTCGCACTGTCCGACGCACTGGACTGTGGCTTACCTCACTGATATGATTTATGCAAGGTTCAAGTCTACCATTGGCGTTGCCCCGGATTTCTCCAAGTTCTTTCTTATCTGGTCCAGCTTGTTTATGGACCGAATCGCATCATTATAAACGTTGTTCCCAGATCGACCAGCAGCCATCAAAGCAAACCTGATCGTGGAGCAAGAATCATGAAAATATATATTTTACTCTTGGAATTTTTGGTGATATTATACAGAAGAAAATAAATTTAAAAAGTAAAAAGTTTGCCGGCTCGAGGTCAGGTGGTGAGAATAAAAGTCAGTTATAATTTTATTGTCGATATATTTCGACTGCTAATCGGCAACCGTCTTCCGGCAACTTAATACAATGCAAAAACCATTTAACAATGAATAACATATTCAACAAACAACAGTAATCCACCTAAAGACATACATTTTATTTAACACATCCCTAATAAATGTCTGTATAAATGAGCGCAATTGTCTGTGTCCGTTTTGTAGTTTATCCTTATTTATGTGGAGCATTTCCAAAGTGCATCTTTCCCATAATGTTGTTCTTGTGCCAAGATACTTGCCTTGGAAAGTGCCAAAGCAAGCAGTGCTCGATACTTTGACCGCGATTTTCTCAAAATTGGTACGTGATGGAAACTTTTTAGTTTCGGATTAGTAATGTACCGGTAAAGATCTTTCAGATTCAATACGTTTTGTAGCCGGTTTTTTTTTGTCAACCTGTGTTATTGAATTGTTGTTCGATTTTTAATTAAAAGTTTATATTAAATATCAGCCACCAGATCAATTTCGCTTCTGATTCGCTTATATTTAACAATTTTGCCTGGCAGGATAAGGCATCAATAGTAACCCAATTGATTAATATTTAAGAAAACAATGCATTTAATGAAATTTGTTAATACTGGAATGCCTTTTCTAAATAGCAAAAACCACTGTTCATTAAGAAAATATTTTCCCAATATCCACATTGAGTTGTCTGTCCCTTTTTCGTGCGTTCTTGGCTTCTCTGTTATGGCTGGTTATTAAAATATAACAAACAAGAGAGCGAGACCGGGTCCCGGACTCCGCCTCCTTCTGCATTGTAAATTTTAATTATTTCCTACAAATGATGATTAAATTTGCCGCAGGCAACCAGCAGCAGCAGCAGCCAGATATTAAATCAATAAATACAAAAATGCCTGCATGTGGGAATCCCCGCCGCCCGCTTGGCCCGGTCTTTCAGTTGGCCACGTTTAAATGGCAATATGTAAGGACGGCAGAGGCAGTGATGACAGTTTACCGGTTTACAGTTCATTATATTGCATAAATTGACTTTATATCGGGCCGCACTAGGCACAATATTAACAGCACAACAACAAGGAGCATGAAAATGAAATGCCAGCAATTTACTGCAAACTGAAAATGAAATGTGCAAAAAGAGGCAAAAGCCCGAAATGAACAAAAAGTCAACAGGTAAAGCAGATTAAAAGAAATAACAATTGGAAAGAGACTGGACTAGTTGCTGGAGCAGCCGATATGAATATATGCATAAAATACATGCATTTCTGTTTAAACGACGAACTGATTGAATGGATTTTTTTGTCAATATTTTTCGCTCTATTTGAACCATTGGGTCAATAGGTAAATATAAATATACACATGTAGATTTTTCTTTTAAGTTTTAAAGTGTTTTTTTCATGCTGCATCCATTAAAATTATTAAAAATCATTTTGGCTTTGCCTAAATACGTTTTCATTTTGATTTTCAAACAAATAATTCACTTAAACAAGTCGAAAATCAACTTTTTCGCAATACTCGTTTAGCAATTTGGCTATTAAAGGGAATAAACCCCTGAAAATATATATTTGCATGATAATTCCTTAACGCTCCAACATTCCAACCAATAAAAAAGTAACCCCAAAAAAAAAAAACAGCCCCAACTCAAGTTCGAAGTATAAACAATTGGATGTACTTAGCATAGAATAGCAATTTAACAAGTATTACTGGACCAGCACATAAATGGCTACTTGAAGGACTCTCCCTTCGCCACCCCCGAAACCTCTTTAGTGCCGAAATCTGAGCTGCAGACATTGAGGCTTTGTTCAGGTGACGAAATGCGACTTCAAACTACGTGAGCTGCCTGTTAAAAGCCGCAAAACTGAAGGCGAAAACACCGAGACGGAAAAGTTAAAAAAAAGAGAAGCGAAGAAAAATCCGAAAACGAATACCCGAAAATCCAATGGTACACAGAGGGTAGAGGGTGGCACATTAAGGGGGCCGTGTTTGGGGATGGGCTTTGAAATTCTGGAAATCCCCAAGTGGGCGGAGGGGTTCTGTCATTTTGGGCCAGAAAGCCAGACAACAATGCCCAGGCGCAAGGTAAATGCAATCAATACGCGCAGACGGCACATAGCAGGTATTATGTATTATGTATAATGCATGATTCGCCCTTCTATCCATCGGCAAGCAGAGGGAGACACACGGAGTGCCATGAAAAATCAACGCCGAGCGTAATCTATTAAATTATCCTAATTTCATCACGCACCAAATCCCTTTAGCCATAAGCCTTCGTCCTTCGTCCTGGGCCTTTCCCCCCGTCGCGTCTGGTTCGTCTGGAAAACAATAAAAATTTGCATAATATCGGTATAATATTTCAGCATTATATGTGCCCCCCGAAAGGTGCAGAAGTGTCGAGTATTATTATGGCAAGATTCTTTCTTCTCTTCTCTCCATTTATTTTTTCGGCAATGGGTGTGCGGGGTAACACATGTTCCCGACGCTTTTTTTTGGGGAATTTTTTGGGTTAGGTAACTGCACTAAGCGAATTTATCTTGCCCACTCTGTCGTTCCCACTCTGTCGTTTCTGTTCTTTGCAGCTCGTTTGAAAAATCCTCACTAATTACTTGTCTAATTACTGGGATTTTTTCCCGCCAGGCCAAGTAGCTGCAATTTGTTTCGCCAAAATCTCATTTTAAAAATAGCCAAGTCAGAGTATAAAGGGCTAAAAAAAGCAAAATGCTAAAATGCCAGGCTAAAATGTTAATGTAGATGAATACATGCGGAAAAGTCGAGGCAAAAAAAGTTGAAATAGATTAATGAAATGAGAATGAAATGCAGAAGATTTGTCTTAAGTTTAGGGCACTTTGTTTTAGCGGAATGATTAAAGGAAAAAGATTATTAAAAAAAAAATTAATTAAAAAGATGCGATGCATTTAACCAATTACAAATCTATTAAATTGCTTTCAAAACTTTAGAAAAAAGGCAAAAAATCAAAATTTCATATCTGTAAATAATTTTTTTTTCTCTGCCAACTAAACATAATTATACCCTTGCAGAGGGTATTATAATTTTGCCATGATATTTGCAACGCAGTGAAGGAGGCATCTCAGACCCCATAAAGTATATATATTCTTGATCAGCATCACCAGCCGAGTCGATCTAGCCATGTCCGTCTGTCTGTCTGTCCGTCTGTCTGTCCGTCTGTCTGTCCGTCTGTCTGTCTGTCTGTCTGTCGGTTTCTACGCGAACTAGTCTCTCAGTTTTTGAGCTATCGGGCTGAAATTTTCAGCATAGTCTTATTTCTTTAGCACGCAGTATATATGTCGGAACGGCCGAAATCGGACCACTATATCCTATAGCTGCCATAGGAATGATGGCGAAATTAATTTATAAAAATTTTAATTTCTCTGTTTTTCAACGAATTTCTATAAATTTCGAGATATAGTCGTTTTTATAGTTCTAGAATTACAGTTTTAATTTCATTAAGATCGGACAACTATATCATATAGCTGCCATAGAAGGGATCGGTCGATTTATATGAAAATGTAAAATTCTACTTGTAAAATGTAAAATTTACAAAATTTACATAATTTGACATTTTTTTTTACATTACCAAATTGGATCGATTTTCAATGATCCAATTGCTGACTGCAAGGGTATATAAACTTCGGTTTACCGAAGTTAGCTTTCTATCTCGTTTTCTAATCAATAAGTCCTAACAATATGAAGATTAAGCAATCTTGGCAATTTCTGATTGTTTGTCTTGCATAAATCTCGAGAAATAAATAGCGGGCAAGAAGGATATTTGTCTTGGCCAAGGACTTGGCTCACACTCAAATTGCCAGCAATAATTTATCATAACTAACTCCGGAGGCGATGCTCATTTGTCAAGCCCAGCCAAGTACAATGAACTCCAAATTGCGAGTAAGACCACCAAAAAGTAAGTATATTTTAGTACTGAATATTCTTAGGCAAATAAAAAAAAAACGAGAGAAAAACGGGCCACAACATATGTGATGCTGTTTGCGGTTGAGCTTTGATGATCCAATTGGCCGGGATGCGACAGATTCGAGCGTAAAATGAAAGGAAATTGAAATGCGGACAAATTGAATTGAAGACCGCCCGAGGGGCCAAGAAAAGGAAAAGCCAGGGAAAATCCTCTGGCTCTATGTCGGGCACTGTTCTGGTGTCTTCTGCTTCGTTTAACTCGCCCCCAAGTATGCAACAACTTTCGCCGGCAAGTGGCACTCAATGAGTGCAATCAAATATTCAAGGCGGTGGCCAACTTCTCGACTTGCCACGCCTTGATGCATAATTAAAATCCATTAAATGAATTTCTTACTCGCGCTCTGGCTTTTTTCTCCGCTGCCGCTGCTGCTGTTGCTGTTGCGAACTTTTCAGTAATGAATCAAAATGAAAAAAGTTTCTGGCGGGCAAGTTATTCCGATTTCGTTTGACTCCAGCGACCATTTCCTTGGCCCATTAATTTCCCATTTTGACATTTACACAATCGTTGCTCCGTCGCTTGGCCGGAAATGCAAATTTCATTTCGGTCATCATGAATGCCAAAGTGCAAAATTCAATCAATTTGAGCCATTTACCTAACCGCCATTGAGAGCTCGCCCAGAGAGCCAAAATCCGAATGCGAGTGTGTGATTGAGAGTGGCCCGAATTGTGTTCCTGACACACAGTCCAAGCCCCGAAGAGCCGCACGAGCCATTCAAAAATATTCGTATGGCTATTTGTGTGGCTGTGTCAGGTAAATCATGATTGGCAAGGAGTGTTTGCCAATTAATAAACACCGAGCCATTGGCTTTTGATTTGGCCGAAAATGCTTTATTGGGAACATTTCAATCAACCGAATTTTTGACCTGCTCGCTGTACATTGGATTTTACCTTAAATTATTAGCAGCAGCCCTATGAAATGCTAATTTTATATTTATTCACATATTATTGTAAATCATTTTGAATGCAGCCACTATACACCTGTGAACAATCAAATTTATCAGAATATATAAAAGCTAAACTAGTTTTTCTTTTTCATTCCAAGTGGCAAAAGGTGTTTACGGTTTTAATGGCGTCACTTAAGTGGCGTTTAAGTTCAACCCACAGCGATACCCGTTTCAGGTTTCCTTTTTCCGAGTCCCATAAACAATTACAATTCGATATGCAAATTAAGCTTAATAATCCCCTCGATGCTTGCCTAGTCGTAGCCATTCTAATTTATCGGCATTTAATTGCTAAAGGATTTGAAGCAAAATATTAGCGGTTGGCATTCTGGTCCGGCAAGCGTGAAATTGTATGCAATCCCAGTTTCAGTCCCTATCCCAATTCCACTTCCAGTTGCTGTGGCTGCGCTAGGCCCCTGGCATTATAATGGCCCCTCGACCAATGCGATTATATTAATTAATTTGCCATCGATTGCCATATTAGCGTCTCATTGTCTTGAACTTCACTCGAGCGCGCCTAAGAGGATGGAATCGTTGCCTCAATAGACTGGTATTTAAGGGAAGGAGGTTCTGTTTAAATATGAATGGACTGCGGAGAGTGATTTACCTGAACATTAAACCAGTTAAAGTTCATAAGAAAGTAATTTTACAAATTTTGAGGCTTACATTGCCTCAAAAGCTTTTACTTATTTCTATTTTTATACTTAAGTTTATAAGCTTTTAAAATTTTAAAATTAAAATTAAATAACTTTAGGACCGCTTTAATAACTTAAAACTAAATTTAAAAGCAACGTCTGAGTTCATTTTTATTGATTTTCTAACCATAAATACTTGTCTCCCGAGTCTCTAGTGTCACTATATATTTGCATAATCCAAAGTAAAGCCCCTAAAAGCCAAAATAGCCATAAATTTTGCATTAACCAGCTCTTGGTTGCGTTAAAAGATTTAAAAAATTCACCCGCTCAATATCTGCATAATCTTTCAATTGCATTCGTTAGAGTTTGTGTGGGATTTGTGCGTTTTGAAGTTGAGTGCGGCAGATGTTTTGTAAAATGCTAATAATTGCCTTAATTGCGTTGATATCCAAATATTTGCATTTGCGGCAGAAGCGGCAGTGGCGAAACGCATTTGAACTCTCGAGTGCCTGTCTGGTCGACTATGGCATCTTCTAAATCTGAATCCAAATCCGATTTTGAATCTGATTATGTTTGCATTTGCATTCGCATCGCTTTGGATTCGGATTCGGATTCGCAGTCGCTATTGCAGTTCTTCCGCCTCGGATTGATGCAGTCTGTCAAGTGGACCGACCATGTTGATGCGGCTGATGATGGCGAGGACGATGACGATGACTTCTTGAAATGTTTGTTTTAATAAATGCGGAGTAAATTGTGCATTTTATGCTGCAAATGAGGCCTGGACTAGACGGGCGTTTGATGTTTGCCCTGGGCAAATTTGCAGGCAGGGAGGCCCAAAAAAAGGCAGCTCGAATGAGTCAATATATTTGTCTGCCTTGCACTTGGAGAAATTCAATTGCATTTGGAAGTTAAAAAATTAAAGATAATTAATAAACGCCAATGAAACAAAAAAGAGACAGAGATAAATAAATTTTTAATTAATATTCTATTTAAAATATAGAATTTGAGAAGAAACTCTGATGTGTAAATAGAAGGCTTTCTAGCTTGTATGACTGGAATGATGGGGCTTATCAATCTGGATTGGATGCAGCTCCCTTTTAAAGCCAATCCCTGGGACGTGTGTTTACCCAGCTGTGACGTAATTTCATTTTGCATTTCCTCCCTCCAAAATGCAGGCTTCCATACTGCTCTCCACGGGATTAATGCCGCTGACGTCTGAAATCTGAAATGATGTCTGTCAAGGACTCTCGGGCGATGATAATGTGCTTTGGCGCAAACTTTCAAACAAACCCCCGCAGCCACCAGCATAAGCATAAGCTTTCCCCAAAAGTTTTATGACTAGACAGTTTTTTGGGGAGTTCCCCTCGTCTTCGAGCTCGTTCTCCTGCCCAAAATGTCAGTGATTTACTCTCCTTCTGGCTCGTCAATATGCTAATAATGTAAACTCATGTGGCCGGAAATTGTTTAGCTATAAACTTTGTTTATGGCTTGCCAACTTTAAATTGGACTGACGGACGGGAGGCGGAATCGGGTATTAAATGCTAAATATTTAACTAGGCATATGTTCGTCATTTGTCGAGTGCTCGATGTTGGGCGAGAAGTGAGTGCCAAGCGTGCTTATCACTTAAGAGTGTGTTTGCCAAAGCGTCTTATCAACTTTGGGCCAAAGTTTGCGTGAGGAAAAGTCGATTGGGGCGAGTAATGGGCTGGCTTGCTGTTTGCAGTAAATAAGTAATGTTTAGGGTTTTGCTTTTGATGAAACATGGTTGTTTTCAGGTAAGATACGGATCGTACTTTCACACAGAAAACATGGTAACAATAAATTTCTTACTAAATTATTATATCGGCAGAATAAGAAGGTGACGAAGAGCTGGAAGTTAAAATAAATGTTCATTGGTTATAATATGGTTTAATATTGAATAATATTTTTGAATGGCTTCCAAGCTTACCTTTTCATCAGATTCACAGCTCTGGCTTCTCGTTTATAGGCTGCCGGCCAGATATCAACTGGTTACCGGTCACACGACTACAGTAGCCAATACTGTAGTAAGAACAGACTGCGGTGTTCACAACGAAGGCCTATAGATTTTAAAAGATATAAGAGCTTAACAAGTATATAACTAAAGGCTCTAGCTTTAACTAATTAATATAAATTGGTTCTAAGGCTTCTTGACTTTGATTAAAATACGTCTTAACTCACACTAGTGTCACCCGTGCATGTGCCTGATATCAAGGTACCATCTTCTTTACAATAGTTCCAGACAGAGCAGTCATCAGTGTCACCGAAATATAAATTAGGTGGCACCACGTCGCACGGAGTGACCAGGTTGGGCTGGTCGCTCTCGACCAGCTGGCTGCACATGCCGTGCATGCACTTGCCGGAGTAGGCGTCGAATTTGTAGCCAGGGGGGCAGGAGCCGGATCCCAGGATCACCCCTTTCAGGCAGTAGTGGTAGCCGCCGCAGGTGGTAGTGTTAGGCACCCAAGTGTTGTTCCTGCCAGCACAGGGATCGGCCACGCCCCAGTAGCACTTTTTACCGCCTTTTAGGCAAGAACTCGTTTTGAAATCCCAGACTGAGCCAGTCGGGCACCAGGACCTCACCGGTCCGGTGGACGTGCAGTTGTAGTAATACTCGCAGGACACGATGCTGCCTAGTTGGATTCCAGGCCTTACGGCCGAACAGAAGGCCGTAACGTTGTAGTTGCCCTCCATGATCACGTCCCCCAAGGCGTTGCCGCCCATCAGGCACAGGATCGCCGCCAGGAGGAGTTTGCCTGCACATTAACTTCAGGGTCACAAAAAATCCGTTGGATTGACCCTCTTATCCCTCACCTGTCATTGTTATTGGTAAATACTTGGTTAATTCGCAGTAAGAGCTGGCCAAAAACTACTGCTGGAGTTCTTTTAGGGCCTCGTTTTTATAGACTTGTTCCCAGAACCTAGCCAACAAGATGGTAAGTAAGTTGCAGATAAGATAAAAGTTCTCAGGTACAAACTTTAATTAAAGATTATTTGTTATCTGGAATCAATATGATACTTGTTTTGCTTCTTGTTAGTGCCAAATATATCAGGGACTTATGATTTGGTTTAAAACCTATTAGAACATTATTTTTTGTTTTATCTTTACAGATATGCTGAAAACTTAATGTGCAAAATGTATGTGTTCCTTGAATATGTGCTTTATATTTATACATCTCCTTGCTAAATAATTTATGATATGCAAATCCCTTGACAAATCCTTACATTTTCACCTGCCATCGTACAAAAATTCCACTTCCAGCCCATAACAAACTTCAAAATCAATTAATTTTATTTTCGTCAACAACAAAAAAAAAAATTAATGATATCTGCAGGGAAAACTTGGGCCCAAAGATTATAGCAAAAAGTTGGGATCAACTCTGGGCTGATTTCCATCCAATTCCAGTTTACGTTTTGCACATCTATCAAAGTGTTTTCCTTGCGACTTTTTGTAGCAATTTATTAACGTCACCTGGCACTTTGCATACTTTCACATGTACATATTTATAAATATATATATATATATAGGTGTATGTTTGTGTGTCCATTAGTTCCCTCAAGACTTTGTTGTGTTCATTAGCCAGTCGGGGCTTTTCTCATTTTTCTTCTTGTTTTCCTGTTTATTTGGGCAAGGCAATTTGACACTTTTAAGGATTTGCAGAGTTTGACACGCGTAACGCCATTAAATTTATCAATTGCTCAACTCGCTCAACGGCTTTCCCTTCCCTCTTTGAGTTTTTATGGCGCCCCCCCTTCGCGGTCACCTTTTGTGACTGCCACTGCTCTTAATATTATTTTTTTATTTCCCATTACAGAATTTACAACTTTTTTCAATCAGCCCGACGATTCGCGAATGCGACGCGTGGCCTGGGAGCACTTGATTTTGATTATTTGCGGTGGGGAAATCAAGCAGCTCTGGATTTTATTTTCTTGTTGCCAGCATAGTGGCAATTTATCATTCATTAGATGCTTTAAGTGTAACAGGAAAAGTAAATGATAGGAGGGGAGTTTCGGTTGAAGGAAAGGAGATTTCTCTTAGGAGAAATGCAAAACGAAGTTGCCGAAAGGAATAATATTTATTGTTTGATAGAAAATATTATTGGTAACTTTAAATTTAATATTTTATAGGTTTTAACAGTAATTATATTTAAGAAAAAAAATTCATAAGTGGTATCTGGTTTCTTAGTTATTATTAATAATGCATTGAATTTTTCCAAAAGCCAAGATGTCGCATTTTTATAACCACGCATTTTATGACTTTGTTTATTTTAATTTTATGCCCCTAAAAACCACACGTTTTCCTTCAATAAATCGAAGCTTCCTTTTATGATTATGACTGTGTCGCAGGTGCTTTTAATATAATCCAATATCCAGGCAATAATATGGAAATGAATAAACATAAATAAATACGAATGTAGCACAATGTGAATCCTAAACGAGGCAAACACTTTAAGGCGGCTGATGGTGGCCAACTAACGGTGACCGCAAGTTGACAAGAATTTTCACTTTTATTGCCAACATTTAACAGGCCATGACACGGCAGCGGCGGCAACTTTTTCATCATCAATTTGCTTTATGGCTCGGAATGGCTGCCGCACAGTGCAGCCACTTGTCATAACACAGCGGCGGCGAGTTACCGTTACCGTTTTGCTAAAACATTTACCCACGCCAACAGCCGGAAAAGAGAGACAACGGAAAATGGGGAAAACTAGCTGCAACTGACCGACCAACTAGAGATGGGAAACTATAAAAAATGTTCCTAAAATGTATTTAAATTTCAAAATATTAATATGAAATCAGGAGACAAGAATCAACAATGAATGGTAACTAATTTTATAAAAATACTTTAGAGGCAGCTATTTTATAAAGTGGGTCCTCTTATTAGTATTAAAATAAAATGTATAATATTTTGTTTAAGAATTATCTTTAAGTACCTTTAAATTTTTAAAACATTAATTAAGAAATTAAATCATGACGAACAATATTTTGACATTCTACGAATGAAATCCTGCACAAAAATATTTTAAAATATTTAAAATCAAGTCCTTAATCAAATATTTCTTTAGGTTTTATAACTCGAAATAAATGAATAAATTTATTTAGATAGTTGTTATTTTTCTGACCCAAATAAATAAAAGAATCCAGCAAATAAAGCCACTTCAAGACACCCATAAACGGTATCCGAAATCAAAGTCACGACTTTCCCAGGCTATCTATATCCCATCTCCCCACCCATCTCTAGATCTCTGGCTACCAGAAAGTGACGCTTACAGAGGCTGGGCATTGTTGTTGGCACTTTGCTAACATTTTCACACCCAAGACGGAGGATGGCGGTGGAACAGGCCAGAAGGCAGCTCAGCTGGACGAAAGCAGCGACAATTTGTCTGCGAATTCGCGAGGTGTTGGGAAAGGGTGAGGTTTTTTAGGGGAAATGGGGTCAAGAAGTGGGGCGGGGCGACCTGTCTGAGCCTCAGAGTGTTTAGCTTCGGTTGCATGTCCATGATGGCGTGTAACTGGTTTGTATCTTTTTGCAGCTATTTCTCTTCGTTTTCGTTTTCCACTTCCTTTCCTCCGAATTTTCCCTGCCCCTCTTCCGTTGGCCGATTTTGTCAACATTATTCAAGCATAAACATGGCCCAAACCAATGCGATGACGAACCCGAAGGAGAGCGGCTGAAAAGGGGGTAAAATTGTTGCAAGAATGGAAAAAGGGGAGGAAAGGAAAAGGTGGCCGGGGAAGAGGAAACGTGATGCCAGCCAAAATGCTGCAAATGTTGGAAAATGCTCGAAACAAGCATTTAAACGTCGTTAGGTTTGTACAAATCAAGATAAATGGCGATAGGACATGTGACCAAGCGAAGGACGTTGGATCCAAAGGTGGAGATTTCGAGAATGGGAAAAGGACCCCTAAACTGGCCTGTGTGGGGTTCAGGTGAGCTGCCGCTGTCCTCCTTCATTTGTTTGCCTTTTACAAAACGGACAATCAGCGTCCCAATTAAAATTATGAAAAGGGAACTACGAAAAGAGAGAGTGGGAGGACTTTACAATAATACAATGTCATTATATGATTTTTGGTATTCTTAAACCTTTCTAATTTAAATATTGCTAAAGGTTTAGTGCTCCATTGAAACTTCATTTATTTTCTGATTCTCCTTAGATTACTTCGTCATCAATTTACCGCCAGGCCTTTGTCCTGCAAACCCTAAAGCCCTTAAGATTGCTATTCAAACGGAATGCTTAACATTTGCCCATCCAATTAGGCCAAGAATGGCGTATCCGGCTCCAAATCCTGTCCTGTCCTTCGCATTTCCTCCGCTTCCTCCCTGCTCCTGCAATGAAATGCATTTTCGAACAGCGCCCTTCGGTGCAATAAAATCCGCACAGCGAGTGCCGGGAGGCACAGGCTTCGCTAAATGCATCACGTATTGGATTTTGACATAAACGCTTGTCCTCGTTAGCGCCGCATCGTGTTCCGCCTTCCCGAGTCCCCGCTCTCCTGACCCCTCTACCATTTCCACCCACAGAGATCCTCCAACCGCCTGCGGTGCCAAGGCAAAAGTTTTACCACCGCGCGGGAACAAAGGTGCAAACTGAGGAACCAAAAAGTTTCAGACAAGTAGTAGGCAGCATGTTGATAAATTGCCTGGGCTTTAACCCGCGCCCTGACGCTGTCGGATTTTATGCAAAAATCATTTCAAAAAAGTTAACTTAAGCTTAAGGAATAGCACTGCCGACATGGGGGATACCTCTCAATGGAAAGGTGGTTTTAAAAATTATAGGATAAAATCAATTAAAAGAAGTTGACCAGCAGAATAATAATAATAAAGCTTTAACATGTATAAAATAATTATTATTTATAAAATAGGAAATCTGTTATAGTTACTGGAATAAAAAATTACAAAGAAACAGTGAATTTTAAAGTATCCTTAAGGTCTACATGAATTTCTTTACGGTTAACTCAACCCTTTCTTGGTTTTTAATGATAACTTATAGATCGTAGTATGTTTTACTTAATTTATAAAATGTTATAGTTAGTATAAAAAACACCCTGCGACCGTATTATAAATCTTACCTTTTAAATCTACATTAATTCCTTCATTACTACTTAAATACTTATTATTTACATTTTAAATAACTCCAAGTGGATATTTAATTTAATCAAATCTTTTTCGCCGCGCCTTTTAAAAATACTAGACTTTAAAGAAATGTATTTAGTGGACTTACCTGTCCCAATCTGAACTGAAATCCCCATGGACCTTCTGAGGCATCAGCTAACCAAGCTGGATATGAAAAGTTAGCCCATTGGGGAAGACACGTTGAGAGTGAGCTGAGAGCTGAGAGCTGCTCGTTTCGATTGAGATCCCTCGAGTGTTGACTGACGGCGTCACTGCCGGCGCTGAAATAATGCGGCCAATAAATGTCAATGCAATGTGAGAGGAGGGCCAGGTATTGGAGGGGGAACGAAAGGCAACCTCCCTTTCATGTGTTTCCACTGGGCGCATTGTGTATATATTTAAATGGCAGTTAAAGTGGCAACACGTTTCGTTTTCGTTTGAACTCGTCGATGGGATGATGATCTTGCAGCTGGCAGCGTTCCCAGTGCATTCTTCAAACATCGCCCCGCCTCGCTCTTCAAGTCATGCATTTATGCGTTTATAAATATTTCATACTTTGAGCAGCGTTGCGGAAGTTTTCCCTCTCCGTGAGTCATATTTTCGGTGCTAGGCTCAACCTCAACCTGGAAACAAAGACCGCTGTCGTATAAACAATAAGTATATGCATATCTGGCTGTTTACCGATTTCCTCATTTGCATTCAATGAATGGCCAGAAGATGGGCCGGAGCCAGTGTGAGTGTCATTGTCAGGTTGGAGCACACTCACAGATATTCCATTCCATTCCAATGCCATTTGCATATTGGCACTTGACGAAATACTTATCTTGCCAAGGAATGGCAAATCAAATTGTTGGCAATTTGCATACATCATATGTTAACAGCGATTTTGAGCCGGGTATACATATCGCAGATAAATCAATTTCATTCCCAGTCCCAACTTTGACAGCCTCGATTGGTGGCTAAAATGAAATGAAGTCATCATCATAAGAAGCAATAATGGCTCGATTAGCTTTCAATTAGTGTCAGGAAAGTTAAGTACTTTACTTTGTATATTTTAAATTTTATGTTGATATTTTTATGATATACTTCAATTGTAACTTATAATTTACATACAAAATAAATCAATGTAAATGTTAACAACCTGTTCTTATAGGAACAAATTCTTAGTAATTAAAAACATGAAGGTAGGGTGTGTAATTTCTTATTTTTCTAATTAGGATATCAGTATTAGCATAATAAACTTGTAAATCTTTTTAAATTATCCTGTAAAGATTACTTTCCTTACAATATAAACCAATTTATTTGTGTATTAAGTACACATATTTATATGTGATATATTGTAACCGTATTAAACGCATAAATCCCCAGCCGAACGCCTTAATTTATGTGTTTGCCGTGCATTGTTTTTCCTTGAACTAATATCGCTTATCACATTTATCATGAGCACACGGCGGCGGTCTCTTTTCTTCTCGACAAAGAAAAACAAAACGAAATATTTACGATAACGGCAATTTGCATAATGTGCAAATCATAATACGTATTTCCTTCCCGCTCCATGTGTGTGGGCATAAATATTGCAACATTTGTAACAGACAACGCGGCTGCCTCCAGATAAGTTATCAGGGATTCAAGAGGGAGTCGGAAACTCAATGCTAAAATGCACACACGGGCCACGGCACACACCCCACCCGCATTTCCTCGCTCTCTTGACTTTCCATCCATTCAGGCAAAGTTAACAGGAAAAGCTCAACACTCAGTGGGTTCACGCAGAGAAACGGAAATAAGATTGAGAGCAATAAAATGTATTAAAATAAGACATGTTTGTTAAATGCAGATAGATAACTAGAGTATTTTTGTACACTTTGATTGAAAAATTGTGAAAAAATAAAAAGGCTTTAATATATAAACGAAATTTCTCTCTTTTAAGATAAATTTTACTTCTACATTGAGCTTTGTATTTAATTAAATAAAGAAACTAGAACAATTAAAGCTTTAACTTTTTTAGAAGTCAACCAAATTATGTTTATATTCTAGACAAAGCCAAAATTAAACGAATTTTTTCCAAGTCTCTTTGAAATTGTCTTAGCGTTATAGTAAGAGAAAGAGGCTTAAATGTATCTCATTCAGTCTATTGAGATTCTAACTAACTTACACTGTACCCACTTATTGAGACCTTTTTATGAAACTTATATTTTTCAGTGCACTCCCTCATGCCTTTTGTGAGTCAGGCGACAAATGGCACTCCAGCTTTAAGTAGTTGTAACCTTCCTGTCTCTTCCTTCCTGGCTTACGCCTTTTACCTCTTTCTCTTCTGTATATTTTTTACACTCTTCCCTCTTTGCTGGGCAAAATGTGCCACTGCGATTGTTCAATTTCAATTCACAACTTTTTGACCATGTAACAACTGCGGCAAGTTGTTGCATTGTTAAAAGTCCTCTTACACATGTCTGCCCGACTGTCTGTGGATGTCTGGTCCTGAATGCGGCTGGTGTGCTTCGGTACTTAAGGATAAATGTTCATGTGGGGTAATGACAAATTTGGCAGAAATTTAGAAAAAGGAATAGAAATAGTTTGGTTAAAGAGTCTGCAACAGATGTGCAAAATGCAGAAAAACCGCATAAATAATATATTTTTCGAAAAAGGTAGAAGATGCAAAATATTCAAAGGAAACTGCAGCAGCTCCAGAAAATATTAATTAATTTGGTGTTATGAAATAGAAGCATATGAACTGTTTTGATTGACATTTACAAGTTGACCAAAGGTGTTTTTGGTGATTTTCAATTTCATTTGCAATTGCTACTGCCCTTTACTGGACCCAAAACCACTTAAACCTGGCCCATTTCATCTCATCCCCACACATCATCAATTCAAAACCAATAACTCAAAAACAAAAATCCAGCAATCATATGTATGCTCTAGACTTTCATAGTTTTCGTTTTTCCTTTGGCTACTGGTTACTGGTTTGGCAATTTCATTTTCCAAGAAAATTCCATTTACACTCGAGAGCTTTGTTCTGGTTTCGGGGGGAGATGCGAATGCGAATGGCAATGGCAATGTCATGACGAATTTGGCAGTGATAAATGTAGAACCCCATCCGTAAACCAGCTGCCAGGTGGAAAATCCCAAAAAGTGTTTGGGCTATTTATGCGCAGGTAGCCGAAAACAAGAAAACAATAAAGAAAAACTCCGACTTATGCACGGAGGGAAATGTTTTTAAAATTTGTAATTCAGATTCTTCATAAACATTCATGCCCAAAAATATGATGTAATTGTAGATGTATTTCAGTAATTAATATATAGATAGGAATAGGTAATTGCATGTTATAACTAAATAATAACTAAGGCTATTTTAAAACCCTTTTTTTCTCTGTGAACGGCTTGACAAACTATTCGGCTGAGATGTGGAGTCTGGTCTGGCTTGGTTGGGTTAGGTTTCAGTGTTTTATGCATGAAATGCCAAAACGAATGCCACACCGCCAGACTGAGGGACTGGCGGACTGACTGTTGACGCCTTGATGCATGGTTCAAGGCAATGTCAGCGACAGGAACAGAGTCAACTCGGAATCGGGGGATTGAGACCGGGAAAGGGACTGAGGCCGAGACCGAGACCGAGCCCGAGACCGAACCTGAACCCCAAAGACAGGCACACTCCCAAAAAATGTGCACACCGAATTGCCATTGCCGGCGGGCATTCTTCGAGAGTCGAGAGTTGCTATTGAAATTCAGCTACAGCGTTGCTAATTTGTATTTTAAAATATGCGCAATTATAACATCCCAACAATGCATTCAGTGGTGTGTAAGTCTTCATGTTAAATAAGCCGAAAAGGGGTGCAGCGGCAAAGGCAGCGACAAACAGCAAAGCGATGTCACAACAGCAGGCGAAGGAGGTGGCATCAAGGTAATGGGGGTAGAGGAGTGGCGGAGTGGCGGAGGCATGTGGAGCGGCTACCCTTAAGTGTTTTTTTCGATACCCTCTAAGGATTATTATGGGTATATAATGGGAGTTTTAAAATACTTTTATATTTATATATTTAAAAAAAAAAAAAATAGATTAAAGAGATTTAATAATGAGATTGCATTTAACAAAGTGTATCAAAGAGAGTGCTACGAAATCAATAATCTGTTTTATTAAAATTCATCTTATAATATAAACGTTATAAACAAAATAAAAACTTTGAAATAACGTAAGCTCTGAACTCTAATTTTAAATAACAATTTTAAATAACTATAGTAACGGCCACCTAGGGTACCCCTTATTCGAATTGCATTCTCTTTCAACCCCACGCTATCCTGCTGTGCCCGTCGCTCGATTGTCGCGTGTGTGTTTCCCCGGCTTCCCCTGCCTTTAAACTTATGAAAAATCATTAAAATTATTACATTTGGCTTGCCGACACCTTTTTGCCCCGCGTTCCGGGAAGCAAGACAAACGAGATCGCGGGCAGGGACCAATTCGTGACATTTGTGCGGGGATTAGACCAAACAACTGTCACACATTTCTCGACTCGAATTACTATGATTAGCATAGCGTTCTGCGGGGTGTTGAATTTTACAGGGGACAAAGGGAAACCTCCTAGCCTCCGATCTGCGTGCGGTTCTAATGCTGTTTATGGTCAGGCCGGCAGCTGCGATTAGCTGCCTCAATGGCCGGCAGTTTGTCAGGCTCTGAACTCTAAGCTCCTGGAGATATTGCTCTCTTTTCTCAGTCCCGACTCTCCGGCTGCTCTTAATGCTCCTAATGGCAAATATTGCCCGGACATTATGCAAATATTTGCACCGACTAATGATGAAACGTGCCGGGAACAATCTGCTCGTTATGTTGGCGATGTAAAAGCGCAATGAAACCGAAAGGTGTTCGCTCCGCTGTTGTCTTGGGCTTGATTAAAAAATATCTTGGAAGACGCTTAGGCCTAGGCCAAGGACACGGACAGGACAAGAGCAAGACAAGCAACTCGGGGACTTTGCAAATTGGGCTCATACATATTTAATTGGTGTGTGTTTGGCTGGGGGAGATAACGATATGAGACTTCCTTTTGAAATTCCCATATGAAAGGAATTCATTCATGCTAAGGGGTTAAGGGTACGAGCTTTGAGATAGATTGTTCGATGGTGTCGGAGCATTTAGGAATGTAGGGAGAGTTCAAGAAAGGTCTACCTTATGTGAATTTCGCATATTCTTAGACTTTGTTTTATCCATTTTATCATTAGGATTGTCAAAAATGGAAAAAAATACAACATATTTTTTTAAATTTCCAAACTGAATATGCAGATTTATTAATATAATAAAAACTAGCACAGATAAGCTAACTAAACTGAAATATTTGCAATTTTTGGCTTAGTTAAGCCTTTTCTAAATTAGCAAACTGCAAGGGTATGTTAGCTTCGGATTTCCAAAGTTAGCTTCCTTGCTTGTTTAAATTAATTTTTTACAACTAAATAATTTATCTAGGACGAATGTGTATATTTTTTGAATGTTAGGATATAAGTGCATATTTTTGTTTATTTAATTCTCGACTGCTCTCATCGCGATTTGCAAAATGAATGCTTAATAATAAACTTGTGTTTGCTTTCATTATGCATATATGCATATAAGCCTCTGGGCACTTTCGGTGGTCGCTGTCATTTATCTTTTCTGGAAAATCATCAACTCTTGGCGATCATTAAACTTCTCGCACTCTCGAAAAACTGCGTTGTCGTTGGCGGCCAACGAAACCGAAACGATCTTGATGGCTCTGGTCCGGAGACCGGAGTGCGGATGGTCTGCTCTTCAGATCTGCCAGCAAAAGTCGCTGGAACTCGACCAATTTGCAATTCATTTCGTTTTGCGCTTTAATGTTCGCCTGACACGAAACACGAAATGGCAACGATTTGGCTTGTGAATAAACATATATATGTATATACATATGTTTGGGTGTGCAATAAATTTGTAAAATTTAAACAATGCAAAGCGAAGCGAATTATTGCCGCTTGAATGGCTGCTCTTCGAACACGCCCCATGCTAATCAGGGAAAAAATGATATATAAATATATGTGCGCCGGATAAAGGGTTCCACAATGAAGCCAATAAACTGCCTGCCATTGCTTCCGCGCAATTTCATTTTGAAGGATGGCCCGGAGTTGGGGGAACGTCGCTATTCCAATAACAATGCCACATCAGAAGGCCTTAAAAACAGGCGCCTCAATTTGGCTTTTGTCTTCCCAGGAGAGAGAGAGTGAGTTCTAGATTTCCTTGTTGTCTGCGGAGAGGCCTACGCAAATAATTGGCCCACTCTATGGATTCCGAACCAATCAACGTCGTTTCGAGAACCTCCAGGGAGTTGATCTATTAAAGAGTTGAGCAGAGAAGGGCGCATATCCGGCAATCTGCTTTTCAAAAATTCTCATTTAGCTTAAAACGATTGTGAAATCAAAGAAGCTGGAATTGTTGAGATTTTTATTGTTCAATGAACCGATGGCTCAATTTCGCAGTTCTTGCAGATTTTATTTGAAGTAAATTGGCAGGAAGTTTAAACGAAGTTTGAAATCAACAAGGAATGTAATTAGTTTTCTTTCAAATTTAATTTTTTGTTTATGTAAATCTTTGACTCTTAATATGTGGAGCATTCAATTACCAAAAATAATGTCCCTTTTTATGTTTTTCACATCTTTTTCCGTCATTAATGTCATTTATTTGTATGCTCATGACTTGATTAATTACTTAGGGACTCGGCTACTGTTCCTAAGCAGACCGGCCCATCCATCAGTAGATCAATCAATCAATCCATAGCTCAAAGAGATCAAAGAGCTCCACTTCAATGGCAAATGTTAAATGAGAAGAACGAGACCGAGTTCTCCTAATTAAAGTAGTGCAAACAAATCTTGAGTCGCGGCTTTTGTGACAAGTCCTGCTCCAGTTTTCCTTGCCGCACAAAGGAGCACAAAGGAGAGGCCTCGGGAAAAGGCAGAAATTGAACACGGGACGGGAGGAGCGGTACGTGACAGTGAGCCGCAGGAACAGGCGACCAAGTGACAGCGTGAATAAATTTGTCATTAGTAAATGTCAAAGATAAAAGTGCTCCTCGGTCTGCAGCTGCCGGGGCAATGTAAAATTGTTGAGTAAGTAAAACAACTGGCGGCTCTTGTCTGCGGAATGGAATGGAATCGTATGGTGTGGAATGCACTTGCCACTCGCCTACACTGCCGCCAAATTTATGCGTCCCCAAAATGCAGTTCCAGGCATAATTTGGCCATTATTCGTTAAGTGATCGCTATATTAGGACTCCATAAGGTAATGGTTGAATAAAGAAACCTGTTACTGTTAGGAAAAGCTTTATTGGGGCTGCCTAAATAAATATATCTAAATTTTCAATGGTTAAAACAAATTGTTATTTTAATTAATTTTTTCTTTGTAAAGGACAGCTTAAGGAAAAAATAATATATATAGTTACTAGTTGCATTTTCTTCAGTGTACGCTGGAAATGCTTCTTCAATACGATCCCATCCATATGTTGCTTATTTGCAGCCCAGCAGAGACAATTTTTCGCCATACGAATCTCTTTTATTTTCGCCACGCAAAAGTTTCCAATCATTTCGGCGTGCTAATTATGAAACTTAATGTGCCATCGAGCGACGCAGACGATGTTGGTGCCGATGTTGAACTCGGACCAAATGCCGCGTGCAAAACAATTAACCATGAAATTGAAAATGCCGCCGACGTTGTTCGGTGGGAACAGGGCGATTTCGAGTGGCAAAGTTATGCAAAGCAGGCACTGGCGCAGGCAGAGGCAGCTGTGCGAGGCATTTTCTCGTCCTGCGACCATTTGTTCCACTTCTGTGGCCAAAAAGGCGCAAGGAAGTGCCAGAGCGTGCGCGTGCCCCACAGGAGAAAAAAATTATAAAGGAGAAAAAAAGCCGAGGGGAGCCGCAACAAAGCGAGAAGGCAGCCAAGTGACTCGATGGCCTCGGTTCCTCGGAAAGCGGAACCCAATCCTAACCGTTTCTAACCCAATAAGTGATGTCCTTTAAGCTATTAAATAGCCCTATATTAGAGGTTTCTGAATTTTTCTAAATAAAAATAGAAAGATTTTAAAATAATGCTATTATGAAAATTAGATTAAATAGTTTTTGTGCCTTAATTATTGTATATATTGTAATCCTATATGAATTTTGTTCTCTATGTTTTCTTTTATTAATATTCCTTATATTATGTATTTATCTAAAAACCCATAGATTAAATTCGTTATATAGATACAATATATTTTCAAGTTTTTTAGCTACTTTTCGTATTCTGTATTTGGACAACTCTGAAAGCCACTCTGGAAAAATCGCTCTATTATGTGACCGCTTTTTCGAGGGTATGTTCAAACGTTACGCTCCTGCACCCGATCAAAAAACGTTATAAATAAATAAATGAAGCCCGTGGAGAGCATTAGCCATGCCAGTTGTCGGCTCTTTTACTTGGTGGTGACCACAAATCTACATTCAGCTCAGGGTGGCCTCAGTCCATTTATTTGTCTCGTAAAACGTTTCTAATTGGAACGGTTTCAGATTAACATACTCTGGCTTTTTAGGGAGCAATTCATGAATGGTTTCAATGCTCAGAACTGAGCAGCTTCTAGGCATTTCCATATTTAATGACCACCAACATTTAGTCTAGCCATTAGGGAAAATTCTATTAAATTACTTAAACGTAAATTAAACTTACCTAATAACCAACGAACGGTAGGTAATATAACCATTGTCAAAATAAATTTATCCAACTCCTAGCCGAAATTACGTTCACTTTTTTAACTTTATTAAAAGTGCCAGCATATGAACTTCCCAGCCTGTCTGCCTGTTTTCATTTCCGTCTACCTTTAGGACATGGCAAATTAAATGATAAAATGAAATGTTTTTGTTGCTCTCCGGAGTTGTTAATACTCGGCTCACCCCGTTCTCATCTCCCCCGGGAAGAGCGATTAAGTTGCGGCTTTCAGTTTTGGGTTTTGGGTAATATGTAGACTCAAGGCCGCAGACGGCTGCCAGACAACTGATATGTGCACATGACTACATGCGGATCCCGAAAGGAGAGGCGACTCCAAGCCAGACACAGAGGATGCAGGACACAGGACCGGGCTGAATCAGATTTGACTCCACAAAAGGATGCAGTCGAAAAGGAGCGGCGAGTGAATGCGAAAACTGATGAAATGTACTCGCTTATGAATCGTTTATGGACTGAGCTGCACAGAGAAAATTATTAAGCTAAATATTTCTTGAAAAAATATTATTCTTAATATATTTAAATATAATGTGGTATGAATATAAATTTAAAATATTTGCCTTAGCTTTTAGTATTTGTATAAATTAAATTAAACCCTGAGATCTGATATCCTTTCGATTTCTTGTCTGCAACCCAAATATGTAACATTGCCAAAGAGACTGAAACACTTTCATGTGCCGACTGAAATTTTTGCATTCAATTCAATTAGAATGGCCAAAGATGGAGGATAGGGCCATGTTCTTTGTGCAGGGAATTTGCTGAAAATTTGTTAGTCTTGTCCCCAGGCAGGATAACCCAATGGAACCTCCTACTACCCCAGTTAATCTCCAAGGCATAAAACGTTGCATGCAAAAGGGATTCCCTGCACTTTGTGAAAGTGATTTTCGTGGGTGGATGGGCGATAGGTGGAAAACTTGGGGGATTTGGGGAATACATTTGCAGTCCGCTATCGCATTAACTCTTCACCTTTTTAGGCAAATACTAAAAGCATTAAAACTTTATTTCCTGCGCCACAAAACTTGTGTCCTTTGGGTGAAAATGGATCCTCCCAAAAGACAAGAAAAAAAGACAAACAAAAAACGCATTCCACGAATTTTGAGTGTTGGAAGCGTACGTGTTCCGCTTAGGAATTCATGTTTGACATATTGCCCACGGCCACGGCGGGCATATTAATACAAGAGTCCCTTCCTCTCTCCTTTTTTTTCGGTTCTGCATCTGTCCTTTTCCCTGCGGAACATGTTAAGAAAATGTTAATCAAGCGGTCAGTGCGGAATAGAGAACACTCGACTTTTAGTTGCCGGCGGCGTGGGAGATTCGCTCCTTCCTCACATTTATTTCTCCATTTACTTTGTTTGCTGGAAGTTGCACGTCTCCGGACTGTTAATAACCTTTGTTGTCCTACCGAAAAACAAAAAAACAGTGGAAAGAAAAACAACCCAAGACATGAAACGGAAGCTTTGGC
The DNA here is from genome assembly GCA_014170255.2 of Drosophila triauraria. NCBI lineage: Eukaryota > Metazoa > Arthropoda > Insecta > Diptera > Drosophilidae > Drosophila > Drosophila triauraria. Next base: position 7,927,087 of record CM024334.1, on the reverse strand, counting down.
AGTTGAGGTGTCACGTTTGCCGCAACTGACGGATATAAATTCCCCACAAAGTGTTAAACGCTAAATGTTAATCCAACTCGGCTACACACTTTTCGTTACCAACTCAATTTAAATTTCCTTGGGAATTTTCAAATCTAAATGAATTGAATTTTATATTAAACATCCGCCGAGCTATGAAATCATTTCCGTTCCCTGAAATGCTCCAAACAAATTGAGTTAAGCTGAGAGTGAAAGTGAAGTGGAAGGGCTGGAGTGGCTGCATGATTGTTGAACCCTTTTAACGTCAATTAATCACAAATTAAACTGTCGCCCGAGCACACACAGGCACACACCGAATACTAGACAAGGACATCGGCATTTATCCAGGATGAAAATATTTCCAGGACCATTTAAGGCTAAATAGGTAATAAATTTGTTGTTGACTGGCGGCTAAGGACAGCTTTCACTTTTTTCCACAGGGGGCAGGAGTGTGGAGCTTCAGGCCATGTCTAGACATGCGAGCGAGATTGAGGGCTAATATATGGGGTTAATGCAGAGTGGGAATGTGACAGGACGGAATGCGAAGGGAAAATTCTGACCCGCATCGGACTCAAATCAAGTGGGAAAAACTGATGTTGAGTTGAAGAGTGCTGGCGACCGATCACCACAATCAAATGTCAATTCATTCTCGGATCATAAAAATTAATTTAAGGTTTTAGAAAGCCAGCTAACAATTTATAGTTATTAAGCCTCGTAAGAATTTATTTATTAATAGATGACCATCGAGTTTGAGTAAACCATTATAATTATTATGAGAATTACATTACTCTAAACTAACATATCTGAGAATCTTAAGCGAATTGAAATTACATTTATATTAATTTATATTTATAATTTAAAAAAGATTTAGAAAAGTAAATATATTTTATGAATAAAATATTAAATATCGGAGGAACTTATCCACAAGAGTGGTATCTCTGCTATATATTTTATAGATTAAAATCTTATACATATAAAAAAATTACGAATGCATAGACCATCATAATTTCACACTTTCACATTTCCACAGCAATGAAACCCCTATAAAGTCAGCTCTTATCCTGACCCAGTTTGAAGCATCCGATCCGATTGCCTGAACTTATTCAAGACGCACTCATCGTCATCCCGTCCAAAGTCGAGCCCAATCCAATCCCTTTACGTTCCACGTAACCCCCATTCACATAATGCAATAAGTTGTTCAAGGGAGGAAGCGATGGAAGCGAAGGAAAAAAAAAGTTGGAACGGAAATGCTGATTGAAATCGTTTTGGCGTGAAATCAATCATCGTACAAACGATGTGTCTGCCATCGCAAGGATGCGGCAACTTTCATTAAGAGTCCTTAATGCGATTTGCTGACGCTGTTGCCCCGACTTGTTGTTGATGTCGCATGTTGCCGCTGCGCGGATCACTCGCGGAATAAGACAAATGCCTGCGAAGAGTCTGATTCTGAGTCACAGTCGGAGTCGGAGTCTGACAAATGAGCTGCTCCCCGCTTCAATCTCGTTTTGCATTTCCCAGCTGCATGCTCGCATTCGTTCCCCATTGTTGTTGGCTATCCAAACATTTTCCAAAATTGAATCGAATTAACGGTCCGGCCTTTTTGCTGTAGTCGTAAAACAACGCCTGTAAAGGCAGCACATCAATAGAAAAATTGTAAACACAGTTCAATTCGCAGATTCACTGATTCGCTCACACAGATACACAATTGCAGGAGCCCTGTAAACGTTAACCCTTAGGTCGAACAGTGGGTTGAAATCATTACTTAGTTGCTTAGATGTCTTTTGACATTTGAAAAATATATCAGCTATAAAAAGTTACTCAAAGTTTCTTAACTGTTACATTTTAAATTCTCAAATTCTCTTAAAATTCTCAATTTTTACTATTATTAAAACTAACCATCGTTGTAAAACGCCTAAAATATTAAAGAACTGATTTAGTAATCTATGAGAAATGTAACTTTACGTTTTCTCCCATTACATAAAATAAATAATAAAATAATAAATAAATGCTCGTACAGCCTATGGGTTAAGCATTGCAATTGCACACCCCCAACGGCCCTCTTCGGCTCTGAAGTGATTGTAATCAACGGTAAACAGCAACCGAGGGCCACAATTTTTGAGTCATCCGAATAGCGGGCGGTCCGCCGGCCACGCCCACGCCCCGCCCCCTTTTCCGGTCCCCTTCCAGGGAGTGTGTGTGTGCATTTAGATTCTTTTTCTGTATGTCAGTGGGGTAGAACGCACTGTAAGCCCAGCACTTGGATATTTATGAGAAGGCCTTTTCAGAATCAGCAAAAATTTCTTATTGTTTTTCCCAAAGTATTCACTTCCGCTCCTTATTTGTGGAGGGGGCGGCGGAGAAGGCTTAGCGTCGATCGCGATTTGAATTTTGTGAGCTTGAGCTGAGCAAAATCTTTGATGGATTATGATTTATGGGCCGCTGTCGATGGCTGCTAACGTATAATTAAAACCGAAGCCCGAATACCGTTTACCCAGCCGAAGGCGAACGGACATTAATCAATTATCTTTGAAAAGTAAACCGATACACAGGGATGTCATGTGTGTGTGTTGTAATGATGTGTGGGCAGGCAACAATTAAACAAAAGACACGCGCTCGCACATGTAAATCATTTTCTGGTCTGGCCCGGCAAAGGTTTTCATTCCCGCACCTTCATCGAGACCCCTGCTCTCCCTCTGATTGATGGCCGTCTGCTCGAGCTCTCCTATTGTCCATTTCCCTCGGAGCTCTGTGGATATCCGAACATATTCCCCGATAACCGAACAATACCATAGGTCGCTGTGGTGTCTGCGGTGCTCAACTCCAAAATAGTGCAGTATAAGTTTCATTAGTTAATTGGCATCGAATTACCGATGATTTGGGGAAAATGCCAGAAGCAGTTACTGTTCGGATATTGAAAATTTGAAAGCTTTGGCTTAAAGTTAGCAGTTGGTTTGGGAATTCATTAATTAAATAATAATAATAAAGTGGAGTATTTGGCAAGGGGATAAAGATATAGAACCATTTCGTAAATAATAGGTAGATTAATGAATGGCTTTAAAAAATATAGAGTGTTGCATTTTTCCTTGATTTAATTCTACTTTCATTAAAACTGAATATACATATATCAGTTCCAGAAATACGCAAATATTTTTCGTGTAATGCTGTTATATAACCTAGGGTGAATCATCAATTAACTCAAATCAAATGCATTCTAGAAATCAATCCCCAAAACAGATTAATTCGGTTAGAGGCCACCTTTTAATCAAGGGAATTATTTCTCTGGGACGGCGTCTTTTGCTGATGCAATCCTCCTTTCTCTGACCGATGGGATCTTTCGGCTAAGCTTTCATCAGTTAATTGGCATCAAATAACCGAAGACATCAAAGTTGAAGGCTGCGTCCCCGATGAAGCAATGAAGCATCGAAAAGTCCACCCACTCGCCTCCCCTGCGAGTGTAATTAAATGTTGAAGCAATGCCAACCCCTATGACAAATCAGATTCCATGTTAATCTCAACGTTAAACAAACCAAAAATGAAACACGCAAAGATTTTCCGTGTAAGCGGCTTAGGTTCGGAAACAAAAATAAATCTGCGAAGCCCGAGTCGCGAGTGAAGCCCTTGGAGGTAAGCTAAGTCAATATCGGCCACTGCGGGCAGCTATCCCAGCCTTGGCAACCAGCAACATTAAATAACCAGTTTTCATTACTTGTTTATTGTTGCTTTTTTCGCTTAATTGTTTTTCAGGAATCGCTGCACTTCGTGGTAATTTTCGCTGAGGCGAAGGAAATTTTAATTAATGTTTACAGACGCAATTCGATACCTCTCGATGCATATTCCCGGTAAAACTTCGATTTTCCGTTTGTTAAAAGCTGTATTTATAGATAAATATTTGAGAAATATAGTTTGTTAAATACCAACAAAGATTCTCATTTTCCCACATTATTGGCTAGGACTTTTGCAACAACAAAACGCTCTGAAGGTTGCCTCGCAAGTATATGCTGCATCATTGCCAGCGACTGGTTGACAGTTGCGGGCTTATTGCCCGGCTCAGCGGATTACATGCTTAGCCTGGTAGGAATATATGGAGAAGCACACATAACCCTGCGGGGGGATCTCGATCAGAATCTGTGCAAACTCTTGCGCCTCGACCACTGTCATCAATCATCGGCTGTAAGTTGGTTAAACCGAAGGCGGAAGTATTTAGCATTAGAGGTTTATGAAATCTATTCGTGTTTTTCGGATATTTGTAATATAGATTGATTACGGCGCTAATTCAGTCTCCCACGGTTATTAAAGCTAACGAAGGAATGGTACAAACTACCAAACAAAATGGTTACAAGGTTTTTTTCTTTGAGATTAATGTGGATAAGTTTTAGTAGAAAAAATCTTTGGAAATTATTTAACGTTTACCAAGTTTGTAATTCAAGTAAGGTTGATATTAAATTGTTCAGAATATTACTGTTTTTTCGATCCTCTTTCAAACTTTTGTTTTTCTATTTTTAAGGTGCCAAACTTCCCCAACCCAGCCCGGTAAAAAAACCTTTAGCGGCGTCTCACGGAAAGTGTAGGAAATAGAAACCGCATCACGTTCGGCTGTGGTTGGTATGTTGCATGTTGCATACTTTGTTGCATGCTGCCGCCCATATGATTGCGCTAATTTGACAACTTTTGTCTGGCTGCAACGTGTCGAAGATGAAGAAATCGCAATGGATATGGGATATAGGATATGGAGGAGGGAGCGCTGTCTGTTGCCGAGCAATTAGTGGGCTCTCGTCTCAATGTCAAACTTTCACAACGAAAAACCACTCGCTTGGGAATATTTTATTTCAATTTATTTGAATAGGAGCGAGCATAAATTACACTGGCATATCGGCACAATGCCATCTATATAGAGCGTAAAGCGAGACAGCAACTGAAAAAGGAAGTTAACTAAATAAGCCAGATAGAGAGATAGAGATATGCCGACGACGGCGACGCAGGCGGACGAAAAATACAAAACCCTAAGCCCAATAAAGGAAAAGATAAATGTCGAAGCGACGACAAATAAAGTAAGGCAGAGCCGAAAACACAGGTAAATATCAGGCAGCAGCCGAAACAGAGACAGAAATTCAATACCATCCGAAGACGAAGATGAAGAAATTGTGCCCCGGCTACTGCCTTTGGGAGTAATAATTTCAGTTGTTTTACTTTTTATATTCTTTTTTTTTCGTTTTTTTTTGCCATGGATCGTATCGGATCGCATTTCACCTTCTTCTCTTTCAGGTGTCACCGATAGGCATCTCTTAATGCCCACAGAGAGCGCCGGCGAAGACAAAGCCACGACTTTACAGGTTCGCTTCTCTTTATTTCCCCAACTCTGTCTCCGGTCAATGTCAGGTCTTATATATATTATTCTTGTTTTTTTCTGTGTTTTGGGTTCTGTGTGTGCTGCCGTGTGGTCCGAGAAATTCTCATTAAGCGAAATATTCACATAATCCCGCATTTATTTGATATGCGATAATAAACGTAAAGGAACGGAAAAAAGGACCAATGGAAAAAATATAAAACATATAATGCCGAAATGAGTATAAAAGTTTCCTGTATTTATCTGTGTTCACTTTTATTTCATCTGCTCCTTGCTGGTATAATAGTTTGGGCATTTTTCATTTCCTTTTTTGGCAACGTCCACAGCGAGTTGAAGTTGAATGGCACCGAAAAATATGATTAAAATGTTAGATAGGGATATGTGTTGAATTAATTTGATTAAAATGAAGCCGCGCCTGAAATGTGAAGCAGGAAATGTGTTCTCTTTGTATGCCTCCTGCAAATACCAGGTTCGAATTTTAAGGATATACTTTTGATTAAAAAAGAACGATTCATTTATATGCATATGCGGAGAAATGCTAGAAAGTAAACGCATAATATATTAATTTGATTTTATTGAAGCAATTATAGTTATAAATACAGAATTTCACAAGTATTTAAGCTTTCTTTCAATAGAGACCTTATTCTTTACGAAACAATCAACGTTGTTGTCTGGGAAATAAAAGAGAAATAACCCCCAAGTTTGCTGAAAGTTCTCTTATCACATTTGAGCACGTGAATGTATATAATGAGTCTTCAAATCCATAAATATATACTCATACGTTGCACGATCGATTCCCACACATGGCTTAGCAGCTGGTAAGTGACGTCAGAGGAAAATATAATCCGCAGCGAACTTGAAAATATACACACGTATTACCTAATCTAAAACGGATGCCGATCGGCTGTCTGGCCCGGGAGGGTTTCCCATTAGAAGTTGCCCTCGAAATAAAGTGAGAATTACTCAGCGCAATTATGCAGCTCATTGCCCTTGAGTTATGGCTTGCGTTGTGTTAATTTCTCTGCTCTTTCTCCAGCGGCATATGCAACCTTCAGGCGGAGGAGAGGTAGATCCAAATCCAATGAAGCCACGCCATACTTTCCAGTGGAGTTTGTGAGCTCAATATGCAACCACACACATGTGCAACGGGGCACGCACGAAGGTTCAAATTTTAAGACCAACTAGAGATGGTTTCGTGAGAGGTTCCGATGGTTCCTCTTGAATTTAAAAATTAAATTATATTTAGAATTCGGATGATAGAAAACTTGGCTTATTTCAAAATATGTACTTTAACAATTCATTTTATCGGAAGTTAATGGAAATAACTGATAAAACTTTTTAGGGCCCAATTATTTATTTTAAAAAATACTTTAAATATAGAAATAATATTTTAAGGATCTCTTCTTTGTGTTTTCCAATTTCCCCTTCTCACGCTCCCATCACCTCCCTCACCTATTTATAGCAATGCTCGTTTATTACGCCCGAGTTTAGGTTTTCCATTTGGGCTGAGTTAGAGCCACATGTGAGGGGCATGTCTGGAGTGTCGCATTCCCGTTCTGGTTCTCGATCGGAGCATGCGCGGCAGCGGCTGCCCTTGTTCCGATGCCAAGCCCACATTTGCTGTCACATCAGGTACCTCTCCGGGAATCCATCTGCCTGTCTGCCTTCCTAATGGAAATTGTCATCGCGACACAAAGAGACAGGGCGGCCAACGAGCGACTCTCGAATAAAGTTCGAACCCCATTCATTGGATCGAACTTTGGGGCATAGAAATCAAAAGGCCAACATTAGCTTTGAACGGCACTCGAGAATGTGCTGAATCACACTTTCATGTAATTCCATCAGCACAGGGAAAGGGCAACACACACACATGATCATCATCATGCTCCAGAGCCGAGTCCGCGTTCGCATGTGTTTTAATTAGAATATCGTGAGTTGTTTGGCTTTCGATCATATAGCAAACAATATCCATGCGAGATCGACTGTGTGTGCTTAAGCCGTGGGTGGCATTCCCAGTGACTCGACATAAAGTAAATGTAAACTAAAGACGGAAAACAACAGACTCCGCCACGGAATTTCCATAATTATTATTCTTTTCGGATCAGATCTTGTCCGCATTTAATAAAGTAATCAAAGCCTTCTCGAGAACGGAATTGGGTTGAACATAATGAGATTGTGTGGAATGGGAATGAATTTGCTTGAAAAGTACAACTGACAACTTCAAATGGGACTCGCTGAAATTTGAATATATTGCTGGCCATGAGTTGTGCAGAGTTATGAATAAAGAAAACTAATTTTAGAGAGTAGTTAAAAAATTCAATAATAATAATAATAATATGGTATCTAAAATTGCAAAACTTATCAGAAGAAATTATACATATTTTCTCTGTTAATATTATTATAAATATTTAAATGAAAACATACGAACATTATATATTTCTGTTTAATAAATTTTTGGCAATTTATACATTATTTTTTTGCAAATAAATAAAAGTTAATTTTAAATAAGCAGAAATCCGAAAAATGAATCCAATCAGCTGCTTGTGTTGCTGCAAAACCTGTTGCCCGAATGTTGCAGCTCACGCCGGCAACATGTTGCAGCCGGCACACGTGGCAGCAACAAGAGGAACGAAATGGAAGTGAAACAAGTTCCACACACACCACAGTCCGCTTCGTTTTTTTTGCTTCGTTTGGCGAGACGGGGGCGGTGGTCAGGTGAGCCAGCAAGAGGGAGAGGTCCAGGTGCTCGTGGTGGCTCAGTTTTAGCCTCTGTCTCAGTTGACTTCATTACCGGACACTTGAAGCGAGGCGACAAGCAGTGGGCGGCAAGGACAGTGCGGTATGTGCGCCTAATGACACACAGCAGACACTTCAGTTGCTCTTCATACGATCTGCACTGTATCGTCTCCCTGGCTCTCCGCTCCCTTAACTCCCACCTTGAGCGTGATAATGATACGACCTGGCACTGTTGACACCCAGAGAGCATCCTTTAAGCCCCCAGCAACATGGTGTGACATGCAACACACACTCCGGTGTCTGCGATTTGGTCATTGCCATTGCGTGTCTGCTGCTGCTTATCGCCGCATTCGGCTTAAAAGGCGTTAAAACTGCTAAATGCTCGATTATTGCCACAGAGGGACAATGTCCCTGGGAAAAATATATATTTTTCTTAAATTAAATAAATAAATAACATACTATATTACCTATAGGAAATATGTTATAAAGGTGAAGGTTCTACATTGATGTACACACATATTTAATATTCATTACTTTTATTGTAAATTATTACAAATTCCGCCCATGCATAGAACATTTTTTTACCTGTATTTGGGATATCAAAGTTTTATTTTAATTTACAAAATAGACCAAAAGCTCTATTTTGGAAAAAGAATATACCAAAAGAATCATAAGTCTCTGGTCAGTAATGTTCAATATTATTTCTTCTTTGAAAATCTAATTAAATGGCTTAAAATTGTAAATATGTTTTTCACTGCCCATCAAAATGACTAATAATAAAATCTAGCACATTATTGTCTAATCCCTTAGACTCACTTCTATTTAATTGTATTGAAAAATAATTTTTTTTTAGAATCATTTGATTGTCAAAAGGAGTGCAAAGGTAGGCTCTTAATTCGGTTTGAACGAAAGCGTAACATCATCACCGTTGACAGAGATTACTGAAATGCTAGTTGTTGTGGCTATTGATGATCTTAAAGTTGTGCGCCTTGCAGAAGGCCTCTAGTTCCTTGAGGGTTCCTTTATCGTTACTTTTGCGCTCCTCATACTTGCTCAAGAGCGACGACCGGGCCTCGAACTTCGGAGAGAGATCCACGCCGTGAAAAGCGTCGGTTATCTTGCGCCCCTTGCAGATAGTGAACTCCGCCTGGTCGAATAGCTTGCGTCGCATTTCAAAGGAGAGAACGGGTTCAGGGAGAGGCTCCACGAATTCCACCTGGATCATGCTCTCCGCCTCCGGATCGGTCAAGAAGGAGGGCGTTTTCTGTGTTTGAGTTGTGCTTAACCTGGCTTTGAGGGATCCAGACTCACGGAGAGCATCCGTGGTTTTCCTGGCGGTGCTTATCATGCTCTTGGTGTCGTCCTCCACTGTGGAGGATATACTCTGAGGATAACGTGTGCTTCCCCTGGCGGTTTTAAGGAGTCCATAGTCGCGGCTCCCCACCTCTTCGGGGTATGGCTTTATGAAGCTAAGGCTACGCTTCTTTAGCTTGGTCACAGATCCCCCCGACCCATCTTTTCTTGTGGACTCGAGACTGGTAGCTTTATTCATCGTTTATGTTTTATGTTTTATGTTTCTGTGAGTGCGACGTGTGTGTCCGTTTCTGATAATATTTGGTGATTGACTTTTTTCACAAGCCTACTCACTACCTAGCCTAATTTGTATTATTCTACTTAAAGGATAAATTAAATATAATGCTATTTATATTTATTTTTAGGAATAAATTTTTGTTTTTGCCATTTATTGGTTGAAATCTTATTATATATGGTTGGTATCTTTTAAAAAGAGAAACATATACATAGTTTATTAATGCTATTTAACATTTTTAAGGTCTATCGCTTAATTTTTTACAAATTTTGCTGTTTTTGTATCAATAAAAAGTCCTACAAATGGATTATATTTAAAATAATTATTTTATACACATGTTTTAATAAATAAATAGAATTCATAGAATTTTTTAAAATAAACTCCCCTGAAAATGTAGAAGGAAGCTTTAGTTTCCTTCTTTCAACGGAATCCCCAATGGATTTGCTCTTTTCCAGGAGACAAGTCCATTATTTAAAATATGTTCAGCTCCCCAAGGGTGACAGTCCAAACGTGGCTTTCCATAAATAAGCTTCTCAATATAATTAACAAACAAAATGACTCGAAAAAAGATCCGCCAGCAGCGGTGAATGCAAAAGAACGTTCCCCGAGTACGTGGAAATCATGCTGGAGACGCAAAGAAAAAAAAAAATTCTTTGCAAAAATGCTGCACTTGGTGGCTGCTATCGTGGGTAATTAATAAGCCATGGAAATGCAATTTTTTCCACTAATCGTTGCAACAAATTGCGGCATGTGTGCAGCACACGTTGCACGAATGCAGCGCGGAGTAGTCGGCGGCGGTGGGGGCAATGCATTTCGATTACAAATTGCAAATGAACGCAAATCGATTAAGTTGTTTGCTCTGTTCTACCTCTTATTCTAGCAAGAGAGGAGCGGATGACTGGGGGAAATATGAAATGATCATGCAAATATGAGAGGGACGTCGTCGGGGCTGTGGCAGGTTAGCATGCACGTGCTGAAAGACAACACATTAGCTTTGTTCTGTGGAGTGAAAGTACTCGAATCTCCAGCCCGGCGGTATCTTCCGCCTCTTATCCAATGGCCCCTCACCCCCTGGCAGTGCCAACTACCAGTTGGCTGTCTGCGACCGTGGATCTTTCTTCTATTTGCAACTTTTCCAGCAAACAATGCCCCATCCTCGAGCCCCCGACATCGGTGCCTCCATTCGACTGAGAAATGTTTATTTAAATGCGCAAAATGCGTTGTGGATCCCCAACTAGAAGTACAGTGGAAATTTGGGAGTGAAACCTAGTTTATAAATAAGATTTCGTGTTTGTTAAATATTTTGCAAGAGTGTTTTTAGAGTGATTTTGATTTTTATTGAATTTTTGAAAATGAATTACGTTGAAATTACAGTTCAATAATTGCATATTTTGTTACTTCTTTTACCAAGTATTGTTTGCGTTATTTTATTATATAAATAATATAAATACTTTTAATACTGTTAACTTTGTAAAGATCTTTTTAATTTAAAAGGTTTGAATTTAATTTTCAGGAATGATGTGAAGACCCTACTTGACCCTACTTAAGTAAAGTAAAATCTTTCGATCTTATGAAGCACTAAGTATGAAGGACTAGAAACATAATCTTAAATATTTAGGTCGCTAAATCAAAGCTATTTTAAAGCAAATAATTAATTTTAGATCTCTTAAAAGGCTATTATATTTACTTTCCATTACGAGGGCTCACTGTGTGTTTACCTGCCGCCTAACTAGCCAACATGTTGGACCCACCGAGCCTCAAAAGTCGCAGCGAAGCAGCCAGCCAGCCGAAAGGCTCCATCCGCTTCCACGTCCACATCCACATCCACATCCACAGCCACATCCAAGTTGATTGCCCAGGCCATTAAGTGCAGCCAAACTGCTGAGCATGCGCAGCCTTCGCTCCATTTGCTGGGGGGTTACTTGCCCCCCTCTGGGCCCCCTTGGCCCCTACGACTCTGTGTAAGCGCGGCATAATGAGCCGCGCAGTTACATTTATTTTAAATCTGATATACATATTTCTCTCCGCTTTTTTTCTTCTCCTGCTTTTTTTTCTTCTTTTTTGCATTGTTGTTATTTTGGCCTTTGTTTTTTTGGCCAGACTGCAGCAGCGGCAGCAGCTCAATGGCCATTGTTGCAGCTCGCCGTCCTCGTTTCTGTTGTTGTTGCTGGTATTTTTGTTATTTTTGTTGGTTTTGTTGGTTTTGTTGGCGGTGGTGCGCCGACGCCGCTGGCGACTCTTACAAAGACTTTAGCGGAGACTAGCCTGGCTTCTGATAGATCTCAGGGTATTGCAAAAAGGTCCAAGAACTTGGTCAACATTTATTTAATATTAAACAAATTATGCTTAGTTATCATTAAAGTTGAATTTTAATTTAAATTTTTAGAAACTTAAGTATCCCTTGTTACCTTTTTAGATAATATAGGGTGCTAGTTTTCCCCATAAATATAAATTCAAGAAGTTGCACTTCATTATAGAGATATTTTTCAAATATATTTTTGGGAGTCACAAAGAAAATATTAGAAACAAAACAAAATAAAAAAAATACATATCATATAATACAATATAAAATGGAGAAATAAAAATTGTTTAGGCAGTAATTAATTTTTTATTTTATCATTACTGAGTGAGCCTTTACTGGTTGTTAAATTTGGATTAATAGTCTTTAGAAAATAAGTAGCAAATAAAAATATAAAGATATTAACCAATGAATCAATCAAAAAGATGTTATTACTGTGTTGAGCTTAATTTTTCTTCACAGTTTAACTGCAAATCAAAATCTAAAGTTAGGTTTGATTATTAGTTTTCCTTTTAATAATAACTAGATGATAACAAGGTCTCCTGCGAACTTATCCTCACATCCCACAATGTTTTCGAATGCCAGCTTTTGTTTACTCCGAAAAAGGGCATTGCATGTTCGATATTTTGCATTAAAAATATGTCCACTGTTTTCTTGTTTTGATTGTGATTCGGTTGGCGGCGAATGAGCGGGCTACGCATGGCTGCCTAAACGCAAATGTATGCAAAGAGCCATTGAATTTGCACTGCCAGGATATGGGAGGGAAGTAAGGCGATCAGGGGGGAATTGACTAAAGAATGGTTGCAGATTCTTGCGTCTAGATTTTGTGTTTATTTTGCCCGAACAATGCACATGAATAATGTGTGTGAATCGCGGCCCGAAAACCTGTGCAGATCTACCGGAGATCTCCTTACTGCCGGATCCCCGTCCCGCTCCGCCCTGCTCCGATTTAACTCCCCCTCCAGCAACACCGGTTGCATTGAATATTGTGTGTGTGCAGTTTGTGGCATTAATCAAAGCGCACTCGCCGACAGAGTCGCCATCTCGTAATGACCAAATATAAGAAAATGAAATAAGCCCCAGAGCTGACCAGCGGACACGGAGATCAGACGACGGACGGACGGCCGGACGGACGGACCATCTAAATGCATTGGCAAACAGAAAGGCAAAAGGCATTTGGCATTTCACACTTTTACAGCCGAGAGGCAGCCAGTCGACCGCCCAGTCAGCGCCTATTGATTTAAACAATCTTTCCCCTTTGGTTTTTTTTTTTGTTGCCCGTGAAGGAGGTTTTCGTTTTTGTGTATTTTCATTTTTTTTTTGGGAAAGCGTAAACTTTGCTTTGTAAATTAAATTTTAAGCGAAATGTTTACCAGGGCAGAGTGGGAAAATCGTTAAGTGAAAGGAAACATTTATCGTGCGAATTTCGATCAGCTTTAAGTCATGTTTTATTATTATGAATATAGCGAGAGCTAATATGTTTTTATAGACTTTTTTACAGCTTTTGAGCAATTAAAAGAGAACTAAAGCTTAAAATCCTTTACATTGTTTCGGAAATAAAATAAAATTATATATTGGGGTCAAAAAGAACTTTAACTTTAAGATAAAATATTGAAGAAAAATATTTTAATAATTCAGTTAACGAATAAATTCTCTAACATGTCCAGAAGACAAAGACATTCTATGAGCCAATATGTTAAAAGACTTCTTTATTATTTAGCCTATTTGTTATTCGCATAATATATGAAAATAGTTCATGGAATTATTCCGTTTCCATTTTCCGTTAAACCTGCTGTTGGATTATTCTTGCCCATGGCAACGTTTACCGTTCTGGACTTCATTATCATTCTCGAGCCAACTCTCTATGCCGCCAGTTGAGAACGGCCTTTTAATGGCCGAATAATATTGCAGTTGCAGTTGCAGTTGGCATTCGGCATTCGGCGCTCGGCAGTTTCAGCTTGAATCTGAAATCTTTAGTCAAGGCGGTGTTAACATCGCCCCAAACTCGTGACCAGCGACCGGTGGAAAAGGCGGACAAAATGCTCTGCCGGCTGTTGAGGCTGCCTGAATCATCATACGATATACATATATTTGAACGGCAGCATATCGGTTCTTACAATTCCAATTCCTATATATTCAATTATTGTCTTTCAGTTGTTGTTTCCTCGCCAAGTGCTGGGGGTGGGAGTGAGGGAGTGTCGGGGGACTAATGGCAAGTGCAAGGAAAGTTTTTCTCATTTCGGCCTTAGTCGGTTTTGGCAACTATAACGATGAGCTATAACTTAACAAATAAATTAAATGTATTCCGATTTAAAATTCATTTAAAATCATTAGGGAATCATAAAAAAATGTTAGTTTCTTTGAATTTCTTTTTTAAAACTTTTAAAATAAATAAATAATATTAATTACATTTTAAACTGACAAGAGGTCCCTTTAAAATTCATGTTTCTTATTAGTTTTGGTTTTAGGTAAAATGTTATTGCGAATTTAAAATAACAGGTATTCTGAGTCTTAGTCAAATTTTATTGGCGATAACCCCAGAACTCCTGGAAAATAGTATTCCACATTTTTTTTTAAAGAACTAACAATTTAAAGTAAAAAAAAGCCACAATATATTTTAATAATAAAGTTACTTAAAGAAAATGTTCTAAGCCTCTCATTAATAGAGGTAATACAAAAAAATTAATTATTAATGCATTAATATAAATTGAAATGGCTTTAATTTGCCCCTTTAAAATCCTAATTAAATTATGATTCTACCCCAACCAATCTCCTATCCACATTCACGCCTTTCCGTCTATTGTGAACCCATATGCTCTGTCAGCGGAGATGTAGAACCCTTTTCTACTACCGGCGGCAACGGCAGCGGCTGCAACCAGAGTCAAAAAGTTGTGGCTGCTGCCGTCGATGCCGCTGCAACTGAAAACTGAAGAATGCAACAAGAAGCATTGATTTCAAATAAATTTCGCTGCCGGCCAAATTGTATGCCGGTTGCTCTTTTCGGGATAGTTGTCGGTTCATGGGTGTGGGGCATTGGGATGGGTATTAAGACACTTTGAAAAATACGTGAATGTGAATCAATATGTATAAAATAAAGTAAACATTTGGTTTTTTTAGTATATTTTATTTCTAGATAAATAAAAGATAAAGTAATAATAATTATATCAAAAGTAATAAAATTAATAAAAATAAAAGTAAAAATCAAATCTTGCAATGAACTTGTAAGATAATTCACATAATCACAGATGTTCTTCTTAGTACATATTATATATTTTAGTATTATACACTTTAAACTAATACGAATTTTATTAGTAACCTTAATAATTAACTTTAAGGTTATCAGTTGAGCTCTCTATTTTTTTTTTCAACCAACTATATATTTTTTTTAATGATTTTTTCGAACTGATTGACCGTTTTTCCAGTGTATTGGGCCTGGGCTTGGGTATCTGGCTTCGTGCCTTCTGCTGCAGCTGTGGATGTGTGTCTTGGGTGCGCACAGAGACAGACGGCGAGATAGAGACGGACAGATAGCGATAGAGTGAGAGAGGGGCAGTCTGGGGGACAGAGTCTGGGGCAGGGACAGGGACAGGGACAGACACATACACACGCCCCGATGCAGGCGCTGATATGGGATGCATGTAAATGCAATCGTATCTTACGGCTGTGCACTTTCTAGCCGAGGCCAAAGCCAAAGCCAAATCCAGAGCCAGATCCAAAGTCAGAGCACAAGTTCAAGTTGCACGTTGCTGCTCTCCATCTGGCATTGTTTGCTCTTCATTGTTGTTTTGATACCCGGTGGAAACAAATTTTTAAGGGGTATATCGAGTCACCAGTGATTTTTAAGAGCACCTTTTTATTACATTTAATACTAACTACATAAATGAATCACATTCTCGTTATATACATACTTTGGTATCAATTAAATAACCCATTGATTTCTTTAATATAACACTTATAAAACTTAATATACGATTTATTATACTAAAAAAACGATGGTCTATATATATTCACGCTTATATAATTATTTAGCAAATAAATTACAAGAAAATGCCATAGAACCAGGTATCCTAAGGTCGGGAAACTATCCGAAATGGTTCCCAATATTTTACTTTTTTCCCGAGCTTTTTTCGGGGGATCCGATGCCCTGTTTGGCGCTGTTGTTGTTGGCGGTGCGGCGCTTTGGCTGCTCCTGTTATTCTACTAAGTTGATAACCATGTTCAAATAAATCACCTTTTGCGTGGCTGCAAGCGAAAGGCGAACCGCTACGGACATGGACATAGAGATGGAGATGGCGATGGCCGGGATGGCGGGCAGGGGCGGACAGCATCCGTGGCATGTTGCGGCTGTGGCAGCCAACTATGAGTCGGTTGTCGTTGCATTTCGGCTTTTATCTTTTGTTTGCAATATTCAGATGCATCTCGCAGATAATTTGTTGCTTAGCTAACCGAAAAGGTAACTTAGCCTCGGTTTCGCGTTCGGAATCGGTCCCCTATACAACCAACAACCACATCCGCAGCTCCACCACCCACCCAGCTTAACAGTGGTTCGATTACTTAAGTTATAGGAACGAAAATTATTTAAAAAATAGAATAATTCAGAAAATACATATACATATACATATTTTTTTCATATTCAAATAATTTGTAATCTTGTGTCTTATCTAAAAAACTCATATCACTCTTAGTTCTTTTAAATAGTTTGATTTTATATATATTTTTATTAAACTAAAATATTTTCATATATTTTTTACTCAAAGGTATTCTTCTCACTGAAAGGTTAACTGTAATTTTTAAGCTTAATGCCCTTTTATCTTTTTAAATTCATATATATTGAACTGTTCTTTTGACTCTATTAACTTATAGGTTTAATATATTTTAATTTCTCTGCTCATTTCCATACATTCCTACCACTGCCATTGGCCTATGTGCGATTATTTTAGCATAATAAAAATATATCTGCAAAATGTTTTTGTTTTCTGTGGCTGGCGGCCTTTCCTCGGTCCGCATCCCTGGATAATGGCATAATGTGCCTGTGCCTGTGCCCGTGCCTGTTCCTTTGATGCCATATCGATTTCAAGGCACAAAAATTGCCATATCCGCCCCCTGTCTTACCCCAACCCCTTCGCACAGCATATTCCTCCTGCCGTTGGTCCACAGTATCTGTGTCTTTGCAGCTGCCGTCAATTTTCTGGCTGGGGGAGTCTCGAAACTCTGAGAGTCTGAAACTCGGCCCGAGGCTCTTGGTCTCATTAGCCGGCGCGGTGGAACCAGAGGGGGATCGGCGAGGATAAAACAGGGATCGGGGTTACAGCACAGACAAGTTTTCGCTACGTGACAAAGTCACAACACTTGACACACACGTTCCCAGGGAACAACAAATTAGCAGAAGTTACAAATACTTGACCTTTTCCTCGGGACGGGCACTCGGGGACTCGGTCCGCTGATTAAGTTGTTGCTTATCAAATGACATTAACTAATTGCACGGAGCTCGGTCTGCGTGTGTGAGAACATGACAAATGTAACTCAGGCTTCATGGGGAAGCCCTCCTTCCAGAGTCTCAGCATTTGACGCCAATTTATAAATTTGGAATCCTAGAATCCGCTTTTTTCCACTTTTTGTCTTTGCTAATCTCGCTTAAGACCCGCTTACAGCCTGAGTCCTCCTCGGCAAAGTCCGATTTCGATTGTGTCAACCCCATTGGAGCGGAAAAGTTTTGCGCCATTTGATTTGGATTTAGTTTTTCCGGGGCAAGGGGTGGAAAGGAGGCTCAGCTGCGCCAACAAAGAATTGTCAACAGGATGAAAGTTTTACTTTCGAATCGCACAGAAAGTTTTCCCGGCAATTGTTTAGACTGACTTGAATGGAGATATTCCTGAACGTTTGCATAAAGTCGACAGTTGATGTGTGTAGGGACAAACGGCACAGATGGGAGTCCCTGGCTGGTTAAAAATCGTATAAATAAATAGAAAATGACATAGGTATGTCATAATGTCACTTGTAAAGTTGAGAATTTTATGGCACAGTAAAAATGGAAGTTGAAATATATTTCAAAATAATATGATTTGTCCAAAAGCATGTTCCACTGACACATTTTTGTGTAAATTGTGAACTATAAACTTTATAATAAGGTTACTAAAATATTAAAATAATAGCTTTGCTTTAATTGTAAAAATTCCCTTTGAATTAAAATGTATTACAGAATATTTTTGCCAGTGGAATTCTAACTAACAAACAATATTATTCCCTCAAACACATAACATCTTATCTCCACTTGTCTTGTAATGATTTTGAGCAAGTCTTAGCTCAAAATATGCTTTGTAATCACAAAATTAAATCTTACTTGACTATCTAACAATCCTAATTAGCTGATTAGCAATTGTTCTCCTCAATTTCAATAGGGAAAGCCTGTGTGCTCCCCCCTAGCCAGATTTCTGACTTGTTAGCTATTATTTATGCCGCAAAGGAAATGTGTCTCGCATTTAGCAATGATTGTCATGTTGTCACACAAAACCAAACCGAATGCAAATGGGGGGAAAAGCTCACACAGAGAGGTTAAAATATGAAAACACCGAAACCCAAAATGCGAGGGAGGCAACCGCCGGAGCTGGCAGAGCTTTTGTAAACGTATTTAATTACATTTGCCAATTGTCTATGAATATGTTAGCAGCGTGTAAATACAAATAAACAAATTAATAAATATGTATGCGCAATGCAGACGAGCGGGTCCGTGTCCTGGGCCCTGTGCCGAACGGAATGCAGTCACCCAGGACGATTGTATTGTCCTTGAACATGCCAAAAGATAAACTTACTCCATCCGATTTCCCCCTCGGTTTTGCGTTGTGTGCACAAATCTGCCTAAAATGTTTGCTTTGAAATGCGTATACCATTGATAAGCCCCCCGGTTTTCCCAATTTCCCTGCATCCCAGCATCCCAGTTTCCCACTCGTCGGTTCCTGGTCACTGATTGAATTTCCAGAACAGACCGCAGAAGACCGAACCGAAAACTCATTTACATGGTCGAGCTGTATTGCGAATTATGGTTGGAAATTAAATACACATCTCTATGTTCTGTTCGAACGGCAATGAGGTAACCGAATAGGCTCGCATCGGTCTGTATTTGAATTACTTTGTAATTTGTCATCATTTCATTAAAAGTTATTTTATTTGTCATATTTTAATGCGCCTTGTTTTGACTGGCAATTCAATACACTTTGTGGTAGGGAAGGGCTGACTCTTATGGAATTTATGTAAAGAAAATTCATTGTTTTGTTGCGGATTGGGGAATGTATAAACTTAGTTGTTTAATTAAAGCGACATCTTTTATGTCGGACAATTTATTTGTATTTAATTGAAGCAAGTTCTCTGAATTATTTAAGCGATGTAGCAATCTCGAGGTCTAGTTGGCTGATTAAATCCACATAAATCGAGACTCAATTATTTTGTCAGAGTTCATTTTAATCTGTAAATATTGTTACAAAAATTTACGAATAATTTCATAGTTTTAAATGATTAAAAATATTTGAGATACATGTTTCAGCAGTACATAAATTCGTCTCCTGTGAGTCACATTTACTTTCCGACGCTTTTTGGCGTTCAAAAGTTGAGCTTAAATAAACAAAAAAACGCGGTTGAAGGGGACTGAATAAAGGACTGATATTGTGGCAGTCCAATCGTAGGAGTACACAAATCCGAGGCATATGTTTGTTATTACATTACACACACATTGCACACTCACTCGAAACCAGTGGCAGATCAAAACAAACTCAACTGGCCCCAAGAATTTTATTCGTGTCATTTCCTCTGAAATGCCCCCAATGAATCACGACACAAACAAACCAAAGTCCAAGCCAGAAAAAAAAGAATAATTTAAAAGGAAAAGAGAACTATTAAATGCAAATTATGTCAGTTTCATCAGTGACGACGAGGCTCCACCCTCGACATCTCGCTACCCTCTACTCTCGTGGCATACAAATTAACAATTATCGGGAGACACGACGACAACGAGGTAAAGTCGCCTCCTCCAAGTGGTTCTTTTCTAACGCTTTCGGCTAATTAAATTGGTTTCAATTGAAATTTAGAACGTTGCGCTCGGCACGTGATTGTCTCTGTCACTGGCATTGTTTTCATTTGGGCTTTGGCCCTTTTTCGGGCTTAATATAAAACGTAATTAAACGGGGGGCAACGGTAAAAGGTAAAGTTAAGGAGGAGGAGGTTGCCGTGTAATAATGAAAACTTTATGGCTTTCCGATAAACGCTGCAGATAATATTTTTGTCTCCGGGCCCTCCTCTTCTAATAAACAGCTGAATACGTGCTTGGGAAATCGAATGACTTTGCCTGGGCTGACCCACTGAAATCTTTAGATAATCTTTAAGGCCAAAAGCTTTTAATGCGATGGGTCAACTTTTATTTACATTTATCCCAAATGCCTTTGATGTTTTTCTCTACTCCTTGGCTTTTATTTTTTTGTCCAAAAAATTTAAATGTTCCCAGTTTTGTTTACAAACGAAAGCTAAAGCATATTTTTTGCTTTTTATTTCGCTAGAACAACAAATAAATGCTGAAAATACCGATTGAATGTGGAAAACCAAAATACAGCCAAAGGGGCACGGGTGAAAAAAATGAAAATGAAAAGAGTGGGAAAACCGAATTCAACCGGAAGCCAGTGTAAATAAAGTGCCGAACATGTTTGTTGGTTCCGTCAAAGCAGCAAGAAGCCGAGAGCTGCAGCGGGAAAAAATATCACTTTGATCTGTAAAGCTCTCCAACCCCATCACCACCCATTTTCCCCCCATTTCCCCCGCCGTTTTCCCACCGTTTCCCACCAACCCCGAGCACTGCAGCTGCCCGGCGCATCAGTCAGCGGGTGAAAACTTTCGGGCTAAAAAGGGTTGCCAACTTGGCCGCTTAAGTTTCTGTTTCTGTTTGGGAAAATGTTCCCAAAATTTGTTTACACTTTCCACACGGTGTGTGTATGTGTGTGTGTGTGCGTGGGAGTTGGGAAATGGGACAGGGGTGTGGGAGCTGTTGGTGGTGCGTAATTAGCGGATGCGTTGTGCGCCACGCTTTTGTCTGGTTTGCATTTCAAAGTGAAATTTTAGTAAATGAAATACTTAGAAAAACGAGTAGAAGTCGATTAGGCTAGTGATGGCAACGTGAGAGTGAGGATAGTGATCGTGTCTGGGTAAAAAAGATACTGTAAAAGGTAAAAATATGCAAAGCTTTTGTCAAATTTTGATTAATGTTAATTGAGTTATTATATTTAAAGAAATATTAGAGCTATAATTATAGGGTCATCTTTTATATTAACAAAAATAAATTATTTAACTTAATTTGGCCATTAGGGAATACATTTTAAATAAAATGTAAACTTTGAACAGCTAAATATTTTGAATCAATTCTTAGGAATACATAATACATATAATCATATTAAAAAACCTTTAATTTAAATTTCAAATGAATTAAATTTTGTTTTCTAATACCATCTCTAAATAAAGTACACCCTTTCCTTCATTGATTTATTTGTTTAATTCTCTTATTTGTTTGTTTTTGGCTAATTTGGGGAAAGCTCCCGGCTTCTCCTTTTTTTTTGTGCTCAGTCCACCCTTCAATCAACACCCACCATGATTGAGATTGATTCAGTGTCCAAATGTTGTTTTAAGTCTTTAACAAATGAACTTGCATGTTCGCTGAAAGACGTCGGCATAAACTGAGAGATTCCCTTTGACAGGAAGTGCCAGCTCAGACCAAACAACACTCCTCCGATTCACCGATGGTTCAAAAAACTTCTTCAGTAGCGAAGTAAAGTGAAATAAAAATAAAAAACGGGAAGAACTTGAGCCGCTTCGCACTTGGCAAATCCCCAGCTTCCTACATGGAACTAATGCCCCCGACAAGTCTGCAGATGTGCAGATAAAACATATAGAAATTGAAGAAAAATATGCTCATCATCATTATCATTATCATCATCGTCGTCGTCGTCGTCGGTGCACCCACATGGATCAACAATGCATTTCCCTCTTCCACTTCCCCACGCGAGCTCCTCAGGTTGTGCATTTCGCTTGAAGCGCACTCTCGTTTACGTTTAATTGAGTTTATTGATGCATATTTGAAGTTGGCCTCCGCCTCCTGCTCCTCCTCGATTCGATTTCGATTTCGGTTTCGTACATCTCGCATTCGTTTGTAGGCGGCCTCTCCAAGGGACGGGCCGCCACTTGAAAGTGCAAAAATGCAATTAATTAAGCGCATTTATTTGCACACTCAATGGGCCGTGAGGTGAGTGTGTGTGTGTGTGGCAGGGGGATGAAGGGCAGGACGCGTGCCCTTTTGGCCAACTGCAGGTCCATCGATTATGCGGTTATTGATGCTGGCAAATCATTGATTAGAAGTTGAGAAGTCAAGTGAAACGATGAATGCACAGGCCAAGGGAGGTTAATAATTAAGTATTGAGTGGTTTTTAATTATCTAAGTTTATTTCAATGATTATGATATAAATTTAGAGCTCTCTTGGAGTTTTTTAATAAATTATAAAACGTTTGTTTCAAGCTTTTAAATTTAAAATTTATATTAAAATATATTTGAAATATTAACTAGCATCTTAGGCTTTTTTTTTCTTAACTATTCTATTTTAATTTATAATATACATATTTTATTAATTATAAAGTAAAGTAAAGTAGTAAAGTAATCAGATGAAGATATTTATAATATTTTAATACAAAATAAATCTGTTACAATTTCACTTAAAGTTAATTGAAATCGCCGAACAATTCTTATAAATGATTTGTTTTTCGGTTCTAAAAAGTAATTCTTTATTTTCCCAGTGCTTCAAAGAATTAATAATATTATTGAAATGCTTCTGCTCAAATACCATTCCAACATCCAGTTGAATTATGCTTTGACCGCATGTAATCTACCACTTTGACCTGGCAACCTTTGGACCCCACTTTCCCCTGCGTCATCTTTACTGACCATTCAGGGAAAATCTTTTACAACTCCCACACAATTTTCTGCGGCTGCTTCTGTGATGCAGCCAAGTTCATTAAACGCCGGCCGGCTAATTAAGGCGCAATCGAGTTAATTTCTGTTCTAAGCGAGGCGGTTAATTAAGAGACCAGACAGAGGCATCGGGGGCGTACCGAAATTATGCACTAATGTGTCAGCATATATGTATGTACGCACGACTCTCGTGCGATTTCCCTCCCGGGTGCATTTTCCCTTCGATTGGCATTCAATTCGATTCGATTCTGCGACTGCGGTCAATGGTAATTCAATTAAAGCTGCTTGCATTGTTAGGTTTGTTGAACTCGCCGGAATCTGCGGCGATTGATCCGATCCGATCCGCGCCTTGGCGTTAATCCAGCCCGCATCTGGGAGTCCCGGCGCGACTCTCGATTAAGCGGAGCACCCGCAGCTCGAAGGCGCCATAAACAAGGTGACTTTACTGGCTCGAAACAGTTGGCACTTTGCAGTTGCCACTTGGCAGTTGATAGTTGGTAGTCGCCCTCGCAGCGGGGAGTGCGGTCTCCCAGGGGGCCGGAGGGGGCGGGACAGGTGGTGGCAGGGCAGGTGTGTGCACACGTTTCCGATAAGTTCAACGTGGTGCGATCAATGAGTTATGGTTATGGACAAGTCACATTTCGCTAAGAAGGCATATCTAAAGTGTTATGGATACATTGGGGTGAGTTCAGGGAGTTTGGAGTTACCTTAAGAAAGAGTTGAAGGTTAAATTCAAAATAAATTTGCATGGATGCTTAAATACATAATTTATAATATTATTTTGTGTTTTGTATTTATATTACCTTAACCTTAGTTATTGCCCATACAAGACAAATAAATTTAAAATATTTCCTCAAGGTATTTCAGACATTTTGTAGAGTAGTAATATCTTTTATTAATTAATAGTAACTTTAACCAACTTCTCACACAAACCTCGCTCTGTGTACGCTCGCCGTTTCATTGCACTTCAAACCACTCATCTTTCGGCGGACCCAGTCGGACTCTGGTTTATCAAAGACGCCCGTAAAATCAACTAATATGACCAAATGCATTTGCATGGCACACAGATCCCATCCCAGGCCAAGTTGTACAACTCGCAACTGGAAACTCATTCGCACATCTCACACTTGGGTGTGAAAATTATAATTGAATTCAATAAAGTTGTCTCCGTGTGATGGAATTTGATTTTGCCTAATTGCTCTGCAGTGAGCTCACCTCTTACCTTTTCCCCTCCTGCATAAAGTGACGAATCTTACGATTTCAATTATCGGATCGGAGGGTGGGTGTGGGAGGTCATAGCCCATCACAATTTCAGCCGCTGGGCCATGTGCCATTAAATTACGTTTTTATTTCGTTTGCCGTAAACCGGAAATTGCGACATACGCACGGAAGTCAAGTCAATAAATGGCGAAGCTTTCCACTCCTGTCCAATCTACAGCCCTGATTTTTTTCCATCCCTCCTGCAGCTGAAAACTAGTTACACAAATTGCTGGAAAAACTCAATAACATTTATGAAACTTGAGCGAACTTCTCCGCCTCGGCACCCCGTCCCGTGTGTTCCTTCCGAAAAAAGAGAAATTCCCCAAAAAGAAAATCAAGGAAAAAAATGGCAAGAGAAAAAATTGTTTTTCAATTAAAAAGTTTATGTTTCTGCTGCTGCTGATGCTGCTGCGTGCAGACAAATTTGCCATTCAATTTGCCCGCTGGACACGAAGGGGGTCCAGATACGGGATGTTGCGAGACCGGGTTGGGCATGGGGCAAGGTGTCTGTGTGGTCTCACTGAACGTGCTCAGGTGTGTAACTTGGTTACGAGTATGATGTATGTCAGTGGTTACGAATTGCCGAGGAATGCGTCCGATTTTCAAGTAAATTGTTTCTGTTACAGTTTAACGAAATGCAAAAAAATGGGGAACATTTTTTTGGTATCGTAATAAGTGCTGCAGCTCGGGAATATAAAATTACATTTAAAGGCAACGTATTTAAAATATTTTAATTTAGCAAAAGATACAGGCAAATGAAAAATATTAAATGAATATAAATATCGTTTCAAGTAGATGGAAGATTCAGAAATAATCATATTAAGATAGAAGTTTTAAATACATTTTAGTTTAAAAAAATTATTATTTTCTTTTACAAATAATTTAAAGAAAAAAAATACAGAAAATTTCTTCACATATTTGATATTAGCGTAGATCTAATAATAAAGATTCTTATTGAATAATGTTTGTACTTATAACATTGCAATATTCAATTTACCTTTAAAAAACTTGAAAATATTTTGTAAGCTCTGAAATGTAATTTTTCAGTAATCTGTCAACTGAATTGAAGTGTAATTTAATCGCAATCTATCGCTCACTTCAATGACCTCTTTACCTTTCTCGTTATCTGCGATCCCCGACGACCACCCACGCAGCCATCAAGGTGTTAAACATGCCCCTCGATTTCCCTGCCATTTCCTTCAACTTCGTTTGCGCAGCGGAGACTCAGAAAAGTAAAAAAAAACACTGATAAGTTGACAGAGTTTTTTTCCAGCCAGGTTTACATAGCATTTAACACTCTCTTCTCGCTTTTTTTCGGTCTTTGCTTGGCCCGGCATTATGTGCCATAAATTATGCAGAGTGTGAGCATATTTGATGTCCCTCTCCGCCTGCCATTCGATTCTGTGCCAGCAGCACCTGCTCCCCGACTTCCTGGGGCATCATTAGCAGTCAACAGGCATAGGAAAAAACAAAAAAACCGAAAAGAAGTTCGAAATTTTTTGTCGCCCGCATTAACCCCACGATATGAGAGGGTGGCCTAGGGATACATGGGGATATGTACTTTGGCTATTCCTTTATCCCTTTTTTTTTGTGGGTTATTAATAATGCCTGGCACGTCGATGGTGTGGAAAACCCTTCCCCCGAAAGTCCAGGTTAAGTTTTCCCCAACTCCCCCTTTGCAAGTGAAACCCCGATAAGCTGCTTTCTGTGGCCGGCTGTTGTTAATCTTAACACAACATTATAACTCTGCCTTGTGGCTATCTCGGGGTACCCACTCCGAGGTACCCATCTACCACCCCCAAGCCACCCACCGTGAGTGCAACATTTTCCTGGCCACGTGTGCCACATTAGATTCGTCGCCAAGCACGCGTCGCATTTGCTGTGCTCTCAAGCTCTCAGCTTTCCTGGCCCCGAATGCAATTGACTTGAACTAATCCAAATATTATCGCCGGCGTGCAACGTGCAACAGAAAGGGGGGATGTGGCAACAATTGCTATTGTCGCATGCCAACATCATTAAAAGTTGTTTTGATTAATAACCAGAACGCAGCACGCGCTCCGGCGGCCCTTGTCTTTTGATCAGATTTTTTTGTCTCGGTTCTCCTTTACTTTTATTTTCAGTAAATATTTGCAAAATGCTGGGGAGAGTTTTAAACTCTCTGGGGGAGAGTTATCTGAGGATTTGGTAATTGCCAGAGAGCAATCAAACAAACCGAGAAAATTTGTTTGCCCGAATAAGGCATTATTTCTTCTTTATTTTCTGTGTTTGCCTACAAATTGTGCAATGAGCAGCTGATTATATTTTTTTACCTTTATGGGGGTAACTTTCCTGTCCAGATATGCTAAGCAAACGGTACGAGTCGGAAGAAATAGTTCCCGGAACAGCTGGAAATTTTTGTCGAAGATATCAGGTTTATCTGAAGAGGTAGAGGTGGAACAGGGAAAGGGAATTAATGCGATTAGATATATTCCATTGAGGTCTTTTAAACTTTTGACACTGCAAGGAAATAGTATGTATTAGATAAATAAATTAAGGAAAGAGAAACAAATTAAAAAAATTTAACTCTTTATAGAAAAACAAAATAAAAATTTGGTATATAGGAATATCTTGTCTGCCAATCTTGTAAAATATTTTAAAACAATAAATATCGCTCTTCAGAGTGAAAATCGAACCTTGTTTTACATAAGCCATTTCCATTGGCGCCTCTGTCGATGTTAAACTCTGCTGTTCTCCTTGGCTCCATCCATAAAATAGATACGTTTTATAATTTGTTTGTATCGCTAGTTGATCGTTACGACCTCTTGACGAATGCATCGACGAGCGCCACTCAAACCGAAGAGGAGTGGAGTGGAGTGCCATCAGGTTATTTGGGGCTAAGTGAAAGTAAATTTTTGGTATTTTTATGGATATCCATTGGTCCGGGGACAGATGCCATTAATGTTGCATTCCATTTCTTCAGTGTTGGAGTGTTGAAAGCTCTTCTGTCTGTCGCCCCGAGCACTTCACACCGAATTGCTTAATCAGAGTGGTTCTTTCTTCTATCCGCGTCGCATATGCATATCTTATAGTATTCGGATCCATAAGCGCATTCTTTTAATGTGGCCGAGGCCAGTGGCTTGACAAAAGCGATTAAAATAATTGGCCAGCGACGATTCTTCGATTGTTGTTCGTGGTAAAAGCCATTTGGAGCTGATTTATTGCATTATAAATTTGTGCGCATGCCTAAGAAGCTACGATTTTGAAATTTTAGAAAGTTGTCCCCCCAAAAGCGCCCCACCTTCCCGGCGCAGAGAACCCGCACTCCGATATTTTATTAGCTACTACGCATCTATAAATTATGCCTAATGAGCCGGCTAGACGTCGAAGACAACAAAAGTCTGAATGCCTTGGGTTGGGCCCTTCGCGTATATTCTCTTCGAGCGAATTGGGGGTCGGGGGAAAATGGTGTGAAATTGTAATTGGATTGGAATGCGCAATGAGGCGGAAATGTAATGCAAAATGTTGAAGCAAATGGATCTTGTTTGTCAATTAAAGTGTGACCATAAAACATGTCACAATGATGTATGCCCAAAGTGGATTTCATAATCCCCTCCATACACAGAATAACATGAGTTTTAGACTTTTACGAGCTACTGATTCAATTGGAACTCGGTCGTTAATGAAGTGAAGGATCTTAATTTGGATCCGACACTTTGGAGTTTATGATTGCTTTGTAGAGGATATATTTAAGAATTTTTACCTATATTTCAGTTACATTTAAGAAACTATTTTTAAAGTAACCTTACAGTTTTCCACTTCTCTGACTATAAGCCCAATATGTTGTCAACCTGGAGAGCCGCCAAATGGATCACTCGACACATCATCATTATCAGCATCACCATCATCGTTCGCTGGGGACAAATGGTGTGTTAGGACACTCAAATTCTGGATAAATGAGAACCCTTTTTTTTGGCTAACTGGCCTTAAAAAATTAACACTGGAGAGGGATGGGTTTGGGTCATGGCGACAGCAATAATTCAAATGGGAGCAGCATTACTCAAAGCGAATTGTGTGTGTGTCTGACAGTCGGCGGAGCTAACGAACGGAGCCCTGAGGCCTCCGGTCCGACTGGCCTCTAGTTTTGATTCATGGCCCTTGGCCACTGGCCTGCTCTTCCTCTGCTCTTGGCCCGGCCTAATCGCCTTGGCGACACCTATTTTCGTAGGCGCGACATCCACTCGACTCCAATCCACCGCATTTTAGACCCTAAGTCACATCCCTGCGTATGAGCATCATCAGTTGCCAGACCGTAACTAAAATGAGACGCCAAACAAAAAGCAATTACGTGTGCTGCCTGCCCTTTAGAGTTGCGATGCGGGGCGGGGTTCAAGGGGTATTGAGTAGGGGCACCTAGCACTGAATAAAATTCCTTATCGCCATGAGAGCTGCATGTATGGAGTCAGGGATATTTGGGATGGCAGCGTGAAAAAATATAGGATGGAGGGATTTAATGAATATTTTTTTTGCAAGGCTTGCAATTAATAAAATAATATATCCCACATAATTACAGAACTGTTTTAAACGCTCCTATCTAATCGCATATTTAAACCAAAAACTCTATATAAAATCAAGAAAACTATTTGGGATATCTCGTAAATATTAATTGTATTATTATTAGCGACATAAATAAACGTGAACTCTTGTAGCGTTAGGATAAATAATAAATATAAATAGTTTTCTGTACTTACAAGATACAATTAGAAATTATCATTAATCTTTGTAATATGGTAACGATTTCTATCGTGATTTTGTGCCATCCCTAGCTTCGAGATGCATAACTCAGATAGACGTATGAGCCACAGTGGGAGAAGTAGTGAGTGAGAGGCCCAAGATAGTCGCCGAACAAAAGGCAGCGGCAATTAATCTTCGCTTCTGAGTTTGGCTTCAAGGTGAATTGTATGGCATGCGCCCGAGGGCCCAGAGCCGAATGTGTTTGGGTCTCTTCCTTAACCCACGTTCCCCCCAGGTCCGCCTGCGCCCCTGCTAATGATGGTGGTTTAAACGCCGTGCTGCATTCAACTTTAACTCATTGAATTATAAATTACGCCTGATGCCTCGATTCCAGTGTGCAAACGGGAGGTGGAGGCGAGGCTAAAACGTGCCCAGGAGAACTTTTGGCATTGCCCAATTGACAGCTATTTTTGGGGATCGAAATCGGGAACGGGAACGGGAACGGGAGCCCAGCTCTGCATCGCAAGCGGCAAGGCAACCATATGTATCCGAAGCCACGACCTGGGTAATTTGCTTTATGATCCCAGCCTCGACTTTGGCCCGGGGCCTGCTTTTCGGGCCGATTGCCAAAACGCAAGCCAGAGCCAAGGATGTCCGAGAACGTGTGAAAAAGTCAGTCAGGCGTAAGTGCGCCCGGTATATGTTTTTGGGATAGCGTTTTCAGGTTCGATTGCACGTGGAAAATATGCTCCATGCTCCTGCCGGCCTCTGCCTGCGAAGGGTTCAACTGGGGTGCACTGGAGTGTAAGGCATGGACACACACAGCAAATCACCTGGAAGTAATGCCCATCGGTAGTATCTCCTGGCGGCTGGCAGGACCGAAAACAATGACAGCATTTTCTGCAATTTATTGATTCTGTCTGACATTGAAACTTGAGTTTGATGTCTGCATTTGCTCGACGACTACAACGGGCGATAAATTAATTTTTAACGACACCTTTTCAGGGGAACTCGCTTGATTTAATAACTTAAGCAAATAATAGATAAGAAAAGAGAACAAGGACTTTATTTTACAAAAGATTGCTCTTCAATAAAAATAGCAGATTTTATTATTTAGCTAAAACAAAAAAAACTATTCTGATTTTAAAACTTAAAAATCTTTATTAAAATGTATAATAATTAAAGAATTTATATTTACTTGGCTAGCATACAAATTGAGCTTAGAAAATATACACACAAAGTACCATGTTGACCCGTATCAATTTATTAAAAAAATATAGGAAATGTGGACATGATCCGGCTAGAAGGACCAGTTTGTGTTTGTGAACGGATCACGCGAGTTTATTTCAAAACATGCAAATTATGTATTAGTTTTTCTATTTACCACATCATCGCGGTTAACTTAATTACTTTCAATCAAAACTGATCTTATTTTTAAACCAATTCAACCAAAATTATCTATCTTAAATAACAACCAATTTCTAAGATCTTCGCCTTCTCGATTGATAGGAAAGAGTATTCTCTTTAATCGTTGGCAAACGCTGAGCTCCGGCGAAATGGTCGAGACCAACTTGACCCACATACGAATATTGCCCAGACTTGGAGACGAATTTCCACTCATCTCTCACACTTCTTGGGCTTCTTTTGTCTTCGGTCTCATTTTCTCCAGCCCCATATGGGTTTTTTGTTGTTATCTTAAGTGCACTTTTGAAGTGTTTTATTTATTGCACGACTTTTTCTTCTCGCCGGAGTTTTCCTCCCGGCTTCTCCTTCTTAAATGCGGAAAGTGTTTCATAATTCAGAGTCTGACTCCGATTCCGATGCGGATTCAGATTCCCATTGCCTCGACCTCCACTCTACAGGCCCCCAGTCCACCGTCCCCAGTCCACCGTCCCCAGTCCTCCGTCCAATTCCTCACTTGGACCACACGTCGTCAGTGTCGCCAAGTGTTTCTTTGGGCGGAGATGATGGTATCAATCCAGGGGCGCTGGCTGCGTTATATGTGTGTGGCTTTTATGGACCGGCCATAAAAGAAAACTGAAAAAATGTGAACAAAATACGTATTTCCTTTGTTATTTATATTTGTTACAGTTTGAGCGCATCTCTTGGATGATTCTTTTCGTTCGCTTTTTATCTATCAGGGCGCTGTCTCTAATTGCATAGAACTGCGACCGCCCATTCCTGAATCCGAAATATATGGGCATCTTCTCTCGTTTTTTGGGTCGGTTTTGCTTTGATTGCTGCTGGTCGATCTGGGAACAACGTTTATGATGATGCGATTTGGTCCATAAACATGCTGGACCCCAGATAAGATATCATTTGTCTTGCCGGAACTTTGAGGAATCATCTAAAATCATACCCACTAAGTGAAAATTAGCTATTCGAATATATATATTATAATCGTATATATATATTATAATCGTGATTTGGAATTATATAAAATTGGAAAAATATATTTCTATAAGAAAGTATTTATTTAATATATTTATTCCATTTTATAAATGCCCTTAAAACAGCTTGATTTTTTTATATTTAACATCCTATAAACTTATGAATTTTTTCAATTCTATATATTTTTTATGAAGATCTGGATGGCAACGCAAATCATTTCAGCAACGCTTAATTAAGACGGAAACAATTTGAAGTAGACTTGAACCTTGCATAAATCATATCAGTCAGCAGTACACCTTCGACAAGAATCAGTATGAGGTATGAGCACTGGGACTCCTTGCGAGAGACTCCTTCCATGACATGGTTTCCTTATTTCCGTTTCAAGACTTTCGACTTCTATATGGAGAAATTCTGGGAGTCCTACAAGGTGGGAGCTCTGCTGCCCAAGGGCGAGTTCTTCGGCGCTCTGGTGAAGACCCACCACAAGCAGGCAGACCGTAGGCCTTCAACTTCAACTTCTTCTACTACGCCAAGGACTGGGAGACCTTCGTCCGCAACGACGCCTGGGCCGGCATGCACGTGAACGAGCGACTTCAACGACTACTTCCACACCAAGGACTGGAAGACCTGGCAGTGGTACAAAATTATGGGTAAGGACCAGGAGTGGTACGTTTTGGACAAGAAAATCTTGCGCAGCGACTTCGACATATTCGACCCAGAAATCGAGGTCGTTCAGCTTCCCAAGTTCAATGAGGCCATGGAGGGCCTACATAAATTCGTGCACCCCGTGGACTACACCCGCGACATCCAGTTCTTCAACAAGGAGTCCAAGCTTTCCTACTTCACAGAAGATCTGGGCTGGAACGCCTACTGGTATTACCTGAACATGGACTACGCCTTCTTCCTGAATGGCAAGCAGTTCGGCCTGGACAAGGACCGTCGTGGCGAGTTCTGGATCTACAACGTGCAGCAGATCCTGGCCCGTTACTACCAGGAGCGCCTGACCAACGGCTACGGCGAAATCCCCGAGTTCTTCTGGTACAAGCAGATCGAGTACGGCTACGCTCCCCAGCTGATCTACTACAATGGCGTCGGCTTCAGCTCCCGCAAGAACTACTATGACTTCTACACCTACGGCAACTTCGAGATGTACAACCAGGTCCAGAACTTCTTCAGCCGCGTCTACTCGGCCCTCGACTCCGGATTCTACAAGACCGCCGAAGCCAGGTGATCGATCTGCACCAGCCGGAGGCCGTCAAGTACATCGGCAACTACCTGCAGGGCAATGCCGACACCTTCGACACCTACTTCTTCAACTACTACTACTTGCTGGCCCATATGTACTTCGCCGACGTGGACTACTCTGACGTGGACGTGTTCCCCAACGTCTTCCTCAACTTCGAGACTATGCTGCGGGATCCCTTCTTCTACACATTCTACAAAAAGTTCACGGATGTCTTCTACAGATTCAAGCACTACCTGAAGCCGTACACCCAGAAGGACCTTTTCTACGAGGGCGTCACCATCCTAAATGTGTCAGTGAGCGAGCTGATGACCTTCTACGACGTCATGGACTTCGATGTGACTAACCTGCTGAACGACAAGATGACCTTTGTCGACGGCGAGTTCGTCTGGAACAAGGCTCTGATGGCCCGCCAGGATCGCCTCAACCACAGACCCTTCGACTTCGAGTTCTCCATTGAGTCCAAGGCCGCACAGAAGGGCGTCGTCCGCGTCTTCCTGGGCCCAAAGTACGACGAGTACGGTCGCACGATCCCGCTGAACTACAACCGCAAGAATTTCGTACAGATCGACAGCTTCGTGTACACCTTCGGTGCCGGAGTCAACACCATCAAGCGCAGCTCCAAGGAGTTCACCTGGACCGGCGAGGACAGGATCACCTACACTGAGCTGTACAGGTACGTGAAGCTGGCCAGCGAGGGAAAGTACGACTTCCCTCTGGACTTCAGCGAGCCCCACAACGCCTTCCCCGACCGCCTGGTCCTGCCCAAGGGCTGGGAGAAGGGCTTCCCCATGCAGTTCTACTTCTTCGTCTCGCCCTTCGCCGAGGAGTACGAGCAGTTCTCCAACTTCGACAACACCTACTCCTCGGGCGTTGGCTCCGGCACCCGCTTCGTGGACAGCAAGCCCTTCGGCTATCCCTTGGACCGCGAGATCGATGAGTACGCCTTCTTTGTGCCCAACGGCTACTTCAAGGACGTCAAGGTCGGCCATGTCGACTTATTCGCCGAGTTCTACATGGTGATGAAAGAAGGCTCCAAGCTCTAGTTTGAATAATTTGCAATGCCCAAGACAAAAAACCAAAACCAAAAAAAAAATATCAAAACGAACTGAAAATAATAAAAACGATTAAATAGTTAACGCTATACGAGTTTAATTTTAAATCCACTGTTCTTGGAAAATAAAATAGTGCTCGCCGCTCTTTAAAATATCTTTTAAAACGAATAAGTCTGAGGGAAAATATCAAAAGAGGTAAAGTGTTCTTTCAAAATATACATGAACTTTATATTTATTCGGGATCGAAGATAATAATTAAACAACAGATTTATTTTTTATTTTATAATGGCCTGATTAAAATTTATATTTATTTATAATTCATATAATTTATATTTATATATTTATATTAATATTTATAATTTATATATATCATTTCAAATTTATATAAAAGATGATATAATTTATAATACTCTAGTTTAACAATTTGAATTAAATAAGAACTGTTTTTTTTGTTCTTAATTAGTTAAGTTCAAAAAATTAGAAATATATTTTTTATTTACAGAATTCTTTATTTATTCTTTTTAAAAATATTCTCTTCTTCAATATATTATATTTCTTTTTCACTAAAATAAATTGTGATTTGCCGGGGTATTTGTTTGATTTTGTCCCAGAATCTTAAATTGTTTTTGTCCTTTTCGTTATCTCCCAGTAATTGGCTCCAAATTGAGGAGGTGTCCTTATCTTTTGATTTAACCTCCTGTTCACAGATCCGAAGCCTTTCCTCCGTATATCCAAGGCTGACCTTTAAACGAGCCACTTCCTTTTTGACTTCAATTAAATTTTCATCAGTATCCACATTATATTGCACTTTATTTATGATTTTTCGTTCAACTCTGTTAATGATGCTTTGATCTTCGAGTCCAGTATTTGCAACTCCAGCTCCTTGGCTTTAATTTGTTCATTGTAGTCCTCGACTGTTTTGATAACGTTATCTTTGAATGGATATTCTAGTGAACATACACTTCTGTCCAATATCACCAAAAGTTCAAAAATAATATATATTTATTCATGATTTTTATTCTGCGTTCAGATTGAAGTGTTGTTGACGACTCGGCGTTCTGATTTTAAATGGATTTATTAATCTCTCATTTTGAATTCATAGCGAATATATATGTACATATCTACAAAAGCTGATTTTTTAGATTATTTGTTCAAGCCCATAGGAAATTAACATATACTATTTAACTTTATACAGTCCGTAGAATTGAAAGAAAATCATTATCCACATGAGACAAACATCCTTCTATTTTTATTTGATTTCTGCTGGGAAGCTGGGATCCTTGGGCATTTATCAACATTAATCACTGAGTGTTTATACTTGAATTTCGTTTCGAGTTTTTAATGGTTCATTTCAATTGGAATTTGATGCTAGATTTGTGGCTCAAGTCGAAACATGAGCCGCCAAGCACATCGGAATAATATGAGACTTATTTTGTTTAATATTTTTTGAACTGCAGTTCTTATCGCAACGAGAGCGTCGTTCCAGCTGATAACCTTCACAAGTCTGGGTATGGAACAAAGAAAAATAAAGATTGTAATTGTACTTTTTTCACATTCGATTTTAAGGCCCGCACGCCAAGTAACCCCCGAATGAGTCCCGGCCCTTGTTCGATTCCCACAATTTGAGAGCCGAAAGCAATTTGCAAAATGTGTTGAGCATCTTTTGGGTGATTAGGGCTGCGACACGACGCACAGTCACAGTCTCGAATGTCACTGGCAGCCAATTGATTGATATTCGATCCAGAGAGGCAGCCGGAGATACTCGTATTTACCAAAGTGATAACCCAGGTTCAGGGCCAGATTATGTTGTGATCCGATCGACGTGCGCGCTCCCTTTTCCCATCACGTGCCACACGCGACCTTGCAAACTGCGAGAGTGCGACATTTTGCAACATGCGGCAACCTCTTGAATTTCTAAAATTGTCGCTTGCCCGCTAGGGGAGAGACTCGGGGTTCGAGGGTTAGACTGCGGCTCTTCAAAGCAGCTGCAGACTCGTTCCTGGCAAGCGCAAAAATACGAAAAAAGAAAATCTGCAAAGCCAAAGCCTTTCGCCTGTCTGCGGCTGCTCCTCCTCCATGTTTTAGCCTGCTTTTCGCTTTTCTTTATTCCATATATATATTTTTTTTTGGCATCTCTGCACTGTCTATGCGGCAATAAACCAAATTAAAATCACAAATTAGCCTGCTGCAGTGGCAGTCAGTCGGGAAACTTATGCCGGGCTCTGATTTATGTTGAGGATTTTTGGGAAATTTTTATAAAGTTTTAGCTAACTAGGATAGGCTAAGAATACAAATAATTTCTGGTATTTACTTAACAAATAAATAGAAATACACAGACTTTGCCGAGTACATTAGTATCTGAACCTTTTTCATCTTTATAAATAAGATTTTGATGCCATGAAATAAATATTCATATAATACAGTGATTATAGTTTTTCATTAATTTTTCAGCTTATTTTAAATATTTTTATTTCCTCCTGACTCGACCCATATATTCTGCAACACTTTCTACCACATACTGTCCCGATCCTGCTGTTAAGAAAAACCTAATCTATCCCGACCCATATTGTGAAAAACAATCTCAGTTTTCCTCACAACAAATTCTTAACGCAAAACCAATAAACAATTACGCATCCATGATCACCTATAGCACCATCCCATTGTCATCCCCTGGCCACTCCACCCCTCTTGATTCCACCCCTCTGCCACTTTTCACAAGGACTCTCGGCGGACCCTTGCCGACCAGAAATGTGGAAACCAGGCAATCAGTGGCCATTGAATTGCATTTGCCACTGCCACTGCCGGATTTATGCGCCATTATTTCGTGTAATTCCCGGGAAGGGGGGGACCAGTCGCTGACCCATGTGAAATAGGGGCACTGGACATGCAGCTTCGCACCGAGTTTTCACAGTTCATTTTGGGAAAATTTTTGAGCACTTCGACGCACTCGAGTGCGGCAGTTTGCGAAAATGGTGCGCAAGCGTGTTCCGGAACCAGAAATGGAATAGGATCGCATTAGCCGGATGTCCGCTATGGTGGCCAGCTGCCTATTACCTTTCCCTTCATTTTCCACCCCGCACACAGAATGACTGAAATGAAATTTGCAAACAATTCAAATGGAATTTGTACATGCAATTTTCAACTTTTCGAGTGGCGGCAGATAATGGATAATGGAGGGTAAAATGTTGACAACTTGATGATCACTGGACGCCGTACAACAAACTTATTTCTATTCACTCTGGCCACGCCCCAGCACCGCAGTCCGCCCACTTACACACGACTACATAAAACAAATCACTCAGCCCGAGAGTCAAGACAAGTCAAAGAGTCGAGAGTAGAGAGTCGAGGAGTCGCGAGTCGAGAGTCGAGAGCATGGCATAAATGTTTAACAACCAAACTGCAGTTTAATTGCCCAACCAAGGCAGAAAAAACAATGTTTATTTTTTTCCATTTTGGTGGAAATGACAGGCGATGCCGGCGGAAGAAGAATAGCAAAAATAAAATGTGACCCAAACGGCGGCGGAGAGCAAACAGCAATCTGGCAGATAGGCTCGTAAAACGAGCGGTGCCAACTAAAAGACAAAAAATAAGCTGGAAAAAATGAAAGGGTTTTCTGCGGTCGAAACAGAAAAGATGAAAACAACAACGCAAAAACAAATTATGAAGTAAACAAAGCTGGATACATGTCATACAAAGGCTGGGAGACAGTGTCCGGAGACTATCGAGGATATAATTAAATTTTAATTATGGAAAATGGGTTTTACAGAGGGAATAACCTTTTCATGGCTGGGGCTAAATAAAAATAAATATCTATGAAAGATGAAACAGCTTAAAAATTAATAAAAATATATATATATTTGGGCCTTTTACAGTTTCAGTACTTTCTATAATTTTTTGAAACATTTATTTTCATGCACATTTAAAAAAAGATATTTAGTAACCAAAAATTAATTTAAATATTTACAAACTTAGCAATTCTTGTAGAATTTTGTCCACACTCAAACTTATTTTCGACCCACTGTGCCTATAAGTTTGCCCCCTTTTTTCTGTCCCCCCCTGCAGACATTCGATGGCTGCCTGGAGGAGATGCAACATGTGTTCCGGGAATGAGCCGCGTGCCGCTTAATACACGGTATGCTATAAATTTTATTGTTGTATGCGTGTTGTGCCGTAGTTCCCTGCTTGCCGTAGTTCCCAGTGTGTTTGTATAAGTTGCATGCATCAGGCCTTTCCGGCCTTCTTTTGAAGCGCCTCACCAGCAACCAGCAACCAGCAACAGTCAAAGGGCAACCGATCGTAAAGCAGCTGACATTTATGATAGATGCAGAGGATGGACCGCCTGGTTAAATGGGCGTCTTTGGTGTCTCCAGCATCGATGGCTAAGAGAGTCTCCCATTTGGGATTATTTGTCGCCAGCTTAGATGTATTTTTCATCTTCCTGTGGTGCCAGCAGTTGCAGTTTCTTGTGTGTTGCTGGTGTTCTAGTTGATGTTGCTGTTGTGTCGCCCACACAAACTCGCAATTACGTTGTTTATTCTAGACGACAAGGGCCCAAATGGGATGGGATCTGAACTGAGCTGAACTGAATGCTTGCTAGAAATAAAAACATGCCAAAAGAGCTTGGCAGCAGCATCATTATTATCCTCATCCTTTTGTCATCGCATGCAAACATCCAGACATGGTACAGAAATTGTAAGAATCAAACGGCAAATAATGCAGACAACTACATAATGACAACGGAAAACACAGAAAAACTGAGGAAAATAAATGCAAGTTAGATTTAGACGAAGATCGAATGTTCTATAGTGCGAGAGTAAATACTAAGTCAGTTTTAAGACGGTTTATTAATATTCTTAAGTGGTAATTAGTAAGTTCTCTGTTATAGGTACAAGCTAGGAAAAAGTATTTTAGCTTTTAATCTATTTTTAGGAAGTTTATTTTATAATTTTGACATTTTAAGTTTTAAAAAGTTTTATATTTAAGAAAATTTGGTATTTAAAATTTGAAAAATTCTACAAAAAATTAAATTTGTTTCGTTAATTTTTGAAACCATTCCCTGACCTAGCTACCCTCCCAATATTATAGTAACTCCATATCTAAGGATCGCACGGAAGCCAAACCGACAATGCCTTGTGCCATTTTCCGCTTACTGCACCGCCTTTTCCCTATTTTCCTTCTCCGCTCTCACAACGGCTTGTTTTTTATTTGTGCATATTTGTGCAGAAAATGAAGAAATAATTTGAAAACACACAAACCCATGAATGCACTCAAACATGGCAGGATTTCCACTGGTGGTTTGCTGGCTTGTTGGCTGTGTGGTGTGAACACAATGGCGCCAAATTATTTAATACTTCAAATGTCTGTCCCAACCCCCTCTTTTTTGGCCTGGCCAAACGATGGCAAACATTTTACAATCGGTCTGAGTCGTATAAATAGGAGAGAAGAGGCGGATATCATCATTTTTCGGAGAGCAATTTGGGTTTGCTCTCGGCTCGAGTCCAACATTTAACGAAGCACCATTTGGGCTGCTTTTGTCCGAGCGGAATGCAAAAATGTATTCGCCAAAAATAAATATAAAAGAAGATAATATGAATGGGGATTTTCTTCGAATGATTTCTGTAATTTGTTGTCCTCATATGCCGCCAGCAAATTGTCTGCGAAAACTCCTCCCAAAGTCAAAGTGGATTTCGGAGCAATCAAATGGGAAAAGAAGGAAGCTGCCACCCCTTATTCCACTCCACTGATTTATTCCGGCAAAGTCAGCAAATTCCTGCATCATTAAGTCCCTGCAATGTGCAGCATTCAAAGTGCAACGTGCAATCGCAGCACAATTCAACTTTAACAAGCAATTAAATCGAAACAAAAACGCTGCCAGGAGCAACCCCCTCAGGGCTTTCCAGGGGATAAGTCCTCTCCTCCCGGGAAAGGGTTGGAACGAGATGGATTGCATTGACATTGATTTATTTTAACAATTACAATGAAACGTAAATTTTATAATTATTGTCCATGTAAACAAGCCAACTGGAGTAGGTGAGAGATGTAGAAAAATTGAAACATAGAGAGCGGGAAAACTAAGCTAATTCCAGCAAAATGTCAAACCGAAGTGACAGCTGCAAAATAGAAATAAAAAAAACAAAAAACCGTGTAGAAAAGAAGGGCTAAACAAAGACCCCTGGCGCCTTGCCTTTGCTTGAAATAATTACTTTTCGAAAGTGAACGCAGCATCCCCCAACTCCCTCAACAGCGAAACCCCCTGCCAGTGCCATCCCCTCTCAAAAGGGCAGGACCACCCCTTCAGCCACGCCCTGCGCCTGTGCGCCTGCATACATATGTCGCCTCGTTGCGATTTTAATTTTGAAATTTATGCTAACAGCAGTTTGAGAAACTCAGCCTCAGCTCTCCGAGCAAACAAGTGGAAAATTACGCGACATGTTTTGGTCGCTGGAGATACCCTTTGAGAGTTAATTATAGGAAATTATAAGAATTAATTTGCATCAAATAATTATCAAGGAATTTTTAAAGGTATAAATATTGCAAATATTACACTTATTTAATAGGTAAATAATTATTTTATTAAATAATATCTAGCTAGTAATTTGGTTGATATTTGATTATTAGAAAATATATTTATATAGGGCTCGCTTTTTGCTTTTTATTAATTATTCTCCCTCCCTGAAATTATTGTTGAACATTTAATTATTAAATAATTAAAAGCCTCCATTAAAGAGTTTTCTAACCAATATTCCCTCTGTATTGAGGGGTACTTCACTAAAGGATAAAACGCATATATCAGGGAACTTCTCGGCTGAAGCAGCAGGTTGCCAAGGGGTTGTCCTTATGGGGTGGTGCCCGACGAGGAGTGGGTGGCAGTTGGTGGGTTAAAGCAAATGAGGCAGCCGTATGACATTATTTGTGCAGCACTTTTTGCCATTCAATTCACCCCGCATCTCGATCTCGCCCCGGCATTATTTCCTTTCGCTTCGGCCTTTTATTTTTTGCCAACGGGCCACCACGACGACGAGTGGCTTCATCAATGGACCGTCGTCATCGGTGTCCTGTTCATCAGCCTCATCAACGCAAAGTAAATATTTGCATAATGTGCAGCTGTGTGTGCCACACCACACCACACCCTCCCTGCCCCCCGCCGCATGCATATATGTGTGTAATTTGTGGGTGGCAAACGGGCGACAGCAGCACTTGGCATGTTTAATGTTTACTTTACAAAATGCAATAACAGAGACAGCAGCAGCCGCAGCAGCAGCGGCAAACCAAACTGCAGGGCACCAAGCCAGGCCAAGACCATGATAAACAAAACGGCATTTGGTAAGCCTCAAAAGAATATTTTAAAAAATATGCTTAAGTAAAGGCGAGACAAAAAGAACCTAGCACACATTAATTGAAAAGCCTTCGGACCCATTTGAGGGGATAACAATGTGATCAATAATTATTCAGAATCGATCTTCAAGCCCAACCCAGCTCAAAACTGAAACTCATCATCGGGAACAACGCGACGTGATGTCATGGAAGAGGTTAATCCTGTGGAGTGCCTATCAGAGTTTTTTCGAGTGCATCCAGCGGCGAGCGATGAATCATCATCAATGGAGCCGATGATTGAAAGATGGCTTATAGGGAATACATATGCTACGAAGGCTGGAGTGGGGTGAGGATATTTGTAACCATTTGTTAAATAATAAATGGAATAAATGACTTACGGGTAAACATGCTTAAGGAAGATATACAAATTTTATATTTAATTGAAATAATTTTAGTAAAGGGAATTAGTATACATTTAAAAAGGATTTAAATATCTTATTACTAAAGAGGAAATCATTTAAAATACTTTTTAATACAGCTTCCCATAATTTCAATTTTAAAATAAATATTTCAGAAAGATATTTAAACATTAAAGTATTAAAACTGATACATTTTATATTTATTTGTTGAAATAAGTTAGTATCAATACAGTTTACTTCAAAAACTAATGCTTTCTTCTAATCCATTTTTGATAGCCTCATTTATTCTTAAGTTTTCCTGGTGTAATATGTAAGTACTCTAGATTATTACACTTTCCCACAGTTACTTAATCACCAAAACCCAAATATCCATTAAGTGGATATAAATTCCCAACGGAACTCTCCAGTTCTGGGATAACCATATGTACCACTTTTCACATTTATCAATCGCAGGCCACCTACTCGAGCAGCTGTCGCAGGATCTCGACGCTCGCCGCTCGACTCTCGAGTGATTGGAAAGCGAAAAGAGTGTCGTGTCCATCAGTGGCAGTGACAAAACCATATCGAAGTGTCCTCTCAGCCGGGGACACGCCCCCTTTTCGAGAACAGAAAGGAGCCGGACTGGGAAAGGCACTTCAGGATTCGTCACGTGTGATACGAACTTATGTAAATAGCCGAAGACGATGCGTTACGATGAAGGGTGAGTGAAATTGATAGTTTGTGAATGCTATCGACACGCTGTTGCTAATTAAAATGGATGATCGATCGGGAAGGCAAGGGAAATGGGGTGGCTTCCATTAAAAAGAACAAAAAAAAAAAAGAAAACCGCCCTTGAGAACCAGTTCCGGAAGAGAGGGTGCCAAAAGTAACGCCTGGTATTATCCTTAAGCCGGCTTACCAACACCTCTCCAAGCTCAGCTCAGAACTATCCAAATTTCTTGGAGGGAATTTCATTAGATATATATGGCGAAGCAAGGAGAGAAACACGCAAATCTCTTGCGACAACATAAATAGAAACATGATTTAAGAGTTGCGGGATCAGCGTCAAAATTACAGCTGGGATTACAGCTCGGGATGCTGAGTTCCGAAATAGCCACGGGTGGTTCTCTTTTGGTTTTTTACCATTTTTTTTATTCCGGGGGTTGTTTCATGTTGATTAGCCTTCTGCGCAGCATTGCGGAAATGGGTTGGCATAGTGTCCCATTTCTCTGTAGAGCATTCAGTTTTTTTAGAGCGAACATCCCATAAATTATGGCACCGAATTGGGTCCGTTCTTTTGTTGCGATCCATGTAATTTGGTCGCTGTCGGGGGTTCATAATCATGGAATAACGAACTGCGCAGGATAATTGCATTTGAGAGTTGTGTAAATCGTGTTTGCGTGGCAACAATGGCCAAAGGTTGATTTTTCCAGTGGGTGATCCCCCGACCAACGTAAAGTATTTCATGACCGGGCAATATTGAAACTGTAGCGTTCATAATTCAATAAAAAATGTGTGGGTTATATCGAGTATTGTGAAAAAACTAGTT
Source organism: Drosophila triauraria (assembly GCA_014170255.2). Lineage (NCBI taxonomy): Eukaryota > Metazoa > Arthropoda > Insecta > Diptera > Drosophilidae > Drosophila > Drosophila triauraria. The sequence continues at coordinate 7,884,189 of CM024334.1, read as the reverse complement.
TGCTTTAGGGAGTTTATTAAAAATTAAGATTATATATACTCCAATACCATTATTAGTATTTCCTTTATACTATTACATATTGCTTAGATCTTTACTTACCAAAACAGCTGCATCTTTCCACCTATTCTCACTGCCCCCTTGAAGCCAGAAGTGCAGCATAGGGGTTCTTGTAAAATATGAGGGGAGAACTATAAAATTAGCACACAGCCCGACCCAAAAACTAATTGCATTAATATGTCAACATACAAACGCGACTGACTGTTGGGAGTGAGTGTTCGTGCGAGTGCTCGTGCTTTGGTGAATCAGTGTGAGTGTTTATGAGTGTGCACGCCGCACTACTTAAGATTACACAACAACAAATTTCGAAAAGTACTTAAAGTTTTTATTTATTTTGCGTCTCTCTCAGCTCGACACGCAAACATAAAACCAAGAAGAAGAAAAACAATAAAATTGATGAAAGCAGCGCCCAGCTGAGGAAGAGCGGGGAAAAAAACCGAAATTAATTCAGTTGCCACCCACTTGGCAGCTTGGCGCTTCCCAAAAATGTTTTCTTTTACATTTACGGAAAACTTCTCCTGCGCTGTCTCGTTTCTATTTGCATTTGCCGGGAGTGAAAATGTTTTTTCACTTTTTTCTGGCCTTTATTTTATGATTTATGCCATATATCTAGCCAGACCGATCGCCCTATAGCGGCACATTAGCACGGTTCAGCCCCAAAAGGGCCTTTGAAGTGCTCCCCTCACTTTATCTTGAGCATTTCCCGCCCTGCATTTTTCCTCCACTCAACGACGTGCTAATTTGGCAAAATAATAAAAACAACAATTAAAAATGCATTCGAGTGTCAATTGCGGTGCATTTTTGTGCTGCACTTCGATGCTCTTGTGTTTCCTTCGATTTAGCTGAAGAAAATACTTTGGCATGAATATCTGAAATTTATGACTAAATGCTGAAAGGCTAAATGATCACTTTGGGTTGCATTTGGTTGCGTAATCGATCACTGAGGTGCAGATGGAATTTTATGGAAAGCTTTTAAGATGCACTTTTTCGTTTAATACTTTCATGGGTTATGTAATATTAATAAAAAAGTAAGTGATGGCTGTTAAACGTTATGTAAAAAATACACAATTTTCATTTTTGTTCTATTTGAGATTTAATGAGCTCGAATTAAAAGATTTGCGTATAAAAATTTTAATTTTGTGAAGTTGCCGCCAAAGCCTTGATCTGCCAACTTAAAAGATCGAGCCAGAACAACTGATTAGGCATTTCAGCATGGAAAGCCCCCAACTAGCTATAGGAGGGACCCCCCAAAAAACACCACGAACAATGCGAATGAGGGACTGGTCTCACCCACTCGCACACAGTGTCCAAAAATTTAATTTATGCGCCGGCAATTAAACATGCATCATTTACGTTCGCATCTGAACACGAGCGACATCGACATGATTCGACGTTCAACATTCGCCGGCGACAGCGGAGGCGGCAACATCGACACGAGCTCGCCACGCAGTCTCCTAAGCACTTAGAAAAAATAGTTATACAAAAATATACTCAAGAAGATAATATAAAGTAGATATAAATAATATTTTTAAACTTGTTCCTATTAGTATTTAATATTAACAAAGGGAAATAAAAGGCACACTCATAATTTGATGCCAATATTTAATTTTAATACTACAAAATTGCAAATTCTTAAATAATATTAGAAATATTAAGCATACACTGATTAACATACAGTTGTCAGAACTTTATACAATTGAGTAAAATGTGAACCCGAAATTATATTCAAAATAAATCCCAAAAAAAGTGGGTTTATTCAATTAATTTATAAATTGTTCCTATTTTTACAGTGCACAATCTCCATCACTTCCCAGTATCCAAACCCATAGATCTGTCACCACTTGGCGCATCGGAGGCTGGAGAAAGGGACAGGGAGCTGGAAAAGAGGGCGAAATGGTGGGGTCCACATGACATCTTGGCATTGTCCATTCGCCAACGCCCCATCATTTGTCAATATTAACTTTAATTAGCAAAAATTTCATTTCTTCTGGCTTCGTTTTATGTTCTGTGCCCCGATTAACTTGACATAGTCAGCGATTGCAGGGAATGCGCTTTTTTTTGGAATTCTAATGAATCACAATTTGTTTTATTCGATTGAGCAGCGTTTATATCATTGTACAGATCGTTTATATTAATTTTCAAGGGAAAGGAAGTTCGTTTTTTGTGGGTAGGAAAATATGTTTTTTACGCAGCTCCTAATTGAGTAACTTGTATTCAATAATTACGAATGAATTCTGAAATTAGTGTTGTAGTTAGTGTCTGGGAAAATATAAGAGAAAATTAGACAGTTGTGAATTAAATGTTCCTGACACTTCTATTTCTGATAATGCTTTAAAAATACTTAGTAATTCGGTAATTTTATTTAAAAGGTTATAAATAATTTATGTGCTTTTTAATATAAAAAAAGATAGTGCTTTAAATCTGATTTCTAAATACACACATTAAGGGCACTTAATGGTATGGCAGCATTGTTAAAAGCTTTTATTTTTGTTGTGTTTCTATATAAATATGTTAGTTTCGCCAAATAGAAGTCAATTTTTTACTGAGTTGATTGAAAAATGTTTCTAAAAAATCTCCACCAACTCTTACACGTATGTTAGTAGGTATCAATTGATGAATTTTTAATAGAACATCGCCAGAAATGCCTTTTACTTGTTGAACGCCAAGCCCTTCACGGATTTCTCTGTTCAGTTTTTTGTTTTTCTGGAGAAAGCAAATCAAATATATGGCCAAAGCAGCAGCCGAAGAACGTGCGAAATCTCAAATGAATTGGTAATTTATTATGCAACGTCATGGCTTTCATGTGGACAGGAGGGATGGCGGGGCAGAGGATGGGGAAAGCTGGAGGAAAGCTGGTGGGCTAATTAATGACCAAATGGATCTGGTCATGTCAGCGCTTATCGTCGGCGTCCGGTATCGACAACATTTGCCAAATTAATGCAAATCATGCAAACACCAGAAGATCCAACGGATGCCAATAAGGGTGATACCCGCCACAATAAGGATGACGACGATGATGATGATGCAGTGGGCCCGGCATCAATACGGGCCTAATGAGTCAAGTGGCCGAAAAGGATTTCGGTGGGTGCGGATGCGGTTTTGTATCTGTATCTTCTGTCTGGCCGAGAGCCCCTGCCAATGTTTGTATATATAAATCCCCCCAAGCCAGATAAATTGTATTTCGGTGGCATTACTGTGGCAAATGAATGAATCACATGCCTTGGCATCCGCACAGCCGGCACTAACAATACCGGCCCAACAACAATGTTGACAATAACTTGGGGTCAAGACTGGGCTAAGATAAGACGGAACCTGCTTTCCATATCGCAGATGAGTGGACCGCACAATAGCCACACCAAAGACACAATTTCGCCATTTGCCTTTATCAATTCATCCATCATTCGGTCATGTGGCCATTCATTAAGTCACGGCCAAAAGGGCGTGGTTGTCGGCTGAAAAGGTATATATATCTCTCATTGGCATTAATCATGTGACAATTGCGCTGATAGACGAGATGAGATGCGTTTTTTATTGATCAAAGGTTGATGAGTTTAAGTCGTGAGTTAATTGATCGATTTGGATTTTAAGAACATACCTTATCTAAATTATAATTGCTTCTTACATTAAAAAGCGATACAAACACAGTTTTTTTTTTTTAATAAAAACCATATGGGAATATTTTATATTTATAGAACTGCTGAAAAATATTTTAAGAAAATTTACCAATTATATTATTCCCTTTTTAGTTACCGTAAATACCTTAATACTCCAGGTAAGGAATTGCTGTCGGATTTCTTCTTTTTCTTATAATGTTGTTGACTCTTCAAAGGAATTCTTTTTAGGTCAAAGCAAGACTTCCAGTTAACCAAATTGCATCTTGTTCAAGTCACCAGATAAGACACACTCACCCCAATACAAAAACTGCAACCGCAATATCTTCCGTGTACCCTGTGATCTCGAGAAAACACGAGTCCCTGTCCCAATCCCTGGCCAACAAAGTCCATTCATAAAGACAACTTCACAAAACCGAGACAAAAAGAGTGCGAGATTTTGCCCTTTTGTGAAAGTGTGAAATATTTGCGAGAGATGCCCAATGAATATCTGCGGGCATGCGAGCATTTTTGCATTTTGCATTTCGTATTCCTTGGCTTTCCGGTGAAATGGCTTGACACTTGACGTGGCCGAACACGGGACAGCAGGCGGGATGGGTGTCGCTGAGTTACGCGCCTCCAATGGCCATAAATAAATGCGAAATGCATTAAATGCCCCGCACACAACGGGCAACAGCCAACAATCGGGATGCGGCAACTCCGACCAGCAACTCCAACAACAATCGGCCACAACGAACTTCGGCTCGATTCCCGCGCATCGCACGTCTCAGTAATTAATTAAAGCATTAAGTGCTAATTTTACGACAACTCGATTTGTGCGTTGGCCCCCTTGCAATTCGCAATTTGCATGCTGCCATCTCACCATCGCCATCTCCCGACATCTCGCCATCGGAATTTGGCAGCCGCTGACAAAAAGCACAAAAAAAAATAATGTTGAGAAGGAAGCAAAAGTGTCGTCTGCCTGTCGGTGGGAATGGGAGCGTGACTCACGCTAGAAGTTGATTGACATATCGTAAGGATGTGTGCGACAGGTGATTAATTGGCTGCCCGAAAGTTCAATTACTTGTTTTTAATTGTTGACTTTAAGACTAAAAATATATAAATAGATAAAAGGTTGATGTAATATCTATATTATATACATTAAATATCCTCTCTTTTATTAAATCAACTAAATAATAAATCCATATAAGTTTTATTAAATAAACAATCACGCTGCCATCGCCAGAGGAAATCGCTGCACCTTGACTCTTCCCCTCTGAGGTTTCCTGGACAGTGTCGACTGTCAAACGTCAAGCATGGAGTCGCCTGTCAGCCAGACAGTCGTCAGATGGAGACGGAGGTGCCGAGAGGAGGCTGAAACAAGTTGGCCCATGCCAATGAGAGGATCTCCCCAAAGGCAATAATAACACAAACAACAGCGGTACCAACAACAACAACTGTTCAACTTTTCAACTGTCGCCAAGATTTTCATCTCAGTTTTCGGTTTTCCACTCGCCACTTCCCGAGTTTCCCTCTCAGCCTGTGCATCCCCAAAATCGCCTGCAGTTTGCAGTTCATATTTTCACTGGCCTTTGTTTGCTTTGATGTTATTTTTAAAAGGGGCTTGCGGGGACTGAAAGGCGAGGGGTTGAGGCAACATAAAAATGATCATTTGTTGTTGCTGTCACAGGGAGAGACTCCCTTGTAATTAATCATATGCATTTGCTTTCATTAGCAAGTCAACAAGAAAAGATACTCTTCAGGGCTTCTTACCGATGCCGATGCGATGATGTTTTTGTTAAAGAAAAAACTAGCTTCAGACATGGGAAGTGGGCTAAACACAGCGCATAGTTCGAAAATGGCAAGATAAATCTTAATAAAAGTATATATATATATATATATATATATATATTAACGAATTATAAACGAATAAGCAGGTCTTGAAGATAGATGGTAAATTAATACAGGAAAACATCGAAAAAGCAAGCCAAATTCCACAAAACAAAAAAAACGAGGTCTAGTATGAACTTATAAAAAATCCTAACTGAATTACTGTATACATAAAAACTTAGTGGGTTTTTAATCTAATTCCTATATTAATTAATTAAGCTACAATATTGTATTTATTTCTGTCCAACTTTTGATCTCTCCTCTTACGACTAATTTTGGATAATGACATCCACACACGGCTCCATCTATAAGGCTTCGTTTTATTTTCTTTCCCTATTTAGCTGCCACAACAAATGCCAGCTCTTAGTCATCGGTTAACACAATGGATTAAGCGTGGAGGGGAAATAATGAGCGGGAATTTATCAGTTGGCTCGTAAGCTTTGTGCATTTATAGTTGGCCATTAAAGGATTACAACGCGGAGCTTCTCTCTGGCCAAAGTTCCTCAATCTTCTCGTTTGCCTATCTAAGCTATATGGCCGCCGTTGATCTGGGAGGATTATTGTTCAACGGGGAGGGTGAGAGAGATCGAAATCATTTGCTTGAATGATCACAGAGACGGACAAAACCACAAAATCGGAAAAAGATTTCACAAAGGTGGCAGCCATAAATTTCGCTTTTGCATACGCAATCCAGGTAGAGAAGCCATTAAATTTGTAGCACAATTGTTGGCAAAAATGTCTGTAATTACGGGCAATGGCCATGGAAACTGTGGCAGAGGGTTGCACTCGCATTCTTGACTGCATTTCCGATTGTTCAGGATGTGCCGGGACATGAGAGTGTTGGTAAATAATTGGTTATGGCTCTGGCCAGTCTGCAACATGCAGGCGATGCCGGAAAAATCCGGAAAACAAATGAAATGAAATGAAATACTCTCGGGGAGGGATGGGGGATTTTGGGAGTGGTTCGCCTTGATTTCTCAGTAGTTATCTACGCATTTCCCTTCATTCTGACGTCTGTCAGCCGCATTTTATATGGCTCGATGTGTTCGTGAGAGTTTTCCTCAATTATTGCTGGTAGTAGGCCTTGCCTAGAAATCACATAAATCCTGCTGTTGAAATAGAAACTTGCCTGAATTATGAATTCAATAAATAATAAACGAAAAGTATTTCTCGAGTTACGTTTACCACGAATAAATTTGTTGAAAAATTGAGGTGCAATAAATAATTACATCTAGTTTTGAATAATAAAATCGCTGGGAAATGTTTGAGTATATGGAAGCTGAATATCAATTTTCATTGGAAAAAATTCAATGAAGTCATGACTCGATTTATATTACTTTAAATTCTTTTCACTGGGAATTTTTTAAATTAAATTTGACTCTATACGTTTTTGAATTTCGCTTCTTTTTTTATTTCAATAAATATTGCATATATTTATCCCATGTAAATAATAAATATAAATATTATCAATTATCAGCTGAACTCTGCTCCTTTCCCCTATAACTTCAACATCTTGACACTTCCTTCTTTTCAATTCGTCTCAATTGATGATTTCATTGCAGATATGCACTTCCTTATGCAAATGAATCCCGGCTCTCGGTTAATTTTCATCGCAGATCATTAATCTTAATTCCGAATATGCCACACAAAATCTTTACGAGCATAATTTACCACAAATGCACTCCAAGCCCCGACCAATCCCCAAAAACCATCAGCACAAAACATTACCCAGTGACATCGATGAGCTACTTTGCCGGATGAGTTCTACTTAAGCCTGTTTTGCGCAATATCGGTGTGTGTAAGTTATTTTGGCTCCCAAGGAATGTTAATGCTGCAAATACAACAAACATATTCCGAGTCATTAGGAGAGGTCCCCTCTCGCCGTTTTAAGGAGGAGGGTTGGCAAACATGGCAGAAGGTGAACATCAATTTTGAAACATTTTCTTCCACGCACGCAGCAGTCCAAATCGATGTCGATGGGCACGCCCCCACTGGTCATGTACACGGGGAAAAAATTGTATTAAAGCTTGTCATCGAGCAGGTAATTATTAATTCGATATAAACCACCAATTAATCGGTGATAAATCATATTCTGGATTTATCTATTAAATTTCTATGTTCAGTTTTGTTATCTTAATTGGTTCCCAATAAACAGGTTCATAACATTTTGAAAATAATATAATTTACTTAGCTAAGATAGCTCTGATCTCTTGCAAGTGTTAATCCTGGTTTAGTTTTCTAGAAAGAGATCAAAATGCTTTATATGTTATTTGAAAAAAAAATTAAATTATTCCGGAAAATTCCCGTCGAAAGGGACAATCTCTAAGGAATTTTTTGTAATTTATTCCACATATTTTTGTCTAGTTTTTCTTACTGTAGAACAATCCAAATCCGTCCCAACTGAGGCCTTTGCTGATTTGTAGGTGTTGTCGTCTTCATCTCGCTCGTTTAGCCGGCCTTTCCGATTTACACTGTGGCCACACAATTATGCTCATCAACATCCGTCAGTCGTAGTGGTCGTCGTCGTCGTTTTCGTCTTCGTCTTCGGCGGTGGAAAAGTGTTAAGTAATGAGTTAATCTGCAACAAGACTCGCATGATTAAGTGCTCTGGGCCTGTTCGCACTCGAGAGGAGGCCATGGCGGAGGTTGGGGGTCGTGGTGGATGTGGATGTGGCTGTGAACTGGGAATCGGAGGTGGGACACACGAATGGGAGGTGGATACCGCTGAGTGGTTCCTAAAATAGATTCGTTCTAACCAAGCTTTGAATTCCACTGTGGAGTGGATGTTTATACAGGAATTAATTTTCAGATACTTCAATATTAATTATAAAATCAGGCTTTCTTTTATTAATTACTTTAATATAACTTCTTTGACTTGGACTTAATTTGTATCTAATTTTTAATTTACTAGTTCGGTTTTAATGCCATTTTCCAACCACTGTGCGATGGCTAAGACTGATAAATTATGATTGTTGCTGGGCAGACGATTTGCTCGAGTGGCGGGGCGCACACTCGTTGAACTGCGCTTATTATTTATCACGCAAATTGAGTTAATGTGGCCGAGATTAAGGACTAGCTGCGATCATAGCCAGCCATTGATCATACCACCTCCAGACATCGCGGAGACGCTATCTCCGTCTCCGGGCCCTTATCAATTTGATAAATTACGATATAGATATAATGGCAGTGCCAGTATCTATCTAGGTGAGTGAGTCGCTCGGTGGGGGTAGCTGTGGTCAACGGCAAAGCGCAGTAGCCCCTGACTGTGATTGACATAATTGGGAGCACCATAAAGGCGCACACGCACACCTCGCCTCGGTGGAACTCATAGTTTATGATCGCCACAGACAATGATCAATTACAACGAGCAATCTAAATCATAAATATTGTCAGTTTGACGGCAGCAGAAAAAGAGTACAACGAAAAAAAATAAACAACAACTCAATGCGTTGAATTTTTCCTTTATGCCGAAACTCCAATTAAAATTGTGATTATGATGAAGCACAGCCAAGACGGCGGAGAAGCGCCCAAACAAAATCAAATAAATAAGCAGAAAAATAAAGGAAAAGAAAAAAACAGTGGACTGCATCCAGACTTAGTTGGAGTATTTTTGAAGAAGGTGAACCCACAGCGAGCCATAAATTATAATTATCGACGAGATTAACTCTTTGCCGCGCCACTTAACTGCGATGACACACGCTCCCAAGACGTCTCGGCAGTGAGACGGAGAGAGGCGTACTGGGGACGAAAGAGATAGCCGGAGAGGTGGATCTGACGGCCTCGTCCGCTGAAAGAAAGCCACCGCAGATAAGCAGAGCAAAGACGACACTAAATCGTATGCGATAGCAGCAAGTAAGATCGAAAAAGGTAAAAGGGGTACACGAGAAAGTTACCTATTAATATTTCTGTTTTTTTTTTTTTTAATATATTAGGCCACACTCCTTCAATTATAAATAAAGAAGAAGAACTTCAAAGTTTATAAATATACTTAAAATTCTTTAATACATATATGTTCGTATAACATTTGTGTGAAGAAGAATTAGGGCAGAGGCCGCCATAGAAATAGATTAAGCGTGTGTAGAAAATTAAATTAATAACTTAACAAAGGAACTCCCATAAAATATAAATAATTAAGTAACTAACTGGTCTATTTAAATTTTGTCGGGCTGTTGGAACAATTTCATGTTTTGGGAATAGAATCTATTTTTTAAAGTTAATCAAAGAAATTGTAAAAACTAATTCTTATTTCTTTTTAAATAATCCTACCTCCTCCCCTCTATATGTAAGAGTTCAAAATCTTTTACTTTTTCAAGTCTCCAAAGTCCCTTCAGCCGGAGTTGTCATACCATTAAGCCCCCATCGGAAATACCCTTCACCGATAATTCTACTCGTACATGACACATACCATAATATAAAAAATAACAACGAGACCAGAAATGCAGTCGAAAAGGTTGCAGCGACCAAAGGGAACAGAACTTGTATCTCCCTGTGGAGCATTCTTTATTTTTTTGGCGATAACTTTGGCCGGACTGCCCGGCGGCTTCTTCAATTGATATCTCAGGCAAACAAAACGCAAGAAGCTCGAAAAATTTATGACCCCCTGCGGTTTTATCGACGCCTCTGCGACACAGCCCTGATTCGGTTTTCTCCCTTCGCCGACGATTGAAATACGAATGAAAGACAGGGGAATCCGGCGATGTCACAGCTAAACAAAAACTATATAATAATTATGGGGCGAGAGGAAGAGCAGCGCTTATATCTTTTTGTTTTTTGTATCTTTTAGCTCGAATTTGCCATGGCGATGAGTCGAGCTGAGATCGCCGGGACACAATTCCCAGACCCATTTCATTCAGTACGCATTTCATTCATGGCTGCGATTCGGGATGCTTCACTTGTGTTTGTTGTTCTCCACTATCCGTATCTGTGCATCCGTATCTCTATCTGTGCGCCGATCTCGTTGCGTTGGTAATTTTTTCAATTTTAATAGTCGTCTTGGGTCGCCAGCACTCTTGACCTGCCCCGCTGGGTGCAAGATAACGATTCGTTCCCCGATCTCCACTCTCCTTTGTCTCGCATTTCGCCCATCTCCCATCTCCCGACTTATGACACGCCACAAAAGCTAATGCTTAATTATGGCAAATTGCAAATCGGGGCCGTAAAAAAATTAACACGAATTTCATTAGTGTGTGCATTGCCAGCGCAGTTCCGTTGCAACGCCCCAGCTAAATATTTTAATTAGCTTCGACGATCATAAAACCCGGGAGGGGGAACTGTGAGCGTTTTACGATCTGCCAGAAGCGGCAGCTCCACTCGGCAGTAGTAGTTGTGTTCTTGTGTCGAAAGAGTTTGCACAATGGAAAGCCTTAAAACGAAAACGCATTAAATTTTAATCATGAACTCGCTCTCGCCTAACTGGAACATAAACAGGGATCACGGATCAAGTTCGGCAATGAAATTCGAAACACATTCTTTCGGGCTGCAAAGAGATTAGTCAACAAACTTTTTAGGTTTACTACTTTTTATATAGATTTTTTTCCTTTAAGCTCTTGGCCAAAAGGTTTTAAATCAAAGGAAAAAAGTCAGGAATTAAAAATCACGTTCTGTCCCATTTTTGTAAAATATTTGTTCACTTAAAAGCAATTCCATATTCCTGCAATTGTAATATCAATTCCTAAATAATACTTATCAATATTTTCCTAGCTTTTCTTTAAAGTTTATAGATCTGTAACCCACTCTGTCTGAAATGTATGATTCATTTCTCCTGCATTGTTTTAAAACTATTATTATTATTAGTTCTTATTAAATTTTTGTTGCTACTGGGTGGCTATATAACAGATTATAAGCTTTCTTGAGATCGGCTTCCTAATCAAAACTTCCAAGAAAACATAGAGATCATCATCCTGATCACGAATGATTGTCGGTGCTTCCTGCCCGCGTTTGGGCTACTCAAGTCGATCAATCGCCCGAAACCCATAAGACCCCAATGTCTGCATCTTCGTTTCTCTTTATTTTTGTTTTTATAAATTCTCAAATTATCAGTTTATGGCCGCCTTTAGTTTTATGAACCGATCACGTACTAACCATTCAGACGCGCTCATTTCGCCAGCGCCTCTGCCATTGCCAACGGCACTGCTGAAATCTGTCCCTCATTCCCAGATGCTACAGTAAACGCTCGCTTAAGGAAAACTTTGGTAAGCTATTGAAATATGAAAAATAAAATAAAAGAGGAAATAGTACATTTTAAATCAATAATATTATAGGCAACTAAATTAGGAAAAATAAAGCAGCATAAGATATAATATGATGATTCTTACGAAAGTGACTTTTAGAATAGCCCGAGCCAGTAGAGAATTAAAGTGATATTTTTTTGGTTTGTTAACAACAAAGTTTAACTTTAATTGATTTAACTTTAATTGATTATTAAATTATGATTTATCCCTTAAAGTGTTCACTGTTTTTTTCTATTTCCGTCGTCATTTCTTTCTTAACCCCTCGCAGTCCCTCTCTCTCGCGAACTCGCTGCGTGCGAATCTTTTGGCCGCGGCTTAGTGTGTCCGTGATCCCTCCTGCCGCTTTTAACCCCTTCGGTTGCTGCCCCTGAAGAGTTCCCATTGTTGTATTTGTTGCCGGGGCCGTTTCGCTTCATTTTCAGCGCATTTTTATCGACTGCACAGCTAATTAAAAGTGAAAAAGAACGTCGAAAAGAGGCTAAACAGCGGTTCCCGAGGGTCTCCATGGCGCTTTTGGCTTGGTAAAAAAATTTAACAAATTATTTAATGATAGATGGTTCTTAAATTGACTGACCCGTCTCTGGATCTTAAACAATGGCTTATTGGCGGGCATTAAGCGATTAGATAGAGAGGCGACCCGACGAATCGATCGAAGAGGCTTGTTATGGGATTAGCCACAGCCGAAATTCGATGAACTTTTCATTTTCCATACTCAATGGTACTCGAGGAAATCCCCTCGTATGAAAAGGGCAGGCATGAAAACAAACAAATGACAATTCGAACCATTTCGTAATCCCGAATGTCGCACAATTGAAATATGTAATTAATTATGCCCATAGGCGGTGGTCGCCTGCTGTTTATTTTTCTGCTACCAGAAACAACAACAGCGGACAAAAAACGAAAGCCGAAAACCGAAAACCGAAAAACAACAAACATTTTTTCGATAGAAATCTACAAAACTATTTGCCACACACTGACAGAGGCAAAGTTTGGAGTTTTTTCCGAAGAGTGCGGGGATGCGGGGACCGCCAGCAGCTTGAAAAGCGTCGCTGTTTTTTTGTTGCTGCTCATATTTCGATTTTAATGAATCCACTCTATGATTATCTTGATTACGAAACAGTTCCCCAAAAAAGCGCCACACAAATAAACCATTCAAATGAAATACTCACGCCCACTCAGCCAATGGCTAACAACAAAAATAAAAACAATAACAAAAGCATATATAAATGCATGAATGCATGAGGAGTTATCGCTGGCGTCTCGCCTGGTGGTCGTTTTCGTCGGCAAACTACTGAAAATATTAATTAAAAGCCATAAAACCAACAAAATGTTAATAAGCAGCTATCGTCCCTAGCATTTTCCATTTGAAATTCAAACGAAAATTAAAGCAAATGCAAATTTCACGAAGCATTTGCGAATAAGTGGGCTATAAATTTGGAAAACAAAGTTTATTGGATGAATGTTAGCAAAAGATAATTAAATCATTTTATTAAAACAAATAAGTATTATAATGAAACTAAAACTTAAGGAAGATCGCATTTCAGAGCTTTAAATTATTTTGTTTACTAATTACAATTATTTCTTTATATTCAAAATAACTTTGCAATTTTATTTTTCATAATTTTAAAACATTCAATTCAACCAATATTTGCTCTTTATTTTTTATCTGCAACAGATTAAATTACCCTTTAAGAACTACTATTTGTTCAGATTTTTGTTCATTACACTCCACTGCACTAGAATGTTTAATTTGGTAATTTAAAACACAAACTCTGGTTTTTTTGTGCGGCAATTATGCTGGCCATATCCTAATAATGCAAATTAATTGTTTGCCATTTTTGTAAATATTTTTGTTTTTTGTTATTTGATTTATTTTGCGATTCGCGGAATGCAGTCATTGATTTTTATTGTTCGAGCTAGTTAAACTTTTATTGACTTTTAATTTCATTTGCTGTATTTAGTTTATGCTAATGGGATTACAATTTTATGGGAGAGTTGTGGCTTTTCCATTTCAAGTGCCATCTGTGCATATTTTTAGGACCGACTGGATTAGAGAGTGTGCGTGTGTGATGGATGATGTGTGAAAGGGATGGATTTACACTTTCAACCCGACACCTTTGAAAGGCATAATATTTTATTTACAAACGCAGGAAATTTTTTTAATTACAATCATAAGTCATTGTGGAATCATAGAACAGCACTCCTGCTCATAAATTTCACACTCAACTCATTTCCTGCTCATTATCATATATCCAGCAATTGTACAAAAAAAACCTCAGACACAATCTCAATGCGTTCTGGGTTGGGTTTTTAAGTTTTTGGGGAACCTCAAGACTAAGGATGCACTGAAAATATAAATCAAATTTGGGAATAACTTTCTTAACTTTTCCAATAATAAATAATTGAAAACCTAATACTTAAGCCTTTTTTTTTCTACGAGTTTTCATCTTTTTGAGACACATTTTTTGTTAAAAACCAGAAACATTTCTGGGAATTATTAAATACTTTTAGCAGACCCTTGAGAAATTCTGTTTTTGATTTCTGCCAGTGTGGAGGATGGATAGCGGGGAAGGCAGAAGCATCCACACTCGTGGCCTGTCCAAAAAACCCACTCAATATGGGGTTTGGCCCGGCTCTTCAGTGAGTGGGCGTCCTTCGGATAACTGCGTGTGTTTCTGTATCTGAGCCCTATCTGTGCCTCCATGTGTTTGTCCATGAGATTTGTGGCCTGGGCGGATCCGGATCCCTGGAGATGTTGGGGAAGGTAATCATGCTGTCACAGTCGCTAATTTCAATTATCTTGAGTGTGCACGTATACGTAATTTGTTTACTTTTGAGCACACAAATGTGTCCCGGCAAAGCGAGGAAAAGAAGGCAGCGCATCCGCATCCGCACCGCATCCTTCCAATAAAGTTAAACACGTACATTAAAGTGCATTTATAAGTTTCGTGATTCCCTGGGCCTCCTCTCATCTTTTTCGGCTTTGGCTTGACAATCAAAATGTCATTTCATTTCGTTTGGGAAGCTCGCAAATCCGCAATTGAGACGCAACTTACATGTCATTAACAAGGCTTAAGCCAAACGACATGACAGTCAAACAGGCAGTCAGTCTGTCCGTTCGTCAGGCCCTAGAGTGAGTGACAGAGAGGGCGAGAGCCGGTGGAGAGATAGGGACAGACACGACAAAGGGAATGTCAACATTTCTGCCTAGATAATGCCCAATGCACTGCTGGGTTGCCAAACTTCTTGAGGTAGCCGGCAATGTGAGGTCATGTTTAATCAGACCAGCTTAAGATGTAAATATTTTGGGTAAACAATATTTGTATCAATGGGTATAGAGGGCTAGAAGTTGTTAGTAGTTAGTATTAGTTAACAGTCAAGAATGTTTTAAAATTAAATAAGTTATAAGAGAGTTAATAAAGTTTCAATATATTCAGAAAGCGAGATCTTAAACTAGTTTGTCTTAAAGAAATTTGAAGTAAGGAACAGCTGAATTCAAAGGGATTCTGTGGTATTTTGTCAACTACAAGTGATTCATTTTAGCATGAACATTATTTAAAAATTGGTATTAATGATGATAATTACATCTGAATTACATTTTTCAGACTGGGCTTAACAAATATGTGAAGTTAAACATAAATAATGTTCCATTTATATAAAGATTTCTTCCTTAATCAACATAACTTCCCATTTATATATTTTATTACATATAATTTAAGCCTCAATTTTATTTTATTCATTACTGGGCCCGATTTTTGATCCCTCCGCCGTTGCCGAACTTCATTCAGAGTGCTAATGAAGCATGGCAACCGGGCATCGGACGGATATCTCACCTCTCAAGCAGAGCAACTCGCCCCGGCTGTAAATTGGCCAATTATCAGCATTTGAAATATGGTTTACCTGCCACAATTCTCCCTTTTCCTCTACCTGCATTCCTCGGCCTTAAAAGGTGAGCCAGCGAGCGAGCGGCATCGAGAATCGGGACTTGAGAAGGCAACAAATACATGCATTTATATGTATATCCAGCGACAAACGCACTTTGACCTTTCTTTGCCGGGCAAAGACAATGCACATTGTGTGTGAGAGCGAGGGAGATGAGGCATCCACACCTGCCCGCTCCTAAATGCACGCACAATTCCTTTATGGAAAAAAAGATACACACCTTTATTTTACACTTCCCGAATGTATCTTGCCGAGCAGCGGCATTAATGAACCGACTTCACACTCGAAAAACTACCTGGGCCAGAGAAGTTATTGATTATTTAACAAACGCTGGGAAATTAGGCAGCGATTTATAGAGGAAAGCCCTTTCGGATATGCACTTTGATAAATTAATACAATATCGTCTAGGCTGGCCATTCAATTGATTTCGAAATTCATTAGCGCGCCGGTAACGGGGCTACGGAGGCGTCTATGATGTAGGGACAGTGTCCAAGAACGGGGTCTCCACTTTGATTTCTATTCATCGCATTGGGAAACGCATATTCCCATTTCTATTCTCCTATTTATTTTCCATTCTTGGCCCAGAACTGTGTCTGGCTTTATTGCAGTTTGGAAATAGATGAGCTAACAGCTGGAGAGTGAGTGCGGCTCTCGAGCAGATTAGATAGCAAATGGTCGCCCCTTTGAGGCGACTCGGCTATAGGCGGGAGTTGGGGGGTCACAATGGATCCAAGGGGGCAATCAAATGCAACAAGTAGGGATTATCCCCGAGCTCGGGATGTTTTCGAGTTCGGATGGAAACTATCCGAGCTAAGCAGCACAAAGGTTGGCAATTTGTTGGCTTGACAACCTGAAAAAGAGCTCAAATTATGAGAGATAAAACAACATTGAGAAAAAGAGTTGGTGGAACTGAGAAATGATCTGAGCCTCGTGTTTATATCATTTCGATTGGAGATTTTTTGTATCTCTAAAGCACAACCAGCATTTAAGCCCATTTTTCACTAATCCAGATGATGTGACTCGACTTTGAAGTTATTAAAAACCTTTAACACCTGAAAGTCTTTTTTGTAGTATGCATGTATCGTGTAGCGAGTGCACACTGTACCAATGTCTTCATTGTGCTACAGAATTGTTAAATAAACATAAGCAATGGCCAAGTGGCCAGACGAAATGCGATCACCCTATTGCGCCTCAGAGCTGACAGTATGGGAAGTGCAAGTGTCAGCGAATTCTCACCGCTTGACAACGCACACAGATAGACATGCATATACCAACTCCACTCGCGCTCTCTTATGTATGAGCATAGATACTGGCATGTATGGGCGCTGCTGCCTGCCGATATTTGGAGGCAGCGCAGCTAATATAACCAAGCAAGATCATTATGAATAAATGCATAAAACTGAGCAGACGCTCATCCGCTACAAAACCATCGTTTTTAATAAATATATTTTACCATTTAAAATGTTAACAAATGATAAACTTTACATGGCGACCGTGACAGAGGTCACTGTGGAGAATAATAAATTTTACTGTGAATAAAAAATAAATAAAAACAGTGACGTACAGTGAAAAACAAAACCACAGCAGCAACAATAAACTTTACATGGCGAAACAATATTATAAACTATACTGTGAATAATGGCAAAGGAAGCATGCCGAAATAATAAAACAGTGACGTACAGTGAAAACAACAGAACAGCAACAACAATAAACTTTACATGGCAAAATAATAAAAAAATGTCATTCATATGACTATCACAATAAAACAACAAAAACCGAAAATTTATGGAACCAACTTCGAGACAGCTGTTCCTGCCGAACAAAGGGATTGCCGCCGTTGCAAGAGGCCTTGCAGGCAAATCAACCGATGGACCACGCCCACTCACAATAGCTGAGTACCGGGCTCGCCAACAGAAGACGGCGCCAAAGAAACATAAAGAAGTGGACGCAGGGTGAAACTCCTGCAGCAACGGCGCCTGGTAAAAGATATGATAAAGACGGCTAAAACTGAAGAGGACCGACAACGCTACACAGAGCGTCTCAAAATATTATAGAGCAGCTTCGCCTTGGTGCGGAAAAACGCAAACGGGCTGCATAATTGCAAATGCCCCTTTGCCTAACAGCTTCGCCTTGGTGCGGAAAAACGCAAACGGGCTGCATAATTGCAAATGCCCCAATTTGCCTTAATTATTAAGCTCTCAAATCAAGCCGATGCGGGAAACCGCTGCTTGAGAAATACTAAAATCTGCTAGGCTTTGACTAACAAATGTGGTTGGAGATAAAAAGTAATAAATTGTAAAACCAATGAGCCAACCACATTAAATAACTACTAATATTTCCACGTCTCTAGCGCTGGGTATCCACATACCCAGCCGCAATAAAATAATTGTGAAATGATAAATTTTAAAAACAAAAATATCTTCTTATAATTTTAATACCTACTTTTTATTTTTGATTTTCAAAGAAGAAAATATTTTCTTTCTTTACCAAGTCCCACAAAAAAAAAAAACATTTTATGAAAAAATAACAATTTAAAAAAAAACCTTACGTTTTCTCCATGAAATTTCTTTTCATTGAATATATATATACGATAAAACCACCACATAATGGGATGGTTTAGCGACTCTAGTGAGAGCAAAGGACAACACTGCCAACGTTGTAAACAACGTCAAAATAGTTGACCACACAGACGACATAAAATCGTTGTGGCTACTTTTACTGATCCTCACTATAGTCTCAGTTTTACAATTTTGCTTACACTCTATGTCAAGCATAATAAAATTATAAAGAAAAGATACATGAGTAGGGCAAATAACCTAGATAGGATCTAAATATAAATATATTATAAACTTTACATACAAAAAAAATGAACACGCAAGATTGCATTAGAATCACTATTGATAAGGAGCCAGATTTTCAGAATAGGGTATTAGCCATCATCAGAAAAGGAGCAGAGCCCTTATCAATTTCAGATTTCGAATATGAATACATGAATAGATACAATTTAGATTTCTCTCCTTTAATACATTGCTCAAATACCCAAAAGCAATAGTATTAAGTACCATTCAGGTATCGAAGTAAGATCAGTCATAAACGAAAATAAAATACTTGGAAGAAATCTTTTAATGATGATTTCAAGGAAATAAGAACATTTCACTAAATAATGGAATGGAACGAAATTGCAGAAACAAATCGATACATTTCGTAACAAATTTGACAAATCTTACAAATGCATCAATAAAGATGCCGCTATAAAAACAGAAACCCTTCAATTTCATTTAGAAATAATAGTAAGGGAATACAATAATATAGTGTCCTTAGTAAACAGCTTTGAAAATAGATTCACAGCCGAACACAAAAGTAAATGTTTAAGGGTAATAAAATCCTAAACACCAGATTAGTTACTGTCACCAACAGGCGACATATTAAAATAACAATTCCCGGAAGTCTAAATCAATTGGCGGAGTTTGATCCCGCACAATTAAAAGATTTGGACGAATCAATCAATCAAGCGACGCTGAATCTGAAAGTGACATTGAAACACTAGAAAGCGATCCCATCGAAACAAAACCAGAATTAACAAATATTGAAATGGCACAAACAGTTGTAGATTTTATCAAGCTAGCCACATCTCTGTTGCCGGAGTTTGATGGAAAGCCTGAAAATTTACAAAGTTTCCTAGACTCTTTGAGCTTATTACAAACCTTGCAAGGCACGCATGAGGCAACAGCCATAAGCCTAATAAAACAAAGCTAAAAGGCCACGCAAGAAACTTAATTAGCAATGAACAAACAATTGCTGCAATTATCACGCAGCTGACCAATGCAGTAAAGGAGAATCGGTAGAAGTTGTATCTGCCAAACTTCTTAATCTGCAACAGAAAAACAAAACGGCAAATCAATACACCCAAGAGGTGGAAAAACTGGCAAAGGCCCTTGAAGGTGCCTATATAAGTGAAGGCCTAAGCCAATCACTGGCTAACAAATACAACACTACAACAGCTGTAAAGCAATGACTCAAAATTGTTCAATTGATAAGGTAAAACTTATCATGCAGGCGGGCACATTCACAAATATGAATGATGCCGTTTCTAAATTGTCAACAGTTGCACGGAGATAACAGGTCAAAGCAACACTGTCCTGTATTACCGACGAGGTGCAAGCAACAATAATAGAGGAGGCCGAGGTAATAATCGTGGCAGAAATTTCGGCCACAACAATTACAACCGAGGCGGCTACAACAATTACAACCGAGGCGGTAATAACAATTACAACCGAGGCGGTAAATAACTAACAACTACAACAACCGAGGAGGAAGACAAGGCCAAAATCAAGGTAGAGGCCGAGGCAACTTCAACCAAGGAAATAACAACAACTATGTGAGTAGCGCAACATGATTCGGAAAACTCTCAGAACCCTTTAGGAGACAACCAGTAAATGCAAAGTTCATTCCATCAATTACAGTCTTAATATATTTGTCACTTTTATAATCATTCTACTGAAAATAAACTCACATTTCTAATAGATACTGGTGCAGATATCTCACTTTTAAAAATAAATTCAGATAATTTCAAAATTCAAAACGAAAATATTATAAACATCAAGGCATAGGCCAAGGTGTAATAAAATCTCAAGGAATAACTTCAATAGAACTTCAATCAACAAAATATATTATTCCACGACTTTCATTTAGTAGATTCCGATTTTTCAATACCGTGTGATGGAATAATAGGCATTGATTTTATTAAAAATTCAATTGTCAATTAGATTTCAAACCAAGTGAAGACTGGTTTATAATTAGACCTCAAAATTTAAATTATCCCATTTATATTCCGATAACATATAGTGCTGGCAACAATACTGTCCTTCTACCAGCCAGATCCCAAGTTATACGAAAAATAGACATTAATACAGTAAATGATTATATATTTGTTCCTAATCAAGAATTACATAACGGAATTTATGTAGCAAATACAATAGCAACTTCCAAACATGCATACATTCGCCTTCTAAACACAACTAATTCCGACCAATTGGTCAAAGTAGACAAAATCAATTTGAAAATTTAACAGATTACGACATTCACAGCAATAATCCCAAAAATAGAAGCGAACAGGTACTTTCAAAATTAAAGAAAAACTTTCCAGAACAATTCAAAGTCAACTTACTGAATTATGCACCAAGTACAGTGATGTGTTCGGACTGGAAACCGAACCAATACCGACAAATAATTTTTATAAGCAAACATTAAGACTTAAAGATGATGAACCCATTTACATTAAAACTACAGAAGTCCGCATAGCCACGTTGATGAAATTCAAAACAAGTAGGAAACTGATAAATGACAAAATCGTAGAACCATCTGTATCCGAGTATAACAGCCCACTCTTGTTAGTTCGAAAAATCATTGCCAAATTCGGAAGAAAGAAATGGCGACTAGTAATAGACTATCGCCAAATCAACAAAAACTACTTTCTGATAAATTCCCGCTCCCAGAATTGATGATATTCTAGATCAACTGGGTAGAGCTAAACTTTTCATGCCTTGACTTAATGTCAGGTTTCCACCAAATGAACTTGAAGAAAGTTCAAGAAATATAACATCATTTTCCACGAGCAATGGCTCCTATCGCTTCACGCGATTACCCTTTAGTCTTAAAATAGCACCGAATTCATTTCAACGAATGATGACAATAGCATTCTCGGGCTTAGAACCCTCTCAGGCATTCCTTTATATGGATGATCTAATGGTAATAGGATGTTCCGAAAACATATGATTAAAACTTAACTGATGTGTTTAATGTATGTAGGAAATATAACCTAAAGTTGCATCCAGAAAAATGTTCATTTTCATGCATGAAGTGATCTTCTTAGGTCATAAATGCACTGACAAAGGAGTATTGCCAGATGATAAGAAATTTGACGTCATCAAAATTATCCTGTCCCACATGACGCGGACAGCGCAAGACGATTTGTAGCATTCTGCAATTATTATCGTCGATTTA
The DNA here is from genome assembly GCA_014170255.2 of Drosophila triauraria. NCBI lineage: Eukaryota > Metazoa > Arthropoda > Insecta > Diptera > Drosophilidae > Drosophila > Drosophila triauraria. The sequence goes on along the minus strand of CM024334.1, from coordinate 7,862,477 downwards.
TAAAAATTTCGCCGATTATTCACGGCACATAACTAGATTATGTAAAAAATGTTCCTTTTGAATGGTCAAGTGAATGCCAAAACGCATTCCAATACCTAAAGAAAAAGCTTATACCCCACATTACTACAATATCCTGATTTTCGCAAAGAATTTTGCATTATAACAGATGCTAGCAAACAAGCTTGCGGAGCGGTTCTAACTCAGAACCGTGACGGAATTCAACTCCCAATAGCTTATGCATCTCGTTCATTTACAAAGGGAGAGCAATAAGAGCACAACAGAACAAGAGTTAGCGGCAATTCATTGGGCAATTACCCATTTTAGACCATACATTTATGGCAAACATTTTACAATTAAAACGGATCACAGACCATTGACATATCTTTTCTCTATGACAAATCCCAGTTCGAAATTAACTCGCATGCGGCTAGAGCTTGAAGAATACGACTTCACGGTAGAATACCTAAAGGGAAAGATAATTTCGTAGCAGACCACTTTCGCGAATTACCATAAAAGAATTCAAGGATATGCAACATAAAGTCCTGAAAGTCACTACCAGGCGACAAAGTAGACAAAATAAAAACTGTACAGTTGAAAATTATGAACTTCTGCCAAGACAGAGTCATAAAAAGCTTCTAGGCCCAACGTTTACCAAGTCATAAACAATGACGAAGTACGTAAAGTAGTGACCTTGCATGTAAACAATAATTTCTGTTCATTTAAACATGGAAAGAAAATTACAGCAAGATATGATGTTAGCGATTTGTATACTAATGGAACCATTGATTTAGGTCAATTCTTCCAAAGGCTTGAAAAGCAGGCCGGTATTAACAAAATCAGCCAACTCAAAGTGGCACCGTGGGAAAATATCTTTGAACACGTTTCAATTGATAATTTTAAAAATGGGCAATAACATACTGAATTCATTGAGAGTAGCGCTACTCAACCCGGTGACCCTAATAAGAAATAATAAAGAAAAAGAAGCTATATTGTCTACATTCCATGACGATCCAATACAAGGAGGTCATACAGGCATTACAAAACCTTGGCCAAGGTCAGAGACACTATTACTGGAAAAATATGTCTAAAGACATAAAAGAGTACGTAAGAAAATGTCCTAAATGCCAAAAGTCTAAAACGACTACACACACAAAGACCCCATTGACTATAACTGAAACACCAGAAATGCCATTTGATAGAGTAATCGTGGATACAATAGGTCCATTACCAAAATCAGAACAGGGAAATGAATACGCAGTAACCTTAATCTGCGATTTAACAAAATACCTGGTGGCAATACCAATAAAGAACAAAATGCAAACACAGTAGCTAAAGCTATTTTTGAAGAATTTATTCTGAAGTACGGTCCAATGAAGACGTTCATTACGGACATGGGAACAGAATATAAAAACTCAATAATTACAGACTTGTGCAAGTATTTAAAATTGACAATATAACATCTACTGCACACCACCACCAAACAGTTGGAACTGTCGAAAGAAGCCATAGAACCTTTAATGAATTCATTCGATCCTACATTTCAGTAGACAAAACTGATTGGGACGTATGGCTCCAATATTTCGTATACTGTTTCAATACGACACCCTCTTTGGCACATGATTATTGTCCATATGAGTTAGTTTTCGGCAAGGCATCAAACTTACCAATTCAATTTAATAGGATAGATAGAATAGAACCACTTTACAATGTAGATGACTTTGCTAAGGAATCTAAATATAGATTAGAAATAGCTTATAAAGAGCTAGAATTATGTTAGAAAAAGCCAAGGCTTATAGGAAATTAGCATATGATGAAAAATCAAACAATTTTGAATTAAAAGTAGGAGATAAAGTACTTATAAGGAACGAAACAGGGCACAAGTTAGACCCAGTATATTTAGGACCATATATAGTAGAGAAAATAGAAGATAATGACAACATTTTTATTAAGGATAGTAAGAATAAGAAACAAAAAGTACATAAGGATAGGCTAAAATATATATTCAATGAAAAATTTCATGAAAAAAGGTCTGATCAACCGAAAAAAAAAAAAAAAAAAACAAAATATTTTTAATTCCTTTAATTACTCTTCTAAGAAAGTTAAAAATAAAATAAAAACGTAAATTCATATATATTAAATTTAAAATTTGTCAATGAACACAATTGTTTTAACCAAAAACAAAACAGAGACAAAATTATTTGCGATACGTAAATTTAAAATAAGAAAAATTAATTTCAAAAAAAAAACACCAATTTATTAATTAATTTCAAATACACTAGAAAATAACTTCATTTTATTACGTTATTTTTCAAAGGAGGAGATGTAGTATGCATGTATCGTGTAGCGAGTGCACACTGTACCAATGTCTTCATTGTGCTACAGAATTGTTAAATAAACATAAGCAATGGCCAAGTGGCCAGACGAAATGCGATCACCCTATTGCGCCTCAGAGCTGACAGTATGGGAAGTGCAAGTGTCAGCGAATTCTCACCGCTTGACAACGCACACAGATAGACACATGCATATACCAACTCCACTCGCTCTCTTATGTATGAGCATAGATACTGGCATGTATATGGGCGCTGCTGCCGCTGCCGATATTTGGAGGCAGCGCAGCCGCTAAACTGAAAAGCTTAAATTCATTATGAATAAATGCATAAAACTGAGCAGACGCTCATCCGCTTTAAAACCATCGTTTTTAATAAATATATTTTACCATTTAAAATGTTAACAAATGATAAACTTTACAGTTTTGTTAGATTGCTGATTAAACGTAGCAAGTTATTTTGTTTAAACTGATGATACAGAATATTGTAATTCCTATTTTTCCTATTACTTTTAATTCCGTGAGGATCTTAGCTATTTTCTATATTAATAACAATGGCTGGTTCAATAGATTTTTATAATAATTATTTCAAAATAAAAGTGTAGCTGAAAACAAAACAAACAAAATTCACTAGACCAGGTCTGAACGAATTCTGTACCCTGTACACTTCTGCCTAGTTGAAATCACTTCAACAAAACAGCATTAAGTACTTTTAAAAGAATTGGTATAATGCAATTTACCGGACATCTAGTAGGCCAATAAAAAATAATTTTTTCCTTAACCAACAATGAAGCTTTTAAAAGAAAATCAAGTTGAGTACCGTGTAGGCTAGGCAAGCTATGTAAAATCTCTCTACACATTTATAAGTATAGAATGAAGTAAATGAAATCAAAACCAATGGGTTCCCTCCTCGCCTTATCAACATGACGATGATGCATCAACATGGACAGTTCCCTCGAAACCAGAAACGGGCAGGTGGAACACAACAAACCGAGGCAGCGGTAAACAAAGGCCCACAGCATGCAACAAGCGGAACCGAGTGAGAACGGAAACACCCGAAGTTGCCGCACGAAGCGCAACCGAAGCCGCAGCCGAAGAGAACTTCGGGCTTCTTTGCCGACTGCGAAACGAAACGAAAAATCGTGTTTCAGTCCAGCGTGACCGTTTATGGTATTTTAAATACTTTTTGGTATTTTATCAGCTCTGATTTTGCTCAAAAGTATTTTAATGGTATATAGGTATTTAGTAGCATTTTTCTAAGATTTTATGGTATTATATGGTATTTTCGGTTTGGTCACACAAACAATTGTGATAATCTATTAAGACAAACAAATAGTGAACATGAGTACTAAGCAAAAATATAGAGATGAGTAGGAGACTATGCCGGAAAATCAAAAATAGCTGGGCAGGAGCGCAAATAAGATGGAGTGCGCATTGCAAAGCGTGCCAGACGGACATTTTGATGAGCTGTCGCATAAGCAACGCAGCTACACAAAACATAAAGACAATATGAAATTCTTCTGTGCAAAATCGAAGGTGGTGATACTTTTAAATTATGTAAATAATAACTATTCTTTTTCAGATTCAGATGACTAGACAAAATGCCTCTATTATTTTATTTTAGAAAATGTACAAAATGAATTTTAAGCATTTAATTAATTTTAAGACTTTAAATATATGTTAGATATGGATTAGTACGAATTATATTGTTTTAGTTTATATTTGGACTGAAATATTATTAATCTTGTAAAATGAAATAAAACAAACATTTTGCAATTCGAAAAACCTTATTTTTCTATATATAATAAGTCAATTATTATTTTACATATTACATATTATTATTTGAATTTCCAGGCGATTTATTTGTTATGGTATTTATAGTGGTATTTTGTAAAATATGAAATAGTATTTTATAGTATATTTTTGAGACCAAATTGGTATTTCTCGTTTGGTCCGGCGCGGTCACGCTGTTTCAGTCGCATTTTCTTGGTCGGTCGGTTCGCATGTGCTAGGTCGTCCCGTACCGGTGGACGTTTGAGTTCGTTCGGAGTTCGTTCCGGGTATCGGATCAAGAGTGGCGCCGTGGACTCAGAAATTCTGGCGAATTGAAGAATTCAAACGAAAGGCCCGCTATCTCGGGCGGTGTGTGCTAGCCGAATATATCGCGAAATGAGTGCAAATCTATTTTAAATGGTGTGCAATTAAGGGAAGGGGAAGAAAAATACTTGACAAGATGCATTTGTGCGAGCTGCGTGGCATGCCGCGGCGGTTGCAGCCTCACCATTTATCTAACGAAGGCGAGACAAGAGTCAGAAATAAAAACAAAAATAGAAACAATCGACGGGCTCTTGGCGACCGTCTAAAAATAATCAAACTCGATCGCAGGAGTCGTCCGCTGGTGAATCTCTCGATTTTCCCACTGCTTCCGCTGCTCCTCGCGGGATTAAATGGATTAACACAAGTTGGAGCTCTCAAGGGTAAGTGTCAACAGATGCAACTGCCTCCGCCTCTCGGAGTGGCATGCACAAAAGATACAAAATGCAGACACCATTTGAAGGGCAATATGACAAACAGTTTCCTCTCGAATCCCTAGCGAAAATCCTTTGTGGCTGCACATATGACTTGCTCTTCCTCCGAACGCGTCTATGCACTCCCCCGCTTATTTATTAGCCTCATTTGTTTCCATTTACGTTTTTTTCGTCTCCATCTTTTTGGCTATTTTTGGTTGCAACAACGCACGCCAGCAACAACAGAGGGAAATTAAGGCACTGCGGTTTATTTATGCCTGCAACGTTCGCTAATGGATTTTAAGGCCGCTTTATAGACAACGCGACATCGACTCCGCTCATAGACCCATTATTCATGTCTCTCTCTCTCTCTCATTATAGTGTTTCCTCTCTTTCTCATTAGAGATGCACATTACGGGCAGATATAGCCGATTTGGAAGTATCTTTTAAGGCAGGGTCGGGCAGAGGGTGTCAAGCTAGGAGCCTTACAGCTAAAACAATTCTTAGGGCCATGAACTGGACGGAAAATGTGTGCAACGACCCAGACACTATTTAGGTTTTGTTTTTGGAATTCCAACTGCGCAGCTTTTCTCCCGAATAATATAATTCCTGTGAATTGGTGGCCCGATCTTCTCAATTATTTTTTGTTTTGCTCGAACATATTCTTGAATGCTTGTAAAATTTGCTTACCAAAGATAGAGATTCAGAGGTAGCTTCCCAAATCACTATCTATAGATTTGAATTATTATTTAACCCCCAAGCCCACCAAAAATTATATTTCTTTATCATAATTAACAAAAAGGAAACAAAGATAATGTTAACCCAGTGAACCCACTTAGGGATCACATTTAGGGAAACTAAATACAATTTCCAAAGAATTCTCAGATCGAATTACAAATCGAACTCCGAACTAAAAACGAACCCAAATGCATGTGTAGAAAGACATGTAGAAAACACAGACAGATGAGGGTTACGCGAGGCAGAAAAAAATGTATACCCCTAAGGGAGGATCACGGGAAAGATCACTCACCAGAGACCGAACTTTAGATAAATGAGTAATGAGTCTGCAGTTCGTTTCGTTTCGTTCGAGAGACTAATCAACCGCGTATACACAGGCTGCCCCAAACCATCCTACAGCTGATTACAAGAAAATCAAACAAAGAATAGAAATAGGAGTTTGCGGCTTTTGTGGTTTCAAAATTGGAGGCTCGAAGAGAAAACTAAGGCAAAATGGTTTGAGCTTGAGGTTAAGTTGCTCCCCTCGGCGATTTCATGGCTCGACAAATCCGCCGATAAAACATATATCTAAATGAGCTTAGCCCGTCACACCCCTTTGCAACGCTGCTGCGCTGAGAATGTTGTAATCTAATGCTTATTAAACGCTTTTTAATGCCGAGCCAACGATGCCCATTCCACCGATATCGGCGTGGACACACGCAATTCGGATTTTTGAAGTTGGATTTCGGATTTCGGATCTCAGTAAACATTTAGCACGCAACCTGAGGCTGGGCGACGGGTATCTGTAGCCCAGCTCTTCTCCTCTCCGCCCATGTGATGTGGCAAGTGTTGCACGCGACGCTTGGCGACGTCGCTCGTTTCATATAATAAATTGTATAAAATTATCTGCACTGGCACACGACAGGATTTTTCCCTGCTCCAGTCAAGGAGCACCACGGTTCCTGGTGGTGTGTGACCAGCGACTTTTGCTTGTGCCTTTGCCTTTGCTTTTGGGTGGTGGGTCAATCGCAGTCGGCTTGAGAATCTGTCGGGGTCATAAAAATTATCGCCCTCAACAAAGTTGCACAGGGTTGACAGTGAGCCAGCCAGCAGCAACCTTCTAATGCCACTCTGGGGAGCGTTTTTCCAGCTAACTGGACTCAGTGCACTTTTTTTTTCTGTTTTGTGTCTCCGGGGGTGGCAGGGTTTTCTAGGTTCGGGTTTCGCCTTTGTCTTGGCAATTTCTGTTAGCATTTTTCTGTTTTTTGTGTGCCTGGGCCTTTGCCTGCTGCCTCTCGGCTCTTGTGCAATTTTCTCATGTGCATTATGCGAAAATTGGGCTAAGTAGCGGTCTCTGGCTTACTTTCCTTTCCCGGGCGATAGAAATGGAGTCAAGTGCTGTGGCAGCTCCGTAGTATGTTATTTGTTCAATCACATGATTGCCCTACCAATCGCCCGGCACTCAACAAGATCTCCCATTTGCTCCCAGCTGCAGGCTACATAATGAGGGGGGTCTCAGTCTCAGTCTCGGTCTTGCACCGATATGTTGCCATGGAGTTTGGGGCAGGACTGTGTGATTGAAAGGCGGGCAGATGTGGGTGGCAAATTGGGGTTTCAACAAGGGAAAGGTATTAAATATATATTTTTTATGGAATTTATGGAAAATATAAGGAATTACATCTGTAAATTCAAATTAAAACTTAAGATATTGCATGAAATAAAGTAATATAACAATTACTAATTTTTTTTTTAAATTATTGGTATTAAGTATTGTTTAATTATTAATATTTTTAATGGAAGATTTTTGAACTAAGAACAGAATTTAACTCGATTAATACAGGGGTATCTTTAGTATTTTAATTAATACTCATAAATTACTGACTATAAAATCTAAATTAATTCTCAAACATATTACAATCTGTGCTATTAAATATCCTGTAACTAAAAACTTTTCTATATTCCCATAAAAGCTCCCAATAGCTAGAAATATATCCTCACTCCGCTGGGAGAATCATTTGACTACTAATTGCTACTAACCATAGCTGTAGTTCTTGTTGCTCAGACCATTCGATCTTGGGTCGGCTATTTGCCAACCAAACAATAATTAATTATTTAAAACAACAGTCCGGGCTGGGCCAGAACACAGCAGCAGCAGCAGGCGAAGCAGCAACATGGCCCAAAGAAGGCCTGAGAGGCGGCGTGTTGGACATGGTCAGCCATGGACGTGGTCTGAGCCAAGTTTTGCCTACGCAAAGATTTTTGTTATTTCTTGCTTCCTGGAGATCTGAGACCCAGCTTGACAGCCAGTCCAAATCGCCAAGCTGGAGCCAGAGCCAGAGCCGGAGCCCGGGCCGTACTTGATATAGCCGTGGGTTTTATGTACATTTTGTTGCCGTTGCTTTGGCTGTGATATTAAAAATAAAGGAAAATTAAGCCTGGCAGCCGCGTAAAATGCAAACTTGCATCCGAAATGTTGCAGTTATGCCAGTTGGCGTTTAAAGCCGTTGTTACTGTTGCTGTTGTTGCTGTTGCTGCAGTTTCTGGCCACATTTTTGCATGCAATGCGCCTAGAAAATGGTTATTTCTTTTTTTGAGAAGGCGTTACTGGATTTTCCGAAAGCGCCTTTTTTCGCTGCCCGTTTATATTCGTTCGTGGTGGTTAGCTCGGAGCAAATCTGAGCTTGGTGAGAAAAAGGTTTGCAAATTGCATTGGAAATGCTATGTGTGAAGGAGGTGGAGGAGAATCACGGCGGGAAATGGGAGAAAGGAGCCAGCGGGGAGGGGTGTAGCTGTAACCGGAGGAGGATATGCAACTCTGGAGAGGTCAATCAACATGGAAATTTGATTCACAAGTTATGGGAAAGGCCGTGGGGGAGATTTTGGCTGAAAAGCGCTGTGGGGTTATCTTTGGATATATTAGAAATGGGTTTTGTTATATTCGTTACATATTTATTTAGTTATTTATCAGTTCATTAACTTGTCTTGCCGGAAAAACAGTTTACAGTTAGGCTAAATGAGTTAGCTGGAAGATCAACAAGTTTCCCTGGCTAATATGTATTTAATTACGCAAATCTGAAATTTCCGGCTGCTCCGAAAAGAGGTTTGTCTTTGTCTTTGTCATTTATCCTTAAGCCAGTCGTCGGCTGAGATTTGCATATTTGCACTTGATGATGTTGGAGTTGAGCCTGGGCTGCAAGTTGCCTGTTGCCCGCTGCCCGCTGCCAGTTGCAAGTTGCAAGTTGCTGCTGTTGCAGACATACCCGCCAGCAATCGCCATTTGAGTTTGGCTTTGGAGTTTGGGGTCTCCGGCTGCCTACGCGCGGCGAGGAAATTATGAAAAATTTTCAAAGAATCGCCTTGAGTCATCGTTTGCAGTCAGTTGCCACAACGTTGGCGTTGTGTCTATCTCTCCTTCTGCGCGGGGGGGAAAGAGTTGTGGAGGAAAAAGTTTATAATTTGTTAACAAGCCCAAAGAGATCGGCGCCGCTGAGTCCGGGCAATTATGACAAGTTGACAAACGGCTTAATCTCAATCGGGGACTTGCTGTGCGATCCTCGAATCACAGAAGAAGATGCGACGCCCGGCATTTAAATCAATAAAGCGGCGAGTCTCGTCGATCGCTTGGACGTTTATCGCATTCGGGATATCTAATATCGGATGAGGACTGGGACTGGGACTGCGACTCGGACCCAGCCAAGTCCAAGTGCCGTGTTTCAAGTCTCAGCCAGCGAGTGCGACACATGCAAATTGGCCAATGTTGCTAAACAAGTTTCGCGGTTGTTGCTTTTGTGGCTTGTACTCACCTGCGTACGACGACAACAACAGCAACAACAACAACGCAAACAACCAACAACGACAACAAACATGCAAAAATTGGATTGCTGACTCTGCGTGCAAATAAGGCAACAACAACCAGCTCAAGTTGGCTATAAAAAGGCGCTGCCGTTGCAGACAATCAGCCATAAATCTAAATGACTGTCAACCCAGGCGAAACCTACAATGGAGTCTTGTTCTTGCAGCAGCAACATGTTGCCAGTTCCCTGGACTGGCTCCGACTCCCGACTCCGACTCCGACTCCAAGTCGAAGGAGACCCAGACTCATTTGCTGCCATTGGCGGGCCGCTGATAAGACACTAAAATATGCTAAAAAGCTAAAATAAACTTGATATTGATATTGCGGTGGCATTGCCAGTGCCATAAAGCAAAAAAGCATTTAGTTAGGGATCATAGAAGGAATTCAGACGGCGGCGCTGGAGGGGACATAAAGTGGCCAGTAACTTATGGCAAATGCCAATGCCATAAAAATTTAGAAAAGATGTAAGCACGTCCTTAACGTAATAATATGCAATCGAGACAGGAACCATATTTTAAATTCAAACGAAAGGTGTCAAATAAATGTCAAAACGCTTTTGAATGTGTGGCTAGAAATTAAAGTAAATGCATAGAAATAAACATTTACATATCTTTGCTTTGAATTTTAAATTATTTATGAGCTAATAGTTTGTTAAAAATGTTAACAGAATAAATATCTGTAAGGTATAAATAAATATGTAAAATTATATTAAATTAAATATATTTTGCGCATGTTTTTCCCTATATTTATTGGAAAACTGTTTTATTAATCACTTTTAAAGTGGTTTAGCGTGTTCTTTTAACAGTTAAAATAGTAAAAACAATTTACAATAATTTTTAATCTCTTTGAATTGCTTGTTATATTAATATTAACTAAGCGAACTACAATGTTAACTTTACCTAAGATGATAAATACCCGTTCCACTAATATTGCTTCCCATTTAAATTCCAAGTGTATAGAATTCCCCAAAAATGACTAGGCCGTATCAAATATTCAACAACTTCATTTCACTCCATTTTCCATAAACCTCTCGAGCAAATTACGCATAAATTTCCAGCGCCTTTTCTTAGGTAACCAAAGCCGTCGCCGTCCCACTAAAGTTAGACACTTTTAATTCCCGGTATCGCCATATCGAATTATTTTTATAATTCCTTTTATTTTTTGTGGTTTGTTCTCCGCACTCAGCCGGGAGTGGGCCGCAACCTGCCCACGTCCACGTCTGCGTCCGTCTGAAGATTTGGTAGCTTTTGCCATTCAACGAGTTTGTCATAAAATTAATTTGGTTTTTAGTTGGTTAGCTGCTGATGAGGATGACGGTCCTCCTTGCGGCAACCTGCTCTGTGGTGCGGCCTGAGATCTTTACTGGTTTTTCCCTCTTTATTTGTTGGCTTTGGTTTTGGCTTTTCTTTTCTCTCTTTTTCACCGAGCTAATTTATTGCACTTTTGCGACGACGGCAAATGGGGAAATGCGATATGCCAATCACTCGAGAGTGCGGCGACACTTTCCCAGCTCTCCGCATTTCGCTGCGTGTGTCTCTTCCCATCGGGGCATGCATTTAAGATAAGGCCTTACTTGTCGCCTTTCGGTATTTCCACTTCAACTCGGGCCGATTCTTCTTTGTTTTTTAGCATGGCATTATTTACATTTTGAAGACTCTCGAAAGACATCAAGCGAGAGCGGCCTGCATTCGTTTATTCCTCGTCTGCTGTCTATCCCGGGGATCGTTTCGAATTACAGAACCAACTCCGAGACCGAGTCCGACTCCCAGTCCGAGTCCGACATTTTGTGTGGAATTGTTTACAGTTTTGGGAAACGCCAGAGAAGTTGGTAAACATTGCAATCAGAATTTAGAACTGGGTTAGACCGGGGCGGGTGTGGCCAGGGAGTAAATATTTAATTAGCAGACGCACCTTGTGGGAAATGATTTGGAGTGGTGTTTCTGGGAAATGCTAAAAAACCAAAACCAATGCAGAGTTAGCCAGAATTTCCGACAATTATTAACCGCCGAAGGGAGCGCAGGAATCTGTGCTGGCTATAAAAAAATTAATTAAAAACTGCAGCGGCAATTAATCAAGTGAGAGAAGAACGAGGCAAGGGCAAGAAAAAAAGGGGCCTGGAATTTGCATAGAACGTCCGCCGTTCGGCGTTCGGCGATCGCAAAGTGATCATCTGACGGCTGAGTGATCTTTCTTTATCTGAGATTGATGCGCATCGCGTGCAGGGAAAAACATTCAGCCGCAGATCCGATCCGCAGAGACCATATCGCGATCTCTGGGCAGCCGCAGCATGATCATTAATAAACCGCTGTGAGCTGTCAATAGGCATCAACGTCCAGCGATCTGCGATCGGGGATCGGCCATCTCATCGATCCGCGAGGAGGAGGAAAATATCTCCTCTCCTGGAGCTGAAGCTGGAAATCAACACGAGGATCAACTGCGAGGATGGAGTGACAGTGTTTGGCACTCGACTTGGCTGCGATTCGGTTCCACTGTGACAATTGCCAATTGCCTCGCCGATGTGATAACTTCATTTGATGAATCTCCACGGATATCGTCGTTGCGGGAGTCTCTCCTTTCGGATAATAAACATTGTTGCTGTTCTGTAAACATTCTCAGGCTCTGAGACAGCAGACACCCAAACATGTCGCTGTGTCTTATAAACAAAAATTCAATAATGCATAAATACTAAGAAACAAACCTTGAAAAAAGGGAAGAATTATTAAAGGAACCTGGGAAGGAGAGGTGGAGGGTACAGGCCTTTGGGGTTGCCTTCTGCAACATAAAATAATGATGATGAAAATGTTGCACATGCCGGGGAGCCAGGATGAGCCGCTGCTGCCGCTGCCTGACAATGATGAGGCATGATGACAGACCAACAAATCGAAGGCTTTGCAGCCTTTGTCCAGGCTGCAGGCCAAACTTGCCACCGATGTTGCTTGTTGGTGGTTGTTGCTCCTGCTGCTGTTGCTGCTGCTCCCTGTCGCTTTCGCAATCGACAGCAATCGTCATCGTTACCACAACACACAGTGGAGCACATTGTAGAACATCCGCGCAAAAGAGCAGGCACATGGAACGGCAATGAACAGCAGCAATTGCAGCTAAGTGAGGGTAAAAAACGATGCCCAATGCCGATGATGGGAGAATTTGTATTTGAGGAATGTGTGAATATCATGTTTATGCGTAGTAGGGAAATCACAAAGCTCATATACAAGGAATTTTTTTGTGAAAATATCTTAAAGAACATCCCTTAAAAAAATTCTAAATGCTTAAAATATTTATTTTGTTAAAAACCAAATCAATATAATGGGATGTATTTCTGCTTTTATTTAATTCAACAAAACATTACAAGAAATTATCTTAAAGTTATACCTATCCCAAAATCAATCTACTTTCCTTATAAATCTTTCCTTGGCCAAAAGTCAATCCCCTTTGCCTATCAGCATTAAATCCTACGCATCTCCTAGCTTATCTTTATGCCTTTCATTTTTATTAACGAATCCTTTATCATCCAACGCATAAACCTCATTGCAACCTCTCTGATCCCCCCTCGAACCGGCATCAATTTTCTGTCTGTCTGCCACACAGGAAAAAAATGGGAAAAAAACACGAAAAAAAGCGAAAATCTGCCGTCGGGCAGAAATTAATTTTTCATAATTTTTTTGCGCCCCTTTTTTCCCCGCTGCGGCTGCCGTTGTTGTTATCGCAACTTGTTCGCCATCGCTGTCCCCGCCTGACTCCTCCATTGACTTGGCCATGTTTTGTGAAAATATATCCCGACTTTCTGGCCAGGTCAAGGTTGAGTGAGTAAAGGGGCACCAGCGGCATCATTTTTTGTGTTATTATTAAAGTTGATTGTCAAATGCCTGGCCCTTAAGTGATTTTATAGGGCTTTAATTGGGCGGCCAGCGGGATGTTTGAAGCCGTCCCAAAGGGACAACGACAGGCAAAAGGCATGCGGCTTAATTACTCACAGCAGTAGCCAGAAGGCAGGAAAATATCTTTGCCTTCTTTTCTTTTTTCCTTGCCTGCCTTGCCCAGAGGGGAGTTTATGCCATTCAAGGTGCAAACTTGAGCGCGACATTTTGTGTTGCTGCTGTCTCTGCTGCGGCTGCTGCTGCTGTCGATGTTGCTGCTGGGTGACTGTTGACAGCATGACGTGACAACATGCAATGCAAATCGTGTGACACGATGCCCCAAAGGGTTAATGTATAAATTAAATTTTTGCACTCGCAAGGCCAGGACTACACACTCGTATCTCTATTAGCAGCAGCTACAGATACAACTCCGATCCGATACGTACAAGAGACGGGTCAAGACCCCCAAAGAGCGACCGCAAGCAGTGCGTAGGGGAGGACGGGCAATAACAAGAATTGCCAATAAAGAAGTTGCCTTAACTTGGCTTAGCGAAATTTTCACGCTCTCCCACACACAACGCACGAAGTAAGACTTGGAAAAGCAATAAGTAAGCGAAACAAAGACCAGACATAAAAGTTGTATAATTTCGCATTGGCAGGTCTAATCCCGCCAGGTAGAAACCATCGCACACCTAAATCCCCCGGAACTCCGAGGGAGAGTGAGGGGCGAAAAGTATTTATGATTATTATATATACTTTTGTTATTCCTTCGCTTCGCCAAAAAACCAGCTGCTTTTGATGTTTTCTTTTTGAACAAATTAAATTCGGGAGTTGGGGTTGCCTAAGTTGGGGCGCCAAAGTTTTGGCAATAAAATTTAACAATTCCCCGCTACAGTTTTTATGATTATCTCTCCTGACTCGGAAGACTTGGAGGACTCTCCGGGCAACAATTTCCATTTACAATTTCGTTTAATGCGAGACCAAGAAGTTGCCTAATTGTGGCGGGAAAAATCTATTTGCCCAAAAATGGCCGCAAACGCAAGGTCAGAGGCAATTCAAGCCGCTCTGAGGGAGTGGAGGAGAGTCAGTGTCGGTGTCGGTGTCTGTTTCTGTTTCTATTTTCCTTTCCCCGCCGCTGGAAAACTGCGTAGGTAGAGAATTCCAATGGTGCAGCAGCATCTCGCAGCTCAAAGAAAAGAAAATCGAGCCGAACCGAACCGAACCGAGGCAAGTCAAACAAAGGGAAAACAAGAAACGCATTCCCGACATGAGAGACCAGCCAGCAAGTCATAAATTTTCCCCGAAAAAAACCGAAGAAAAACAATAAAAACGAGCCCAACAAAAGGAGAACACGAATCGAAGCAGCATTGAAAAGCAAATAGTCCCAGAACTCCGGAATAAAGAGCCTGAAAAGGTTCCTCCGGAGGCAGGGAATCAGAAGTAGGTAGGCGGCAGGCAGGCAGGCACTATTCGATGGATAGATAACTGCTCTCGTGGGCTGGCCAAGTATCTAAAGTATCTTAAGTAGGTTTCTGGCCTAGGTAGAGGTATGCAGGTGTCATTTGGCCGCAGGAACAATCGCAGCACAGAGTATTTACTCGAAGCTAAAGAAAAAACAAAAACCATATGCTGAAGGAAATGGGAAAGGAGACTGTATTAGGATAAGATATTTGAGGATCTTTCTCTGTAGGAGAAACTCCTGCTGACAGGGTCTTAAGATCTTTTGTAAAGATGCAAGAAAGGAAAGGTTTCCGAAAATAATTTCTAGAATGTGCAACTAACTGGAAAATCTATTGTTTCCATATTATATACTCTTAGGTACAAACAAGTGTTCCTAAAATAATATTTAATATTTTTGCTTGCAGATAACTTATTTTATTAAATCCCTAATCACTTCCAACCGTTCATTGCAACCTCCCCTTCAATAAAAAGTGAGCCCACACAGTATTCAGCACATACTTCCGTCTATACAAGTTGGATTTAAATTGTTCATCCAAAATGCTACAGTTCAGTCGGACCGCCGAGACTTAATGCTTAAGACTTTGTGGCCAGGCACTTAAGCGATCGCTAAACGAACGCATTCGACCAGCCCCGAACCGTATTAATTCGCATGCTCCCCAAAGAGGCACTTCCTCTGCAAAATCCACCGAGATCCCAAAACTCGCAGACTGCAGACTCCACTTAGCCAAAGCGATCATTCAAATTTCAGTCTTTAGTCAAATTACAGACTCTTTGGGATGCGGATTTGGAGCTGGAGCTGGGGCTGGGGACCCGGCTAAGCCGTTCCCATTCTCCCGCGATCTCGGGTCCGTATCTGTGCAATTTTAGCTACAAATTTGGCGCCCACACAGATACACACACAAATAGCCGAAAATGGCAGCTAATTGGAAGTAAATCGAGTTAAACTTTCTTTCGCTAAACCGAAAAAATAAACGCCGCGAATTGCACGCATGAGGCCCGAGGCATTTTGAGATACATGGTATCTTGTGTTGTGTATCTCATAGTTTGCATAGCTAATTAGCCAACTTGAGCTCCGGAGTTGGCCGTTCCCGTTGCCGTTGCTGTTGTCGGTGTTTGATCATTGATCAGCACTGAGAGCCAGGCCAGAGCCAAGGCTAACGAACCAAATGTATCTCGTGGAACGTTCTCACATTAGTCACGCGTTTAACATATTTTTCGTTTCGTTTCGAGGTCCGTTTTAAATTTAATATATTTCGTACCTGCGGAAAAGCGGAGAGACAGAGCCAGAGCGGAGCGCTAACGCTGCTGCGGCAAATGATGCACTGGAGTTAAGCTTATTTATATCTGAACTTGAATCTACATCCATCTGCATCTACCAAAATACTTGGAATATCAATTACTTATTAATCACTGATAGCTTTGTTCTTTTAGTCTGTTATTTCCCTTAATCGATGCCTAAAGCTTTATAGTTTTATTCTCAGTGCTTTGATGGGAGCTGCAGACCCATCTATCTGCATATGCTAAACACAGGGTCCGGCATTGTCTCTCCCAGTGCCACCACGCTCTCCTGTTCCCTCCCCACTCGAGACCTCTTCTTGTATCTGATTTGCGACAGTCAAGTCAAGTCAAGTCGCGCTATCTGCTGTGCTGCCTTTTCCTCCTCTAGCTGCTGCCGCTGCTGAATATGGTAAAGAAGCTTTGGTAAAATGCTAGCGAATTAGGAACGCGGAATGCGATCGATACGTGCAACAGGGAGCAGGCAGCAACATGTTGCACATGCCGCAATGTTGCTGCTGCTGCTGCCTATGCCTGCGTTTACCTGTGGTCAACGCGATTCGTTTCCCATATTGCTAATGCGAGGATCCGGGCAGAAAATCGTGCTCTTGGCCACGGGCAGCTGCCTTGGAACTCGGACTCAGTCTTGGACTCTGTGGAGACTCCAACTCCGTCTCCTCTGCCATGCCAAATGGAGTCTCCCAATGGCAATTAAGGAGCCCAAAACGTTCTGTGTTGCTGCCTGTCCGGGGCATGTCTGTTATTGTTGCTGCTGTTGCTGTTGCTGCTGCTCCTGCTGCCGCTGATGTTGCTGCTCGCAATTCTTAACGGTAATTATGTTGTTCGTTTTGGCAGGCCGCATTTTGCGTAGCCCTCGAATGGATTGAAATTCCCTGCAGTCGCGGAGCTTGTGTTAAATTGGATTAATTTGACAGTAAAATGCAAATGAGCCGAATGCCAAATGCGAAATGCGAAATTAAACTTTTAGGCTGCCATCGCGAACACAGGAACTTGGACATGTTGCTGGCAACAAATTATGTTGCTGCCTCTACTTCTTGCCGGGCAACTCCTCTGGAGAGCCATTTTTAGCGATGCACCTAGAGAAAAATAGGTGTCTGAGGACTCAGAGAAATTGTATAAGATATTTAACAGAGAGTACAAATATTTATTATATTATATAAAGATTTATTTACATAAATACGTATTCTCCACAGAATTCCCAAGTTAAAGCTCTAAATAAGATAAAAAATATTACAAAAATATTATTTTTAATGACATCCTTTAAGGATACTTTTCCCAAGTGTACCTTTTAAAATAATCAACATGTTTTTGGGGGCTAAGACCGCGAGAGGCGAGCAGCAGAGGCACATGTTGCTGCCGTGCAACAAGCAAAGTGCAGCAATAATTTTTAAATTGAATTTTTTTCCTGCCCGTGTGCCGCCAAAGTAAAGCAAAAGCAAACAAATCTGCCCAAAGAGCAGACAAGTTTTCTTGAGGTTTTTTCCCCCTTTTTCCTGCCAACTATAGCTTGCCTGGGGGGCAAGTCTTGGCGGGCTCGCAGTGGCTGCTGCTGCTGCCCTTTGGCAACATGCATCACCAAAGTCGGCGTCGTTTTTCATATTTCTGCACTCACATGAGTCGCAGCTTTACTGCCCATTTTTTGTTGTAATTTTTAATTCATTTTTTCTCCTTTTTTTTTAGCGAGAGATTGCTTAATCGATTTGCCATGACTTGGGCGCCAGCAGCAACTGATAAATTGTTTTGCCATGTGTTTATTAATTATAGCGAAAATGGAATGTCAGAGCGGGTATGAAGAAGGCAGCGGCAGAAGGAGGAGGAGGTGGTAGTGGAGCAGCTCTAAGAACTCTATCAGTGGGTCCTCTTCCAGGTGGTCCCCATGAGCAACATGCTGCCTGTCCCCCAGCCACCCAAAAAAAAAAGAAATAAGAAGAAACATTCGTTTGTTGTTGCTCATTTTGGTCATTTACAAATGGAAATTGCATTGATTTGATGTTGCTGCTGGCCGGGGGTTGTTGTATCTCTAGCTGGAGGCCTCCTTCCAGCGGTCCAGAGCTCATGATCCGTCGACTAGCATCCACTTTGATGATATATTGCCGCCCAAGTAACATTCTTTTCCCCCGTTCGCCTGGCCATATTTGATGCCCAGTTACAAGTTACAAGTTACATGACGTGGCTCTGTCCGCGGCTCGTTGTCTCCCGGCCAGAAGTTGCTGTTGTCTCTGCATTGTGCTTAGAGTTGCTTCACCAGCGACTTGCATTTTTTGTTTGCATTTATTAGCATTTTGCCCTTTACTTGCTGCTGCTGCTACTGCTGCTCCTGTCGCTTGTCAGTTGTTGCTGTTGCTGCTGTGTGTGGCAACATTTTCAATTCAATTATATTTCATGTTCATGTTGCATCGATTTACATTATAATTTGTGTCTGTAGCGGAAGTCATTTGTGAGGCTGGGGAAAAACTGATACAGAAACGAGCAATCAAAAGCATAGCCTGGGATCAAGAAGATATATTAAATCCTCTTTATTCCCTTTGAAAATCGTTCACGGCTAGGCTTTATGACAACCCACATCTCAATCAAGTTCTTATTCTTGGAGATTTCCCTCTCATCAGACCTAATAGAAGCTGTAACAAATCGCCTCATAATTTTTTGATTAGTCAGGCAGCGAGTACATGGAAAAGTCGAGCATTTCCCAGTCTCGGTTTTCCCTCTTTTCACACGAGATCATTTCTCAGCCAATCCTCGAGTGTCACTTTTATTAAGCGCATCGAATTTCCCCTCTCGCGATGACAGCAGCTGCTATTAGAAATATCCCAAAAATAAATTCGACAAAAAGCTAGAAATATTTCAGCAAGTCAAATAAATATATCATCTGCTTTCTTAAAAAAACTTCGACATTATTTGACACCTTTGAGTCCGGCATATGGACGGCCAGCCAGTCAATCACCCAATTCGTCCATCCATCAATCAATTAGAGGCGTTTTCTTTTGGGGAAAAGCCAAGTTAAAGTGCATTAAAGTCTTCCCTGGACTCTTAGTGTTTATCATAATAAGCAGAGTAAACAGTTGCTGGCAAGACTAATGAGGGCCGGGAGTGGGAGACCTCCATGATCTAATGTTATGACAGCTCATCAAGTGTCAGCGCAGAATGCTGCGGACGGAAAAGGAGAAGGAAAAGGCGAAGGCAAAGGCGTCTCTCTAATGACATTTACTTTTAACGTTTATTAAATGTTGTGTGTGTGTGCTGGCGAGAGAAGCTTAAATCAGTTTGCCAGGGGCCAGGGCACTGAGCTGGACATTAGTTGAGGATAATAAGGGTTCGTTTTAATGGCTTTTTGCGCCGCCCCGAAAGCAGCTCAAGGGTAGAAGAGTTTTTAGGGTTCTGTTGGCTAACTGGTTTTACTTTTTGGTAATATAATTTTGGGTACTGCTGGGGTGGCTTAAAGATAGTGCATTTTATCGGCACAACACTTGCTTTAATTATAAATATTTTGAATTATCTTTCTGGCATTTATCAAAATTCAAGACCATTTACAAGTGCAATTATGGAACGCATCCTCTCCACTTAAAGTATCTCAAATCATTTAAAAAGTATCTCACTGGCCGCTCTGCAATCTGCTTACTTTGTATCTCCTTCCGCTCGCGCTTTAATAACAGCAATTTGTATCATCATCAAGTCTGCTCTCCTGACTCCAATAATAACGCTTAGAATTTGTTGATTTGCCTCTGCTTATTTTGTTGATGTTTTTTCCTTCTTTCCTCTTGTTTTCTCTCTCAATGCGATTTCATGGCTCTTGATTAACGTTGTTTCTGGTTTGTTTTGTGTCGCTTTAGCTGCTGGTACTCCAATTTTCGGTCTCGGTTTCGGTTGCGGCTGCGGACAATGGACCAGTGCCAAAAAGCCTATTAGCTTTTTGATTTCCTCTTTATTCGGGGCCCGGGGCTGCGACGGAGGTTCACTGAACGCTTCTTGTCCGCTCGATAATTATGCGCTTTTGGCAATTAAACGACAGCCGCCCCGCCCCCTGCCCGCTGCCCTTATCTGGCACTGGCTCCAAATATGGCTAGTGTCATAATTCTTGTCAAAAGCCAACCCCCAAGCGACTCAAGTCCAACAGACGACGACGACGACGACAGAAAAACGCGGCGAGCGAAAAAAAAACTGCATAAACATTGCTGATTGAAATCAACTTTGGCATGAAATCAATCATCGCAAGAGACGGCAACCCTTCTTTCTTCTCCTGCTAAATTTTTTCCCAGTTTTTGGTTCAAGTCTCGCCGTTGTCCTGCCTCTCGCTTATCCGCCTTGGAAATCTTTGCCCAGAGCCGATGAGGCTGTTTATTTTTGCACTCTGTGTTCCATCGCTAAATGGATGCCCTAAACGAAGGGTATCACTGAAATTACTTAAATGGATTGACATCTTTTCTTGCTTTGTTTAAAATACTAAATCATAAAAGCCTTATAATTTAATCTATTAAATTAATGCCCTGGCAAAACATTAAGTTATTGCCTATGCACTTATTGGATATACGAACCTTTTGTCAACTTAATCACCAAAATCCATTCGGCTAGAAAAATCTGTAGACTATTAAATATTACTTCAATGCCATCCCCATGCGAAGGGCATTTCTCTTCGACTTCAGTCACTCAGTCAGTCCCCTTCCCTTGGCTCAGTGTTGAGTTTCGCGCTTCGAGTGGCCCTGGATCTGGATGCGGATCTGGATTTCTCGTCTGGCCGCAGGACATGCAACATGTGACATTGAGAGCCGCTCTCAGCTCCGGCTCCAAGTCCGCTTTTATTAGTGACCACTTGAAGTTGGTATGTCGGAACCCTCGCTCAGTTCTCTGGCTTTATTTATGATCGTAGTCGACGGCTAATGCTGCTGCTGCTGCCGTTTTTCAGCTCATTTATTCATATTTACATTTAACATGCGTTTTTCTCTAACGAAGTCAGCGTAAATCGATATTCAATAAACGACATCTGTGAGCATTTTTTTTCGAGCTCTGCTTCTCTGGGTTTCTGGGTTTTTGCTGCTCCAAGACGACCCTTACCCTGCTCGATAATGATCTCTTTGTTGGCCTGCCAGGCTGGGAAGGGGAATTGAGAGGCAGGCAGCTGGCTGGCTGGATGGTTGGCTATCCGGAGCCAGGGGTTAGAGATGCATATCTGTCAGGGATGTCAAAACGACAAAACATAATTTATGCTGCACATGCGACAGTCCGTCCCATAAACGAGGTTTATGTGCAATTGTTTATGGGCCTCTCAGTCTCTACTTCTCAGTGCTACCGTTTTCTCGTTCTCGCAAGATTTCTCCGAAATCTGGCCCTGAAACCAGGGCTACCTCACTTTCCATGCATTTACTAATAAGTTGTGTTCTCTTTCTCTTTCTAGGTAAGCAAAAATTCCAAGGCGATCTACCAGCCGAATTCCCAAACTTTCCGAGACGAATCTTAATGTGGAGCATTTTCGTTTTGGAAACTGTGTCGCCGCAGCCATAAATCAGACGAGCCATTGACACATTTCCTCGAGCCTTTAAAGCATTTTTGTTGTGCGGCTTGTATTTTTAACAGTTCCAACATCTATCAAAAATAATTAATAGAAAACTTGTCGAAATGTCAATGGGCATGACAAATGTAATTAATTTGAAGCCACAAGAAAAATAGACAAATTATGAACTTTGGGGGCTTTTACATCATCGAAATGAATTTTTTCTGGTTTTGGGCTTCGGTTTCGGGTTTCCTTTACCTCTCTGTGCAAACTGTGAAATTGTTCAAATCGGCTTATGAAATAACCAAATTAAAATCTACATAAAATACAATTAAGAGATTAGGCTAAATGATTAATTGGATTTTGGCTTTGGCTCCAAACTCTTTTTTTTTCACCCAGCCATTTTTCCATCTATTATTTAGTTGTCACAATACATACACTATTTATGCTGAGAGTCGGGCATATGGGTTTCGATAAATGGAATAAACTTTTGACAGGTGATAATGACAGACTTGATGGGATTATTTAATTTTATCGAGGGTGAGAGATGATGTGGCACTTTACTGGGGTCTCGCTTTTGATATTTGTGAGGGTTTGAAACGAATATATATTTAAATAGGCGAGGGTGTGGCACTCAGAGGGATCTTGTTTGTTTAGAAACAGATGCGGAAATTAAATATAGAAAGTATAAGGGATAAAATTGTACATATTCGGTGATATGTACGTAAAAAATTTAAAATAATTATTCTTCTCTTCAAATCCATAATGTCTTCATCTGTAGAGTATCTTAAACTCCATCTACCTCCATTCGCACCTTCATTATGCGGAGTATTCATCATATATCATCTTTATCACTTCATCTTTTGACAAATGATCTCACATTATAATGCAGATTTCGGATTAGCATAGCTCTTAGCTCTCGACTCCATAAAAGCCTGTATGGGTAAGCCGAACTTGCTGGTTACATCAGCGGGCCAGATAAACGTTCTCTTAGCCAATGCAATTTCTCAATAAGCCAAACAGTTTCCCACTCAGACCTTACCCGTTCGCATAAATGGAGCCCAAAAGGATGGAGCAGATAGAAAACAAAGATATAAACTATAAAAGAGTTGATAAAAAAAGCTGTGTAAAAAATATGACATTGATAGCCGCCGCCTTTTCCCAGCCATATGCGTCCCTTTTTTTGCGTGCAGCAGCACCTCTCATATATATTTATGACTGGGGACTGGTCTGTATAGTCTGGTGGAACCTTTAAAAGGATTTCAGTGTTTTTTCATTTATGAAATTATTGATAAGAGCCGAGGCGAGCTGGCGACGTTTTTGTGGCGGTCCGTTTCTTCGGCAAAAATGCATATTTTGCTGATAAGCAGCGAAGTGAGTGGAGAGGAAACTTGGATCCCAAATTCCCTTTGGCGGAAAGTGGTTGCCATCCCCCTATCCTTTCACACATGAGACTTGAATGTCGAATTTAATTAACAGCGCAAAAGTCGCAAAAAAGGAAACAAAACGAGACCCGAGAACCCCTTTAGGCAATGGAAAAGTTCTTCGAGCGAGGGTTGGGCGGAAAACCAAACTGAAAAGAGGGCGGTCTGGGAATTTTGTACCCTGTGGCGCCAAATTAACAATATGCGTACAATGTGCGAAAAAAAAAATTGCAGAGCCAAGACCAGATCCAAGATGGAACGAACATAAAGACCGACTGTCTGAGTCTCAGTCTGAGCATTTTCCCTGGCACCTTCGGGCGATTTGGCTCATTAGCGACTCTCTGCCAGACTCGAGTCGGCGGCGTGCTCTGGCATAAATTTGACATTGAAAATGAGAGGAAAATGCTCCAGACTCTAGACGAATGGATCCATAAACAGTGGTGTTGGCATATTAAATTTAACAAATCAAATAAACGAAATATTTCGGATTTTTTCACACGGAACTGAAGGAATATAATGGCCAGAAAAATCATTTTTAATTAAAACAAGTTGAAGCTGAAATATCATTACAGTTCAATAATAAAAATTTAAAATTATATTTTATAAATCACCCTTAGGTCGACAGATGTTCTGTTTTATTTTTTATTAAAAGTAAAAATTAAACTTTGTACGTTTCAAAAATTGTCACAAATATTGACCATCAATTTATCAGTTTTCTGGACTTAAATTATATTTTTTATGGCATAGAGCTATTTTAATTTATTCCCAAAACAAGATATTCCGGAATGGGACTTCAATCCTATTTCTAATGTTGTACGTGATATTTTTCAAAGTACTTGAGTCATGTTTTACCCACTGTAGCCATCTTCTATGTTTCCAGAGCTCTCAGCAGGGGAGGCGCCTGCGGTTTCTCGTTTCTTGTTTTGCCTAATCAAATCCTTAGCCCAACGGGATTGACTCCAGTTGGGAAGGGTGCAAAGGTTCTTGAGGGTTCGTCCTGGTCCAGGGATAAGCAATATGTTTCAGTGCTATTAATATGCGTATATCCCAAACAACATTTTGAATAATTTATTTGATTTTTTGATTTCTTGTGCATTTTTTTCCGACTGTCGCTGGTAATAATACAAAACAATAAAAGTCAAAGTCATCGAACGGAGAAAGAAGGTTCAGAGGGATATACATATATCGTATGAGTTTCCCGAAGCTTGTTGAAAATCCTCACATTATGGACCATAATCCCTGTTGGTTTATTGCGGTTTTTATTGCTGCCCTCGGGTCCTTTTGGGCAAATATTTGGCCGCTCTTCTGCCTGTCGGGGCTGGCTTTCCTTGCCGCACTCCCAACCCCCCGAGTTTCCTTGGCGCGCCGTGCATATTACATAAATGTGATAATGATTTATGCTGCCAAAGAAAAGTACGCTTTCTTTCGTTCTCACTCGGAGTTCTGAGTTCCTCTGTTCCTCTGTGTTGGCCCACATCCGCCGTGTTGGTAGGTAAATACCAGCATTTAAATAATTGGCAACCAGGCAGCTTCCGCTCCAGGATGTTGTTGTTGTTGTGCAGGCTGAGGCCTCCCCTTCGTCTTATTTTCCCTCCCGACCGTCTAAGCAAACAAAGGCAAGGCGCGCAAACACAAAAGCAAACAAATAAAAACAAAAAACAATACGTAAAAAATTTCCTGAAACATTGTCTTTTGAAAAATTACAGCGGGCATATGCCGACTAGGAATTTCTCTTTGCTGGCGAAAAACGTAGGCCTCAAGCTAAATTAAAAACCAAATTCATTTTAAAAAATACATAAAATATTATATAGGAAAACCTAGCTGAAAAACAGCGGATATTTAAATTAATATGGAAAATAAAAATCTAGATTTTAATCTTCTTTTTGTGTGCATTCTTAAGGTCTTTTTTAAGGTAAAAGTCAGACCTAATTGCCTTTGCCAACCATCTCAAATCTACACTTTCCTCTTCAACACCCAGCTTAAAAAGCGAGTGCAGAATTATAAGCGCCTTCGCGTATTTAGCTTCACCGAAAACACAACAAAAGTCGGTAAACACAAATCTGCAATACGCAACACACAAACACACAGGAGTGTGCAAACACACTCCCACACTCGCTGCCATTTACTTGTACAAAAGCTTAAGTGGCAAAAGTTGTGCAAAAGGCTTACGAACTCCTCCTCCTTGAGCTTTCAGCCAGAACGCGCCCCAAATAAGAGCCCCATTCCGTTTGGATGCCGGTTGGCGAGTTGCATGCCCATTAAAAATTTAACATTTCAGCATAAATAAATAAATGGTAGCAGAAAGTTGAAATAGCAGCCAGTACAGCAAAGCAACCTCCATCAGCTGGCGGCAAATCAAAAACTTCAGTCTTTGT
Source organism: Drosophila triauraria (assembly GCA_014170255.2). Classification (NCBI taxonomy): domain Eukaryota; kingdom Metazoa; phylum Arthropoda; class Insecta; order Diptera; family Drosophilidae; genus Drosophila; species Drosophila triauraria. Next base: position 7,837,182 of record CM024334.1, on the reverse strand, counting down.
TGTTGCTTGAGAAGTCGCGTTGCACTAAAAGCTTATAAATTATTGTTGAGCCACTGCAAACAGCAAACAGGGGGAGGCAGAAATAGAAGGGAGCAGCGAAAATCAAAATGGCACTCCAGCAGGAAAAGGACTAGCTCGAGTCCTGTTAATTTTTTAACAGACCCCTCTCGCCGCCTGACGTCACCGTTAACATCAAGGACTTTCCAACCTGTCGCTTTCCCCCATTTTTTAAATAGAAGCACACAAAAAATGGCTGCAGTACTCAAGCTGCCACAGTTTGACATTCTGTGATTTGTGAGGCCAGCGAGGAAAATAAACTTTTACTTTCTGACGAGGGACGACTTAAATCTGGTTGCATTTAAATTGAATTAAATAATTTGAATAATGGAATTTTAAGCAAGAAAGTGTTAGGAATTTAACATATTTTTAGTTTGGAAAATGCATATTTATGAAGGAAATTGAAATAAAAGTACTGAGAATTGAGACTTAACGAAAATATATATTTTCTTAAGAAATATACAAAACCGAAATTATTTGCGAAATACTTTCCGTTCAACTTAAAAGTCAAGTCACCTTAAAATATGAATTTGAATAGCAAAACAAAATGAATTCAAATAAAATATGTTTAATGCATTTCTTGGTATTTGATGCCATAAGCAAAGTCATCTTTAAACGACATTAAATTCCTGAACTTGCAATGCGAACATCTTCAATTACCTGAACACATGTAGCTTGGATGATGGTTTTCCAGCAGGCTGCTCCCAACAACTCCACCTGTTTGGTGGCCACCTCAGCCCCAGCCTTCCCCTCTTAAATTGCGGCTATTCGTTGTTTGATTACAAGTCTGTCTTGTGGGTGCGATATAATATGGGGAGAGGCAGCGGAAGAACAGGGAGTGGGGGGCCACTGGCCAAGTTATTTGCATTTACTGTGTACATATGTATGCATTTTCAGCAGCTGCTCGGATACACGTTTAATGTTGCCGTCAGTTGGGAAAGTTGTGATTTTTGTTGTCACCATGCTTGTGTGTGTTGTGTATGTTGTTGACATGCTAATAATGATGCATATTGGCATAAGATGCCATGAGAACCTCCAGAGTCCGGAGTCGGGAGTCTGGAGTCTCTTTTAGCACCTACTGGCCGAAAGTCAAACAACGGGGCAACAGCAAATTAGCAGAAATGCAACAGCTTCAAACAGCAGCTGAAGTTGTAGTTGCTTGTTGTGTTATTTTTTCGGTATCCTACATGAGGGTATATTGGTTTGTAAAATTGTAATTTCTAATTATCAATTAATTATTTCCTTCTGAAAAAACGCTCTCAAATCAAATAGCATACTTTTGTGCGTAATTTTAAATGATTTTTAATCCTTAGCGATTTCAATGGCACCCCTTCATATGTCTTTATTTTAAAGATAAATGAAGTAACCATCTAACAACCTTCTAAACCAAATTCCAAACTTAATCATTACCTTATTAAATATTATATATAACAAAACTAATTTAATAATAAATAAATAAGGCAAAACTAATAATTATACGACTCTGGGTAGACTGTTACCCTGTCTTGCTCCCAGGCTACACACAATTTCTTCCTTTATGCTTTTATTGGACAAACAGCCAAAACGGCGGCAAACAAAAACAACAGCGAGAACAACAGCAACATGAGCTAAGATAACAGACAGCAGCCCAGGCCCAGCGATTTCTTAACAGCGACTACGAAATGCATTTCCTGTTATTATTGTTGCTGCCGCAGCAGAGCTCCCCAGCACGTTAGTGGCGCATTATGAGATCTGCAGTTGGCTCTCTCTGTCTCCCCGAATCTAGCTGTCTCTTTTCATGCCCATGGACCACACACACATGTGTGTGTGCATTGTTTGCTTAGGTGCATGCTTGCATGATTTCATCGCCGGCAGCACTTTTTGCCTCTGTGTTCCTGTTGCTGTTTATTTACTTCGAAACTTCTTTTACATTTCTCTCCGGAGCTCTTTGCTTGCCGTGTATGCATGCATAAATTTCCAAGCCACCCGCACACACATCCCAGACACACACGCACAACAAATGAAGAGCATACATACACACACATATATGCCAAATGAGCGTAATTAAGTGCTGAAGGGAAATGTGGTATTAAACAGGGAAATTTTACGTGAATAATGAAAAGGCAAGAGCTTAAAATATATTTCTTAAGAAATCTTTTAGCACATATTTATCATTGAAATCAATAAAAACTAAACTAATTAGTCGGAAATACTTGTATAAAATTATCTATAAAATTTCCTCCCTTATTACAAACTACTTTCATATGCCTAACTTTAAAAATAGTAATGTTTTTATTCAGAGTTAAGTTCATGTTATTGTTCTGTGTGGTTTTGTGGCAATTTTCTCTCAGTTTTCTACATTTTTTGCATGTTATTATGAGAAACTTCAGAACTCACTCTATCGCTTTACTAAAAGAGAGTGTGCATGTGGAAAATTCTTGCTAGAAAGTTTACACATTTTACCTGATTTCTGTTATTTTTACTCTTGGCTATCGAAGTCCTTGCTTTGCTTTTCTGTGTGGTTTCGTTTGCTCTCTGGTTTGGGGATGGCAAAAAAAATTGCAAAATATTTATTTAACTGCAGCAGAAATTTGCTTAATTAAATATTGTATTTTGCGTCCAGCAGTTGTGGGTTTAAGCCAAAAAAGAAGAGGAAAAAGGGTTGTGGTCTTCGTGGCAGGTGCTCTTAATAAGCCTTGCGTTGGCATGGCACAACTATTGGAGTATTTCGTCATTTAAATTAGCACACAGGAGCACAGAAGGTAGCCATGACGACGCGGCCGGGGGGAACAAAAGGGGCCAGGGACAAAGACTTTGGACATGGCTAAAATCAGACAATGGCTCAAAGACTCCCACTACCTCTCACCCTCTCACTTCAGTGCAAATACAACAAAAGGCTGCTGGCGCCGGGTGGCAATCACAAAGGTAGCAGTAGCAGCAGCAGCAGCAACATCAAAAGCCAAGCACAACAGCATTTGACAAATGTCCAAGTTGCAGTCCAAACTCGCTTCGTCCTTCTTTCCGTCGTCTTCTGGGTCCTCTGCCCCCCTCTCTCTTTTTGCTAAACACATTTGACAAATGTCATCGTTCATCGGCTGCTGGGCTGAAATAGAAATCACTGGATGCTGCTGATTCAGTGATTTCCCAGAGTGATAGCAGTGTCACGATGCCATTCGATTTGCATATTCACAATGCCAGGGGTTCAAAGGTCACGCCTTGGGTGTCGAATTGCGAGCAGATCTCCTTACTTTGATGAAGCCGGAGATTAGTTGAGAATCTGAGTACCAAGGTTGCATTTTATTTCACTTAATTGGGGTCTATAAATTAAGGGGGTTTCGTATTAGTATTTTTAAGTCTCTTAAGGTCAATAATTAATTTATTTTAAGTTCTCTACCTTTATAAACATTAAACTTTAACACTGTGAACTTTCCTAACTTATCTCTCCAATTATTACTCGTGATTTATTCCCTGGGATTCCAAACAGTGAAATATTCGCCCATCTCTATCGCTGTCTGCCTTGGCTTTCGTGTCCCGTCCCTCGCCTGCGCTGGGAGCTCTCATTACTATCCGCTTTCAATAAATCTGGAAAACTTAATTTCCGGCTGAATGATGTTACTAACCAAAGGCAGCCCGTCTCTGTCCAGCGATTTACATCCTCGCTCTCTCTTTGGCCAACACACACACACATTTTTCACCTTTAAGCGCTTTTTGTAATTACATTTCAGTTGTTTCCCAACTGTTCGCACTGCTGTTTCCACTGTTCCCACTGCTTTCTCTGCGAATCTCTCTTTGCTTTGGCTCTGGCTGCGCTGTTGCTTTTAATAAAGTTTATCTAGCGTTGTCCTTTGTTTCATCCTTATCGACATGCGCTAAATTTATGTTTAGTCCTTGGTCCTTGCTCTCGTCTCGGTCTCGGTCTCGGTCTCTGTCTTTGTGCGCGGAGCCGTGGGCGGGCAAATATTTTCATGCAGTTAATTGAATTTGAGAGGAGCAGCCGCCCCAAGTTGAATTTCGTTGCTGCTTAACATAATTTCTGCCTGGATTTCCCTTCCGCGGGGGTCCCCCTACGCCAGACTACTTAATGGCCTCTTAATTGCCGCCGCATTAAGTGACAAAACTTGTTTAGCCGTCAAAGATGAATTTCGTTTTAGGGAAGTCCCCCGAGACGATCACATGTGTGCGGGATGAAGGATCCTCTTCCTTCTCCTTTTTACCAAAATGAAATAGAACACGCACTCAAGTGGCTGTCTCAGTGTAGGGTTACTCTCTCAGAGCCCGCAAGAGGAATAAAAGAAATAATATGCACAGGAAAATGAATGAAATAATAATAATAAAAAACCCTCCCTTCGCTCTCTCGTTCCAGGTGAAAATCCACGCATCATCGAACATCCCATGGACACGACGGTGCCAAAAAATGATCCATTTACGTTTAATTGCCAAGCCGAGGGCAATCCAACACCAAGCATACAATGGTTTAAGGACGGGCGCGAACTGAAGACGGATACGGGCTCGCATCGCATAATGCTGCCCGCCGGTGGTTTATTCTTTCTCAAGGTACACATCATAGCCAATCAACTCATTCCGATTGCAACTCCATCATTATGATGGGTTTTACAGCTGTCGATGAGGACGCAGGCGAACGGAGGCGTAGAATTCCTTTATTTGGGTTCCCAGGCCCAGCTCTCCTGCGCCTTCTTCGGCATGTGAAACGCAACATTTGTGCATAAGCCATTCCGCTTCTTGGCCTTTTTTTTTTCGGCCTGCCCATATTATTTTATGGGCTTCCGTCTGGTTGCATTTTAGTTGATAGGGAAAACAACAACCTGATGAACAAACAAAAGATGTTGTCTTGGGGGTTAGAGCTCCAGCAACCCCTATATCATTTCGTGCGTGCACATTTCGCAATTTCAGCTAACGAGACTCCTCGAAATCCCCAAACTCCATCGAAGAAAGGGGTGTCGTCTGTGTGTCTCCCATCAGGCATTGCAATAGCCTCGGACTGTGTTTATATTAAATTCCTGCTCGCTCTTCCCTGCTCCCTGCTATTTTCATTAAATGCAACAAATTCACTTTTTTGTTATTGTTTTTCCGCAAATTATTAATGGCTCAGTGAGCCTCGAGTTTGTGTTTTAAATTTAAATTCAAACGTAAAAAAGAAATACTTAATAAATAAGGCAGGGTGGTGGCCAGTGGCGAAAGCCAGACACTCTTAAATTTTCAAGTTGAGCCCCGCGGGGCCGAAGCTCAAGTTCAACAATTTACTTTTATTATTGTCCATAACAATTTCTTCTCCAATTTGTATTATTTTTTCGGGTCCGGGGTCCGGCTTTTGGGGGTAAGTCAACCCCATCCAGAGGCGAGATTCGGTTTGTTGCCAATTAAAACTGAAGTGGCCAAGTGATTAAGGCTCGGGGCAGACTCATGCGGAGGATGCTACCCCTTGGGCTTGAATGTATTTTTTAATTAAATTAAATTGCGTATACGCAGGCTGGACAACAGCGAGTGGAGCGGGGCGGCCATGGCACGTTTCCCTTTTATTTGATTTCGGATGAGCAATTTTGAGACTTTTTGATCTGACACGTGACCCGGCCTAAGCCGTCCGAAAACTACTTAAATCTCTTAACTCGTGTATCTAATAATCTCTTTTTACCCGCCCAGGTTATCCACTCACGTAGGGAGAGCGATGCGGGCACTTACTGGTGCCAGGCCAAAAACGAGTTTGGAGTGGCGCGCTCCAGAAATGCAACGTTGCAAGTGGCATGTAAGTATCTCCCTTTTCGGCTGAACAGGCCTTTACTTTTATTATTGATTCAATCACTTCCTAAAGGTGCTTAATGGGGTTAATTTAAAAATATATAAATATTTATGGGAGCTGAGGCGATTAAAAATAATATTTCTAGGTATTTTGTAAGAGTGAGGATTGGGCTTCATATATTTTCTAGTTTGCTTCTTTTGAGAAAATGTTTATGAAAACATTAAATTATGTTTTAATTAGGAAGAGCAATCATGGATATTCTGCTAATTGGACGGTTGCATTTCATGAAATCTACCCCACGCTGGACAGCTGCATTCATACGACTCCCTCGTCAAGTTCTTGATTTCCTCTGGCCAGCTTTCTAATTAATAAAATAATGAGAAATTGTAGAAATCCAATGGCTCCGATATCGATAGCCACCTCATGAGAGGTGCGCAGATTTGAGGCAGTTGGGGCCTAATTAATCTGGTAAAGCATAAAGGATTCCGATTTCAGCGGCGCTTAAAGCCATAAAAGCTTGACCATTTGCTGGCATCCTATCCTACTTATACATGCTGCCTGATAGCCGAGTTGGCAAAGAGAAGTCAGCCCTGTGCGTTTTTATTTCGGTGCCTTTGGCGTTCAGTGGAGCGCATTATGCGTTTATTGAAGTGCATTTTGCATTTCGCATTTTACATTTTGTATACACCGAGCATCGCTCCATAAAAAAACGTGAAGCGAAGAAGATGCGAGAAGCGGGCGAATAAATAAAAATAAGCATTGCAAATGCCAAAGCTTATTAATATTTCTGTTGGCTGTGTCCGAGAGAGTTGTCCGTCGTTCAAAGCCTTAAACCTGGGCATCATTACCGACCTTTTATTGGCATATTGAGGCAGGGATAGAAGGAGGTCGGCAGACCGAGAGTCCGGGGGCCCGGGTCTGGCTTATAAAATATGGAGGAGCATAGCTCAAGCCGGGCAAAGTGGACGTCGCCTGTACACCTGACAGTTATTAATATTGAATCAATCAAAGCTCTTACTCCGGGCCATTTTTCCCCCATCCCTCCTCCCACTTGTCTCATTCTCACTGACATTTCTCACCGTTTCCACCCGCTCTATCCCCGCTAGTTCTGCGCGACGAATTCCGCTTGGAGCCGGCAAATACCCGTGTGGCCCAGGGCGAAGTGGCCCTGATGGAATGCGGTGCCCCCCGAGGATCCCCGGATCCGCAAATCTCGTGGCGCAAAAACGGACAGACGCTCAATCTGGTTGGCAACAAGCGCATTCGCATTGTCGATGGCGGCAATCTGGCCATCCAGGATGCTCGCCAGTCCGACGATGGCCGGTATCAGTGTGTGGTCAAGAATGTCGTTGGCACCAGGGAATCGGCTACTGCTTTTCTCAAAGTTCATGGTAAGTAAACAATGAATAATTCTTGCTACAGGTTATTCAATAAAGTAGTACACAACCCAGAACTAAGTTTAAAATATATACATTTTACATGAGACCTGTAATCTTTTTCTTAGGTGCCTAAAAGTAGGCAGTAAAGTCTTTCTGTCACGGTAACTTTAAAAATAAATTTCAATATTAAATTGTTATGGATTTTAAAACAGCTAAAAGGTGTTTAAAAATAAGCAATAAAATGTTTCAGATTATAATGTTTTTTTTGTATAAAGTTAAATATTTTATTGCATATTTTTGGACAGCATATTAATTGCTTTCAATTCTACAGACATTTCTGTGGCACTCCCTAATATTTTTTGTGTTTCGTTGCAGATCATATTTAATTATAGAATAAGACACACATGTTACTTTTAATTCCCCGTCTTATAACTACTCTTTACCCTTTACATCATTCCAGTTCGCCCCTTCCTAATCCGTGGACCGCAGAACCAGACGGCTGTCGTGGGCAGCTCAGTGGTTTTCCAGTGTCGCATTGGCGGCGATCCCCTGCCCGATGTCTTGTGGCGACGCACTGCCTCCGGCGGCAATATGCCACTGCGTAAGTTTCTTCCTCGGCTTCTCGTCATTCAGCTTCAATTAACCGGAAATGCCCGGGCAGCCATGTTACTGCCGTTAGTGGCTCTCTTACTGGGGCAGTTACTCACACATGCAGAGGCCGCAATTTCAAATGAAATTAAAGCGCTTTGTTTACTCATGGCTCAAGTAGAGAGTCGAGGGTTCGTTACACATACACATATAGCACAGAAAAAAAAATAGAAAACAAAACAAAAAGTTAGTTTATGCGGTTGCTTTGGCCTGTGGCTTTTCGTGTTGCCAATTGGCAGTGTTTACGGTTCGCACTGGGAGATATTTGGTCAGAGAAGAAAAATAAGGCTTTAGTTAAATAAAAAAATATATTGAGGAGTTATAGCTATTTTTATATATTTAAAATTGATAGTTTTACAACTTATATTACCTCAGTATCACATTCAGGTAAAAAATATCAATAATCAAATATTTAGCCCTGCTTCTCGGTGTCTAAATGCCTGTATTTCAATATTATATATTTGTTCTTTCTTCCATGATCTGAAAAAATACTTTCAGTGGAGAAAACACCTCCAGAACAGCCCATCCCCCTTCACCAATTCCGCTTGTTGTTGTTAGTTTGGGCGGAGCGGTTGCGGGCACACCCCCCGTGTACATACCACCCCAAAAGTCGACCACGCCCCCTTAGACCGCCCTAGCTGGGCAAACACAACTGTAACTTTTAATTCCGTTAATTGCCAATCTCTGTTGGCAGCAATCAACAATTTTGCTTGCACAACACTCGACTGTTGCAATGTTGTCCTTCAGACAGAGTCCGTTGGCCAGCCCGGGGGAAGTGCAACTAACCCCTCACTCGAGGAGATATCACCCCAGCCTGGTTTACGCTTCTTTAAAGACGTCAAAGAAAATAGTAGCTGCAGGAAAGATTCCTCCGGAGAGCGGACCGGCTGCCCGGCAGCCTCGGTTGTTGTCCTAAACTTTTGTTAAGCAAACAATTGGCACAGTGGCCGGGCAAAGGGAGCCAGGTGGAGGAGCACCCACATTTAAAACCTATTTCGCAGTCAACCAACCAAAAAGAAAGCAGAAAGGCTGCCATCAGACCCCCACCTTTGTCTATGCCCTCTGTTTATTGTAAGGAAAAACCACAAAAGGTGCTCCTCCTGGGAAAGAAAGCGGCGGAAAGAGAGGTACTTTGCCATGTCGTAGTCGTATCTTGTCTTGGCTTACTTTGCTGCGGTTATTTGGCTCTCCGGCTACGGAGAATACGGCTTGGCCATTTTTACGCCACTTGAACTACTAACGAAGTAGAAGCAGAACCCAGCACCCAGTACCCAGTACTGGTAGCAGGGACATCAGACAGCCAGAAAGTTTGTTTTTCTTTCGAATGGAGTCGAGTCTGGGTGGGATAGAGAAGCCCACACACATGAGATTCATTTCCCCTATTTCTACGTTGATTCGACAGGTCGTGTGCACGTACTTGAGGACCGGAGTCTCAAGCTGGACGACGTCACGCTGGAGGACATGGGCGAGTACAGTTGCGAGGCGGACAATGCGGTGGGCGGCATCACGGCCACGGGCATCCTCACCGTTCACGGTAAGTTAATTGCCTGAAAGCAGCGCCAACAGCTCAAGGAGGGCACTCGGAAAAACAGAAACAGGCATTTTTATTTTTAGAGAAATCAGTAAAGTAGCCTCTTGTATTTCTTTTGCAATTTCACAACATTTCTTCCAGTGCTAATACTCCCTCCTATTTCAGCACCCCCCAAATTTGTGATACGCCCCAAGAATCAACTGGTGGAGATCGGTGATGAAGTGCTGTTCGAATGCCAGGCGAACGGACACCCCAGACCCACCCTCTACTGGTCGGTGGAGGGCAACAGCTCCCTGCTCCTGCCCGGCTACCGGGATGGCCGCATGGAAGTCACTCTCACGCCCGAGGGTCGCTCGGTGCTTTCGATAGCTCGATTCGCCCGCGAGGACTCCGGCAAGGTGGTCACCTGCAATGCCCTGAACGCCGTGGGCAGTGTCAGCAGCAGGACCGTGGTCAGTGTGGATACGCAATTCGAGCTCCCGCCCCCGATTATCGAACAGGGTCCCGTCAATCAAACGCTGCCCGTCAAGTCAATTGTGGTGCTGCCCTGCCGGACACTGGGCACGCCGGTGCCTCAGGTCTCCTGGTACCTCGACGGCATACCCATCGATGTGCAGGAGCACGAGCGCAGGAATCTCTCGGATGCCGGGGCTCTTACCATTTCCGATCTTCAGCGACACGAGGACGAGGGTCTGTACACCTGTGTGGCCAGCAATCGAAACGGCAAGTCCTCCTGGAGCGGTTACCTGCGCCTGGACACGCCCACCAATCCGAATATTAAATTCTACCGCGCGGCGGAGCTTTCCACCTATCCGGGGCCCCCGGGAAAACCGCAACTGGTGGAGAAGGGCGAGAGCTCAGTGACGCTCAGCTGGACGAGGAGCAACAAGGTGGGTGGCTCCAGCCTGGTCGGCTATGTAATCGAGATGTTTGGCAAAAACGAAACGGACGGCTGGGTGGCTGTGGGCACCAGGGTGCAGAATACGACATTCACCCAAACTGGCCTGCTGCCGGGCGTAAATTACTTCTTCCTGATCCGAGCGGAGAACTCGCATGGCCTATCATTGCCGAGTCCAATGTCGGAGCCCATAACTGTGGGAACGGTGAGTTGGATATATATTTATTTATCTGGTAAAAAAAAAAAACACTACAACACTTAAAGTAGATTTTACTATAATTATTATCTATAGATAATAATTTTTAAATTTCAAACTGTGTCGGAAATAGAGCCGTTAAAACGTCGATAGTAACACCGCGCGATGTATCGATAGTATCGGTATTATTGATAGAAAATAATCCATTTATATTAAATAGTTAATGGAGTTTTATTTAATTTTAATATCTAATTATTAAATATTTCGGAGTACCTTACCTGTATGATTTAATTTCTCGCAAAAACCGATACAGCCTTCTTCACTAGCGATGGTAATACTCGGTATATCGATACAAGCGTCGATAGTTTTACAGCTCTAGTTTGAAGTATCCTGTAGTATTCCCTAATTTTTCTTTATAGATATCTCTTTATTATTATTTTTTTTTTCTATAACAGCGATACTTCAACAGTGGCCTGGACCTGAGCGAGGCTCGTGCCAGCCTCCTGTCCGGCGATGTGGTCGAACTGAGCAACGCCAGCGTGGTGGACTCCACCAGCATGAAGCTCACCTGGCAGGTAAGTAATCGACTCTTGGAACCCCACAAAGGGGGCTCCTCATCCCACCGCTCATCGTCACCTCATTCGTCGCTCGCTTTATTCATGCAGATCATTAATGGCAAATACGTCGAGGGCTTCTATGTCTACGCTAGACAGTTGCCAAATCCAACAGTCAACAATCCGGCGCCTGTTACGACCAATACCAATCCGTTGCTGGGCTCCGCATCCGCCTCGGCATCCGCATTGATTTCGACAAAACCAAATATTGCCGCTGCCGGCAAACGTGACGGGGAGACTAGCCAGAGCGGAGGAGGAGGAGCATCGTCATCATCCCCAGCCGCACTGAGCACCAAGTACCGCATGCTGACGATTCTGAACGGAGGTGGAGCCTCCTCCGGCACCATCACCGGCCTCGTCCAGTACACGCTGTATGAATTTTTCATTGTGCCATTTTACAAATCCGTCGAGGGCAAGCCGTCGAACTCGCGCATAGCCCGCACCCTGGAAGACGGTGAGTTGAACAACATTTGGGGGTTACAAAGAGGGTTCAAGGGTTCTCGTACTGATTCTTGGCCGCTTTGATATGGGATTTGGATATTTAGATATGTAAACACTTGGAGAGTACAGTGGGGTTTCATGGGGTTAAAAAGCAAAGGAAGTTTTAAATAATTACATTTTATAAAAATGTATATTACATTTTTTAAATAATCTCTTAAAAATAATTATAAACAATAGAAAAAAGAGTAGATTAACTTGAATAGTTATTAGAATACCAAAGCTTACCGGAATCGATTGAATCTCTCGATTGCCATCTTTGCAGTCGGATTTATGAAACTCCATTTCCAGCTTTAAGGATTATTTTTCCGTACTGTCACTCAGGCTTTATATCCAATTGTCTGCACTGTAGTCTCCCGCCAGATCTAATGAAGCATGTGCATCAAATCCAGCGCAATCCAACAAACCGTAAAAATACCTTTACAACAAACTACCCCTGGTTGGTGTTGCTGTGAGCCAGAGCAACCCCCATCCCAACCCCAAGCCCAGGCCAGGCCTGAACCTCATGTGACAAATGCAGAAGGCGGGTTACAGGGCACTTTTTGCATTGCAACAATAACCTAAATTCAATAAAAGGATATGAGCGGTAAAAGGAAAATGTCAGAACATAAAGAGGGCCAGAGGGAGGGAGCCTTTATCCTTGGCGGACATCAGCTGCGCTCAATGCGGGTCGCATAATCGCAAATTATTTTTGCCTGGGTCGCATAAGCGGAGAAAAAAAGGGCGTAGGCAGCTCGGTAGGTTTTTTGGTTACTTATTTTTTTTAGGGGGTCACGTTATAGGGCGAATAATGGAAAGTATGTATGTCAATCACTGAGCGCCGACAAAAAGCGAATCATGCGTACTTAAATGGCGAACAATGTCAGAAGCGGCAAGGTAAGGATGTCAAATCCACGTGGATAACATTTCCAGTTGGGGAATCGGAAAGAGTTTCAAATCAAATGCGGTTTGTGTGCGGAATACTTGATGCTGGCGATTTACATGTGTTCCGGAGTGGTTAAGGGATTCCCCGCAGCGGATCCACCGGATTAGGCCATCCAAAAATATACACAATTGACAGTCGGGGGAATATGTCAGATAAGATTGTTCTAAACGGAATCGGAAAACTTGCTGGCAGCCAGGAAAAAATGCCAACTCGACGGGAAAAAAGAGGGAAACTTTCCAGACAGGTTTATCACTTCATTCCATCACCAGCGAAGCTGTTGAGATATAAAAACTTCCGGCAGCAGCACCGAAAGTGCAACCAGGAGGCAACCAACCAGTCTCAATGGGCAAAGGACCCCAAAACGGAGTGAAATTAAAAAGAAAATAATTAAAAAACAAAAGCCACGCTAAGCTCCTAGCTGCAAAGGGTAAATAGTGAGAGAAGGAGACCTCTCACAGTGCCGCAAATAAGTCAACAGACGCAGCAGCAGCAGCAACCACAGCAATATAAAATGCACAAACGTGGCGCGCGCTCTGCCAAAGCCGAACCTCTTCCTGCCCCGGTGCAGGGCCAACCTGCTCATCCCTTTCTGCTCGGCGATGCTGTCGTCAAATCAAAACTCATTTCGTATGCATCACATTTTCACTTGAGCGTCGTCTGACTCCTGCTGACAACAACTCAACGGTGGGAGCAACTCAAAGAAATTGCCAACGCAATTGTGTAAAGATAAACAACAATTATTGCTGCTATATGAAGCACTCAGTACCTCAGTGCCTGAGCCACAAAAATGTGCAGTGCTGGCAATGCAAATTTGAAACGCGTTTGCCTTAAACGAGGAGAAAAGGCTACAAGGGAGTCCTTTTCCCCGGCGACAGGAAACATTTTTACCCACGTCGGAAGTTGGCAAATAAAGGTGTGCTCCGCCGGGTAAATGTTAGAGAGTAGCAAATGAAAGTTTCTGCCGGGACTCGGTGACTGGGGAATGCTCTGCAAGAGCTATCAAAGAGAAGGACTTAAAGGAACCTTTGAGGAAGTGGGAAAGGCATTTTAAACTATTTAAAACTTAAATCTAGCTATAGTTAGAGACTCTGTAAAGGATGTATCGATGATCAACCTCTGAATATATTTAAATGATTTTAAAATACTTCTCTCCTTTGGGTATACTTTATTCCCCCTCTTAACCTCTTCCGCTTCTTCAATTACAACAATAAAACACTTACCACCTTGTCCGTAGTCCGCTGTCCGCTCAAGAGAATTTCCGTTTGATATATTGCACACGGACACAAAAATGCCAAATAAGGAGTGGTCACTTATCCCTTCAGTCACATGCAACCCAATCTGAGTCTGAGTCACATTGCCACTATCAAATTAACCCCCGAAACGAGATGAGTCATGTATATCGCAGAGACCATCGAATAAAGCCTCGCTAGCAGCATTAAGATAAGCTCTTCTCGGATCCAGCTGCACTCGAAGTGATCACAGTGCCAATTTGGAGCTTTTCAATTGCTTGCCGGTGTGTGTGTCTGAGACAATTCCAGAATCTCGTGCGCCCGGGGGTCATTTATGCCACACAATGGCAGCTACGTGTTAAGCATCGCGGTGCCTCATCAGCGGAAGAAAAGGCGAAGCCAGAAGTAGAAAGCACCAGGAAGAAAGCAAAGGGGTGCAGGGAGAAAAAAGCGCCCGCATAGACAAAAGCACGACAAGCACTTTAGCATGTCGCAATGTCCCCGGAGGAAGGGGACTTGCAGGGCATCCGAGGGTTTGGGTAACAACAAAGCCAAAAAAAAGAAAGAAAAAAAGGCTGGAGAACAACTGCACTCCACTTCACACTCCGCTAGATTCGCTAGACGTTGCCTATTTAGAGATTTCGCTCTTTCTCCGCTTTGTTTTCCCGGTCTCCCACTTTTGTCTTGTTGAGAATTTTGCACGTGTGTGTTTATTTAAAGAAATTGCTTCACTCAGCCGCACACACAAAAAGATACAGAAACCTGAGAGAGGGGAAAGGGATATAGAAGAGAATGTGGGCGATAAGGGTTGCACTCCGGATAACAGAATATTGGATTAACATTTTACAATTATATGCTGGAAAATAATTATAACGAGAAAGAAAGCTAACTTCGGTAAACCGAAGCTTGTATACCCTTGCAGTCTGCAATGGGATCATTGACAATCGATCTATTTTGGTAATGTTAAAAAAAAATGTCAAATTATGTAAATTTTGTAAAATTTGACATTTTACATATAGAATTTTACATTTTCATATAAATCGACCGATCCCTTCTATAGCAGCTATATGATATAGTTGTCCGATCTTAATGAAATTAAAACCGTAATTCTAAAACTATAAAAAACGACTATATTTCGAAATTTATAGAAATTCGTTGAAAAACAGAGAAGTTAAAATTTTTTTTACATTAATTTCGCCATCATTTCTATGGCAGCTATAAGATATAGTGGTCCGATTTTGGCCGTTCCGACATATATACTGCGTGCTAAAGAAATAAGACTATGCTGAAAATTTCAGCCCGATAGCTCAAAAACTGAGAGACTAGTTCGCGTAGAAACCGACAGACGGACAGACGGACAGACGGACAGACGGACCGACGGACAGACGGACAGACGGACAGACAGACGGACATGGCTAGATCGACTCGGCAGGTGATGCTGATCAAGAATATATATACTTTATGGGGTCGGAGATGCCTCCTTCACTGTGTTGCAAACATCATGACAAAATTATTATACCCTCTGCAAGGGTATAAAAATTAACAGTATTTCTTTTCTTTGAAAATCAAATTTAAAGACATCTAACTTAGAGTCTATAAAATATTTTAAACATTTTTCTCATAAAATAAATGAGTAAAAGAATGTTTCAAGTGTACCCACTTGTAAAAAGCGACAGCAGGAAATAAATAAACAAATGAAGAAGAGCTGCATGTACTATGAGTGAAGTGAGCTGCAACTGTGAGAAAGGAAAGGATTGCTTTGTTGCTTTTCAACTCTTTCCCTCATCTTTTTTTGCACGCACTCAATGTGCAGGCAGGATGTGTCTGGGCCCCTAGAGTCAACACCCGGAACTAGTTGTTGGCGGAGAGCTTCCTCCATCTAGATGCCACACACTAAATGCTAATTAATTACGGCCACCAAATCTCATTAGAGCGGACGTCAGCTGGGTGACATCACGCACCACAATCAAAAAGCCATTTAACTTTGCTCCTCAATCTCTAACCAAGCACGAACTCAAATCTAACCCCCACCAATTCGTTATCCTTTGCAGTTCCCAATGAGGCGCCATATGGAATGGAGGCACTGCTGCTCAATTCCTCAGCGGTGTTCCTGAAATGGAAGGCACCCGAGCTCAAAGATAGGCATGGTAAGTTTAAGAACTTAAGTCATGAAACTGTTTAAGTTTCTAGTTAAATATTAAACAAATATTTAAAACATATTTTTCATATTTTGCAGGCATTCTCTTAAACTATCATGTGATAGTGCGGGGCATCGACACCGCTCATAATTTCTCTCGAATTTTGACCAATGTCACCATCGACGCTGCTTCACCTACCTTAGTTCTGGCCAATCTCACTGAGGGCGTCATGTACACGGTGGGCGTGGCAGCGGGAAATAATGCCGGAATCGGTCCTTATTGTGTCCCGGCCACACTGCGCCTGGATCCCATCACGAAACGCCTTGATCCGTTCATCAATCAGCGGTAAGTTTAGGCGTCCTGTCTATTTTTGGTCTTTACTAGAAAATTAATTCTATTTATACATTTTTCGGTTTCGTCTCTCAGCTATCCCATCAATCAGGACCATGTTAACGATGTGCTGACACAGCCCTGGTTCATAATACTCCTGGGCGCCATTCTGGCCATCCTTATGCTGTCCTTTGGCGCGATGGTCTTTGTGAAGCGCAAGCACATGATGATGAAGCAGTCGGCGCTGAATACAATGCGTGGTGAGTGCACTGAAAAGTTAGTAGTTTCCTAAAATTAAACTTTGCTACAAATAGAGTTCATTTTATTTTAAATCAGTTTGTTCAGATTTTTCTAGAGTTTTTTAAAAATTACCCAAGGCAGAATTTATTTTCTGTGTAAAAACCTCCATTCTTTTACTGTACATATGCCTGTCCCTGGCTGGTATAGTTTCAGGGAGAAGCCCTCGAGTTTTGCATCCGTTGCGAGCTGCTAGTTTTCGTTTCCTTCCTCGCCAGACACGCCACACACACATTTGCATATATAAATAACGCTAATTTCCCATTGCTGGACACAATAACAACAACAACAACAACAACAACAGCAGGAGCAGCTCCAGGCTGAAATAAAAAGTCCAAAATAGGTGCGAATAAATATTTTAGCAGGCAGAGCACCAGGCACACACACCACACACAAACGCTGACATGCCACACACATAATAGAAATTAACATTTTGCACGTGACGGCGGCGACTTCCCCTAGTTCACTTCCCCTTCCGCTCGCTCACCCTCTGGAATTCCTCGACTCAACCCCCTAATGGCTGCCATTGCAATTATGCATTTAGTTTTGTGTGCATTATTAACCAACAAGTTGTGTGTGCCGGCCAGCATATATATAGCTGTATATATCCTTATATAGATATGGAGAGAGGCAGCTCTTGTGGCCTAATTGAAATTAGCAGCATTACGAGGTGAGCGGAAGGGGGAGAAAGAGCCTGTTGACCGGGGAATTGGGCGCTTTGGCTTAGACGATTACCCCAAATGGTTGTCATGGGGGTCAGGGAAATTGTGGTGATTTTTTTGGGCAGGCTAAGCTTTTAAAAGGGAAAATAAATGAAGTGAAAGAATTGGATTCACAAAATCAGTCCCATAATGATGGTTTCATGTTTAATATTTATTTCTAACGAATTTTACCATCAAATACCCGACTACTTTAATCCTTAAATATCATCAATGAAGCAACACATTTTGCTGTCAGAACTCAGAGCTCAACAATGGCGTAGACAAGTCAAAGCCAAAAAATCCAAATGGCCTGAAAGAGGCAAAAAAAGCATTGCATATTCATGGGCGCCATTTACCATAAACTAAGCAGCAGAGAGGGAGAAAAAACAGAATAAAAGGGGTTCAGAAATACCTGCAACCAACTGAAAGAAAAAAAATGCAAAAATATACGGAAACAGTAGACAGGAGGTGGCGGGCTATAAAACACTCGCTTGATGCTCAGTTATAACCCGGGGACAGTTTAATTGGTTGCATTTTTTATGCAGCCCATTTTGTTGCAGTTGCAGTGGCAGTTGCTGCTGCCGCTGCTGCTGTGTTTTGTGAGCAGGCAATGCAAGTGGAAAATTGACAATAATTTATTTGATTTTGTCGCCGCGGAGACTGGGAAATTGTCATCCTCGACTTTGAGGGATGAGGATAATATTGTTTTAATGCGTTCAGTTTATAGCAGGGGGATTTCAAGTTCCGGGAATGAAATTGGTCGTAAAAATCTGAATTTCTATGCAGATATTTTAATTTATATTCAGAATATACTCCAAAAGTTGTTACATTTTAATCAGAATGAATGGGTTTCTTAGTCTGCAGTAAATATGTAATTTCAGGGACTTCCTTTTAGGTCTAATATCTCTGGAAATCTCTCTGTTAAAATCCAGCGAATTCCTTTACGAGAACCCACCATTGTCTAGGCTACCTAGTTGAACTCAACTCTTTTGTATGTTTTTGTTTAATTTGCGGAATGCAATTTATTCGGCTCACAATTTGTTGCCTCACATTTAATTGCTCTGACTGACTGTCTCCCATTTCGCCCCAACCTCGTCTCACCTGCAGGCAATCACACGAACGACGTGCTCAAAATGCCGAGTCTATCGACTCGCAATGGGAATGGCTACTGGCTGGACTCCTCCACCGGCGGCATGGTGTGGCGTCCCTCGCCCAGCGGCGATTCGCTGGAGATGCAAAAGGATCACATCGCCGACTACGCGCCGGTGTGCGGTGCCCCAGGCTCACCGGCCGGCGGTGGTGCCGGTTCCGGTGGCTCCGGCGGTGCGGGCAGCGGTGCCAGCGGCGTCGATGACATTCATGGAGGACACGGCAGCGAACGCAATCAGCAGCGGTAAGTTTTACACCGAAAAAACCAATCCAAAAATAAGTGGGGGAGGATAGAGATGGCAAAAAAAATACTGATTTTGAAATGCTCTTGTGGATGTACTCGGTAAATATCCCATTTAAAATATTAAATAGAAAAAAATACCAAGAAGTTACTTTTGCTAATAAATTAAATGTTAAACGTTTAGGAAAGTTCCCCAATATAATCTAAAGAATTTTTTTTAACAATAGAATTTTAATTCTTCGATATTTGCTCCTATTAAATATTATAAACAAGTTATTTTTAGTTCCAAAACACCAACAATATTTAGTTTACAAACCACTTTTAGAAACAGATAGAGTATGGAGTATTCTCACAGCCTGGCAGCTCAAAGCGACGACAATAAAAATTCACCAAACTGTGAAATTGCATTTTTCTGCCGCGGCGACTACCAAAAAAAGGAAATTCCGAAAAAAAGAGTGAACAAAAAATAAAAGAAAACTCAAAAAGGGAAACACACCAAAAAGCTCACTTTTCGGCAGAGTTTTTCTTTCGTTCTCCCCTGGGCCATGGGCAAAATCAAGTTAGGAATAGAAATGTTGGCCACGCTATTTATGTTGATTTTTGGCCAATGCCCAGTTGAGTTCGCGCCGCAAAAAGAGCAATGCAATTATCAATGGCTCAGAGGGTCGGCTTTAACGCAACTTTAAGTCTATTTGGGAGGGGAGAAAGGTTTCAGGGCTGCAGGAATAAAATATGCTATGCATAATTTTGGCCACGCATTTGCAATTAGTTTTGCGGTAGATGGAAAATCAAAGTTAAATCCATTTGGCGGCCAGAATCAGGCCTGGGGCGATCTAATTTATTTGTCTGGCCCCTGGCAAATGCAGGAAAGCCGGCAAATGGGGTAGAAAAAATATTGTTTCAGCTTGAAAATGTTTTGGCGCAATGTTTTTGGCATCGAATTGTAATTGTTATTTATTTGCGGCTAATACTGCGTTAGCCACAAATTATACTAAATTGTTTTAAGTGGTGCGAAAAACATACAAAAATTAATACAAATTTAAGAAAATGTAAGCCAACAATTTGGGCTATTAAAATATTAAAATACCATTTCGAAATCACTTTAAAGAATTTTCAAAACCCCTTAAAACATAATCGCTTTATCATGGCGAAAAAATATTATAAAATCTACTTAGCAAAAATAAATATATTTATTGTCTGCCAGCAGCCCAGCTGCTGTCCATCCAAAGGCAATTAAATGCCAATCAGGCATCAAAAGCCGAAGAGTCACGCTAAAAATAATATCAAACAAAAAAGTTGAGAAAGGCCAAGCAGAAATTGTTTAATTTAAAAATGTGGCGCTGGCCTGCCCGAATATTAAATGAGAACGCTTTTCCAAGCGACTACTGTAAATAAATACGCCAACCAGATAATTATAATTATTTTTGCACACTTAATTAGCCATTAAAACGCAAATTGAAAATGAGTCTCACCTTTCCCGACTGCCGCTGCAATTGCAGTGTGCAATTTAACAGAAATTTTAATAATTATTGCAACAAAATAATAACCATAACCATAAAAGTAATCACACAATAATGAGTGTCATATGTGCGAGGGAGAATTCGCTTATTCTCTGACCAATTTGGAAAATACACTGTGGAGAACGGAGCAGAAAAATCATAATTGTAAGGAGCCCGATTTTTTCCTCTTTATTTTAGAGATTAAATGGAGTTATCTTCTCGAGTAGATTTGCCAAGATTAATTCGTTTAATAAGTTTAAATGTTTTTCACCCCGCTGAGTCGGACAGTGACAAGCTCATTACTATTACATTACCATTCCATGGGCAGGACCAACTTTCATTCCGCAGCGCCACTCATTAAGGGCATTAAAAGCCCTCTATGTGGAGGGCCCTCGCTTTATCCCCTTCGCCATGGCAACTCCATCAATGCGCCGTATATTTTTACAAGCATTTCAGAGTTTTTAAAAATGTTCTCGTTTGGTTTTGTACTTTTTTGTTGGTCGGTTTGTGAGTTCGGTTCGCGATGGCTCCGCCAGGTTAATCCGCTTTCAGTATTTAAATACGAAAATAATGCTAAAAATGTGAGAATGAACGGGGGTCGGTCGTGTCTGGTGGCATGGAAATTGGGGGATGCTTTTGGGAATTCCCACCGACATTTTCACCTTTTGTTTTAAGCTGGTAATTTATTTAATGGATGTAAGGATAACCGTCTCTAGCACTATTTTCTCACCTGATCTGGGGCATGTGTGGGTGCAAGTGGAAGTGCCTGTACGGGAAATCCCAACTAAATTCACATTTTTCCGCTTGGAAAAACACGCACCAGCAGCCAGCAGCAGGACCAAAAATGCAAATTTCCGCCGCGCCATAAATCGCACAAATTTATAACCAAAGTGGGAGAACCACCAGCGGGGTCAGAAATATTGTAATAAACAAGCCGAGTAATAACCGAGTCTGCCTTTTTTCAACTCTGTGTTTGTTTTTATCTGTCCATTTGCAGGTACGTGGGCGAGTATTCCAACATTCCCACCGACTACGCGGAAGTGTCCAGTTTCGGCAAAGCGCCCAGCGAGTACGGCCGTCATGGCAATGCCTCGCCCGCCCCATATGCCACCTCCTCTATCGTGAATCCCCACCAGCAGCAGCAGCAACAGCAGCAGCCCCGTTATCAACAGCGACCAGTTCCCGGTTATGGCCTCCAAAGGCCAATGCATCCCCACTACCAGCAGCAGCAGCAGCAGCAACATCAGGTCCACCAGCAACAGCAACTGCCGCCCGGGAACATTTACCAGCAAATGTCCACCACCAGCGAGATCTATCCCAGTAATTCGGGGGCCCCGCGGTCCGTGTACTCGAACAGTATTACTACCCGAAGGACAAGCAGCGGCACATCCACATCACCGAGAATAAGTTGAGCAACTGCCACACGTACGAGGCGGCTCCCGGAGCCAAGCAGTCCTCGCCGATGTCTTCGCAGTTCGCCAGCGTGAGGCGCCAGCAGTTGCCTCCGAACTGCAGCATCGGCAGGGACAGTGCTCGCTTCAAGGTCCTGAACACGGATCAGGGTAAGAATCAGCAGAACCTGCTCGACTTGGACGGCTCCTCCTTGTGCTACAACGGCCTGGCTGACTCCGGCTGCGGCGGCTCGCCCTCTCCCATGGCCATGCTGATGTCGCATGAGGATGAGCACGCCCTGTACCACACGGCGGATGGGGATCTGGATGACATGGAGAGGCTGTACGTGAAGGTGGACGAGCAACAGCCGCCGTTGCAGCAGCAACAGCAGCAGCAGTTGCTCCCCCTGGTGCCCCAACATCCCGCGGAACTGATGCAACCCTCGACGCACCTGCAGTCCTGGCGGAACCAGAGCACTCGAGGCAGTCGGAAGAACGCCCAGGAGTCCAGCAAGGAGCCCAACGAGCTGATCTATGCCCCCGGCAGTGTGGCCAGCGAGCGGAGCCTGCTCAGCAACTCGGGCAGCGGCAGCAGCAGTCAGCCAGCTTGCCACAATGTCTGACCCCTGCCCAGCGGTTCATCCTTGGGCCCATCTCAGTCTCAATCCAAGTCCCGATCCCAGTCGCAGAGCAAGCTGGACTCCCCGTCCCAGGAGCAGCTGTATGCCAGGGAAGTGCGGGAGTTACTCGCCTGGTGCGAACGCTTCAACAACGGCGGAGTGGAGAATTTTGAATAGAATGGGAAAAGGATATAAGGAACGGGAAGTGCGAAGGGAAAGGATATTCGTTGGGAAAGGGTTGGAGAGTTAAAAGCTAGAAGGGAGCGACAGAGGAACGAGTGAACGGACTTTTCCTTTTTTTGATTATTAAATGAAGCCATTACTTGGATTATGTTTTTAAGTAATTTTGATTTGATTAAAGAAATAATTTTACTTATTTTGTTTGATGGATTTTGGAAGGACTTGTAGGGAGTTTTCTATAAATTATTTTTATTTGTTTAATACAAACTTAATTCCAAGCTAATTCAATCATTAAAAGGACTGGTATTGAGTGTTCTATTAATTATAATTTTTGAAAGTATAAACTTAATTCCAAGATATTTAATCATTACAAAGGACTTGTAGGGATTGTTCTTTTATTTATTTATTTTTTAATATCAACTTAATTCCATGATAATTCAATCATTAAAAAGGATTTTGATTTAAGTCGCTAGTTCGCTCGTTCCGTTTGCTGCATTTGTCACAAGTTGAATAAGTGACCAAGACTGAGACTGACAGAGTGCGAGGATTGCGTGAGTTTTACTTATAATTTGGTTAGTATTACAAGGTTTCTTTTCTATTTAACGATCAGCCGAGCTCTCTGGACTTTGAGCCATCGGCCCTATGCTAGTGATAGACATATTACCCTTTTCTCCATCTCTCCTGCTCTATCTATCTCTAACTCGCGCTTAATCTCTGACTAAGAAACTGCTTTCGTTACACCGTAGACTAAGCTTAGCCGTAGCAGATCACTGTAAATGTTAATAAAAAAGTATGATAAGTTCCTCCAAGTATGCAGACGATGATAGCAACAACTCTGCTTTAGCTTTAGGACATGTAAACCGATTTAGATAGATCGATGGGGCAGCATTTGTTAGCTACTTAAAGGGGTTCGTACTAGGCTTAGCATCCAGACAGATATCGATTCAATACCCGTGAATGTTTATCCACTAAGTGTACATATTGTAGCGCACTAGCTGTAGTTAATTATACGTATATATATCTCTATAAATATCAAATGAATTATTCAACCTAATTATGCAAATGTGAACACAAATGAGTAGACATAACAAATAATATATAAACATAAAGAATTACGGACAAGTGAATAAATTGTGCATATAGTAATTTAAAATGTAATAATCATACGCCCCACACCCCCATTAATTAGTTGTTGTTTAACTACCCATATACATACATACACACTTAGTATATATAATCCGCATAGTAATAGAAACTGCATTATAAAATACCACCAAGGCATATATGCAAAAACTCCTTCAATTTCGAGCCAAAAAACAAAACGGAAAGCAATTTGTTTACTTCTTTGGTTCGCACTAATGAACTGTACTCAAAAGCAGACAATTATTTATAGATATATCCCACGATTTGTGCCGAAATCTCGGTTGAGGGCGTTCTGCACACACAAGTTCATTTAGCATGTTGTTTATCGCACCCGAAATGATGGTAATTAAGTGCGTTTCGTATGTGTGTCTATGCGTAATTGTAATTATTGATATTGAATACGTATTTACAATGTAGCAATTACAAAAGCGAAAAATAAAAAATGCCATAATTATGAAATTAAAACCGACAAGAGCGTGAGCGAAAGGCTTTGTTTATTTTTTTACGGCTATTTACTGTTTGGGTTTTGTTGATTTTCTTCGGTAAATATTCTACAGCCAGAATGATGGAATGATTCTACGATGGAATGATGGTTGGGTAAATAAATATCTGTTGATGTTTTATTTTAATTGATTATATGCGCTGGGATTTCTTTAAACATTTGAATAGATTTAACTTTAAAAGATTGCAGTAATTGGGAGTTTAATTAAAAATGTTTAATTTTTTAGGCATCTTTTATTGTGATTTAGAATCAATTGTTAAATCTAAACTTCAAATGTTTATACAGCATACTTTTAGAGATTGATTTTCTATATTAAAAATTATGGAAGAGCAGTCGGAAACTCTGGAATCTATCATTCTACTGTGGTTCCAAAAAGTAGCCAACACAAAGGCGAAAATAAAGTCCTCAGAATCGCTTTTTCTCCTGGCGCCGCTAATTGAAATGTCACAACTTGCCACCTGTGACTGCTCGGCCACGCATCCCCAAATCCGTTTACAGTCCCATCCCTAAATTTCCACTTATGCAAGTCTGCTTACCCTTTTTGCCCCAACTAATTTCTGGCGGGCGACGCGCTTTTAATTAGCTGCAAACTCCGAGACCCAAATTATGCATGACTCCCCGTGCAACCGAGTGTGCCTTTTCGGGGGAGTATGGGTTAAAACGTGGCGACCGCGCCCATTTTAACTACAAAATAATTACGCGCTAGGCAATTAATGGCCCCAAGGGGTTAGAGTTACAAAAATCCCGCAAATTTTTTCCCGCTCCGAGCTTCCACGTGCGCCATGTGGCAACATCCGGAGGCCATTTGTTGCAAATCGACAGCCATTTCCGGTGCATAAAACACCGGAGAACGAGGCGGATGGAGAGTGAGTAAGGAAAGCGGAACAACATTTGTGAGTTGCGGTTTTTTAATGGGTAAAAGAAAGCATCACAATGTTAAATGATAATTTAATTATCTACAGGAGAAGGGGAAAATAAGTAAAAAGTAACAATGGAATTTAAATGAAAAATATTGCTAAACTAAATTCATTTTATACAAAACAAAACTTAACTTATACAAATTAAAGAAGAAAAAGCAAAACAACTTCAGACTCGTCTCCAAAAATATTATCATTTAATATCTTAGGAGGCAATAACCAAAGTCATTGTTTATCTTGTGTTAGTAGCTGAGCAAATCGGCAAGTCAGGCAATATCCTCTTAAAGGACTCTCCGCAGGGGATTCCGGCAGACAGATGGGACTTTAGCTGGGCTAACAGATGCGTTCGGCTTCAACTTGTCACCTAGCGTTTAACGATAAATTTGCTGACAGCGACAACGGATAATTAGTTTCACTAACGAGAAAACTTCCACTGGCTTGCTCAGCCGACGCACACACATGGCACATGATTGGAGCCACCAATGCAGCATGTTAACCCAAGTAGCAGGAGCGAGTGTAACGAGGACATCGAGGACGACGCAGGCTCCTCTCACTAGAGTTGATTCCAGTGAACTGGCGATATAGCAACAGGATGGACCATCCGGCGTAACGATTCCCATGCTTCACTGCACCGTTCTCCTCGAGCTAATAAAATGATTATGTGTTATTTTTATGCTGTCAGCGGAAGGATACGCAGAAGGGGACTTGTGAGGCTCCTGGCTCCTGCTCCGCCAGCAATTGCCCATGATTGTTTACATGTTAATCGCAACTTTTAATGGGCAGTGAAGCCACTTATGTTTGATCGTTTACATAATTGAAGTGGCTTAAATGAAGCTCAAGGGAATATTTCAACTTGGGAAAGTTGGGCTTAAAAATGAAAATTTAACACTTCAATTGCAATTTCACACAGAAACTGTTTTTTAACTAAAAACAACTTTAATAATATTCAAAGTTAAGTTAAATTTTTGTATGTAAATATTTAAATTATAGCATTTAACAGAGCCTTAAATAGAATATAATATCGAATCAAGGAACTCCTTTAATGGCCTCCAGTTCCTTGTCCTCCCTGATTCATTGAATTTCAAAGATTAATTAAACGATAGACTCCATTCAATCAACTTGAATGTGCAGCACCTTAAACTCGATGAGCAACTTGAGAACTGTTTAACTAAATTAACAATCCGAGGCATGAAAACTTTTCAAGTCTTCTCCCGTCGAGCCCCCCTTTGAGTTGAAATTTTTTATTGTTAGGTGGAAAGGCAAACAAACAGACAAATAAACAGGCGAACAAACGCACGACAGACGCAGGACAACAACGGAAGCTGGCAAACAAGCGGAAGGCTCTTCTGGCACTCAACTAATGGCAACATAATGCGTTTATTGTGGGGGACACAATGCCGAATTGGGCAGGGGAACCAGCTGGGGAATCCCCCAAAGAAGTGATAACCCGGCGCAAATGTCAACGCAAAAGTCAATCAATGCATTCGATGCTGAGCAGATGAGTGGAGTCCAGGGGTGGGCTTCATTCCCCAGGGGGGCGGAGGATGCTGCTGCTGTAGGCGTGGCAGACACACGACCAGCCAAAAGCCGGGGAGGTGCACTTGAATAAAATAAGTATTAGAAGTTTTTCTTCTTAAACTTTGATTCGTCAACAAAAAGGTATGGCTTAGGTATGGCTTTTCTAAATTTACGAACTGCAATGGTATGTTAACCTTCGGTATTCCGAAGTAAGCTTCCTATGTTGTTAGTAATGGAATTTTTATAAATATTTTTTTAGGAAATTTACATCTTGTTTCTATTATATATATATATGTATACTTAGATTTCAGTTACTTGGATCTGCAGTTTTCGAATAATTCCCTATAACTTATATTACTTTTGATTCAAATTTCTTTAGATTACCCTAAACGTATATTAAATATGTTTAGCCCAATTCTTTTCTCAGTGTAGTGGGTGGTTGTGTTCGGTTGTAGTAAAGTACGCACTTTTCAATGGACCAAACACAGACAGAAGTCAGACGGAGCACATTCAAAATCAATTCAATTGAAAAACATTTTCCTCTCCTGTTTGTCCCTCGCTTCCTTTTTTTCGTGAGGGTTGACTTTTGCTCTGTGTTTTTATATTTTTTTTTGTTTGGGGCTAGTCTGCGATGTCATCGGTCCTTTTTTGTTAGCTGAAAAATCACTTGGAGGAGAGTTTACAGAATTCAACAGAAATGGCGTTCATTTTCGTTTTGCGGGTGGAAATGAGCGATTTCCGCGATGCATTCAAAACGTTAATGAGACGTAATGTGATGGCCATGACGGGAATGATTCTGCAATCTCATTTCTCAGTTGGTCACTCATGGATCGCCCGCACTCTCTCGCTCTCTGTGCTGTCTCATCAAGTTGGACAATTAATTGCCAGAGCCGCCTCCGCCGACAGGCGTCGTCGTTTGTCAAAAACTTTGTTGCATACTTAGTGGCAGCCAGATATACATGATATATACAAGCCGGAGATATAGCCACATCATCATGCAAATGCCCCGACAGTTTTCAGATACTTATAGCTCATTAAGCATGGCACCCTGGCATCGGGCCCAAAATAATTGCCCAGTCATGCCACGCCCACATAATGGCTAAGCCCCTGTGGACCGAGTGACTGACTGACAAATTTTCACAGCTCAACGCTTATTAAACTTGGCTGAAAAGTTCAATTAGCTTGGGGGATATAAAGCCTGAAAGCCAATGAAATTGTTCAGCTTGAAAAAACTATGTTGGACAGCTTGTAAAATTGTTTAAAATCAAGTTTAGGTAAATTTCAATAATATTATTGTTCAATCTTAAGAATTAACTTCTTACTAATGGAACAATTCATTTATTTATTTACCCAATCTATTATTAAGGCAACTTAAATTTTTTGTTATTTTTGTGACTGACCCACATCATTTTCCTAAAACTTCATTTGACTTCAAAGAAGCATTTGGGCAGTAACTATCTGCGAAGAGTTCAATTAATTACCCACACCCACCATTCCCGGCGTCCAAAATGTTTTGTCAGAACTCAAGAAAATCTTTTTCGGACAGGCAGCAGGACATTTGTCACACGCTCGCTTTCACCAGCTCCATCATCATCTTGATTTGGATGGCCATTCATTCATCCATTCGTTACCCTTATCCCGATCCTTATGTTGATGTTGGTGCCGGAGTTCCTTGAGCTTTTCAATATTAATTGCGGAGCTTCGGAGGCCAGACGAAGACGGATAAGATGGCGGTGGGTCAAGTCGAACCAGCACAAAGGGCCCGACGCGTCGGCTGACCCGTGTCCTGCCCTTGCGTTTGACTTTTGATGAATGGCCAAGAATTCGGCATGACATGAATGAGCATTTTAAATAAATTAGTTGTATTCGAGACGCATTTATTTTGGCCTGATTGAGTCCTTTGATTAGCTTGCTATAAATCAAAGGCAGCACTTTAAGAAAACAAAATACGAATTGTTGGGATTCCTTAGAAATATTTAGAAACTTTTACAGCTAATAATAAGAAATCAAATAAAAGATCAAAGGTAATATCATTTCCTTGTAATATAAATAAATAAAATGTAACAGGCTTTTTTTTAAATATTTGTTTATTATATGATAGCTTTTATATTTCAAGTAAATTAAAAATCTTTCAACGAAAGTCCCCATATTAACCAAATAAATGTCAAAGAAATACGCTCAAAGTCTAATCCCTCTCTGAATTTATGCCTGGCGGTTATTAATTAAGACGATAAACCAGCATAAAAATTGTTATAAGTTAATTAAGCTAAATGAAAAGCTCTTAAACGAGGAGCTCCAGACGCCGCTCAAGGTGCGGATGGGGCATAAAAATGCCAGGGATAAATTTGATATAAGCAGGATACCCGGACCGAGCCGGGAGGAAGACAAATGTCTGGCAATTTGGCTAAATGGCAAACTTGGCCAAGTAAAACATGCACGGGAGCATAATCAAGACAATAATTATTATTGTCATGTGTGTATTTTGCTCCCCAGAAAACTTCTCCCCACTATCATCTGGCGGCGTAGGGAAACTTTCGTTGGGGTTTCGGCTTGGTTTGCCGTCTGTCTGGCACTCATCTTTCCAACTCCTCTGGTTTTCCTTCTGCCAGACTGACGAGGACTGACAACGTGTGTTAATTATGACCATCTGTGCGAGGAGACTCGACTCGTTGGGGCGAGCTGAGTTTTGTTTCGGTTTGTTCTGGGTCCAAATCGCATTAGGGAAATTACCCCTGAATGGCGAATACCTGGACAGACATAAATAGTTCTCTTGTTTTGGCCATTGTCTGTCTGGGAGCCGCTTAAAGGCTTTCCAGCTCATTTTAACAAGGTCTGAAACTTGCTGTAGTCTTTGCCTAATTAAGCGTTGAAATTGGCATTGTCTTGTTTAAGGAATCTATGAAATCTGACGCGAGTTAACAGTTGAAGAATTGTGGTAGAACTATGCATTGAATTTATATAAGATAATTAAATCTTTAAAAAATATATAAAAAGAAAATTCGAGTCCCAGGAAATGTAATTAAGAACAAGCTTTGGATTATTATTAGAATTCTCTCTATTTAGTAAATTAACAACTTAAGATAACTAAAATCAGATCTGGTATTTATGTAAGTACATTCATTTAAACCAAATTCAATTAAAGATTTTAGTTATATTCCCTTGTGTTATAATTATTTTACTTTTTGTGTATAAGAAAATCCCAAGGCTAAGAGACAGCTAAGGAGTTATAATTAAATTGATGTACGCACAGTCACGCCTCCGGCATAATTGACTTCTCTTGACCTCAAAGTCCTGACCCAGCCTCCACAGAATCAGGACACCGAACACTTTAGCCAAGTGCTGCGGAGACATACTCATTCTAGCCCCCCCACTAATTGCTATTGACAGTTATGGTTAGGCAACAAACAACAGAATGATTAAAAATTTAATGAGTCTGAGAGGGAAGCATGGTGAATGACAGGGGACAAGGCAGGGGCAATTGCCCAGGGCTAACCGCAATCCATCAGTGCCGCACTTTGACTAGAGTTCGGAGAAAAATCAAAGATTTTCGACAGACCAAAAAAACTGCCGGCAGGCATTTTCATTTTGACCCTCGTCGTAGTTCTGGCTGCTGGCTGGGAACTATGGAAATTTGTTGTTTAACTTGTTGCTAAATACACAAATTTAATTTGATTACAAAGTTCTTGGAACGGCATTAGGACTATTCGCAGAATTCGAGAATGTCTCAAGGTGTTGGGTAAGTGCAGCCGCAGGCTATTCGAAATCACAAAACTGACAGCTGCTCGAGTGCTCTTTTGCAGCTTAATGAAAAGTGAAATGATGTTTCTGTGCTGAGGCTGGGCGAAAGGAGAGAAGGCCAGGACATTTCTTAAAAGCCAAGTATTTTCCACTGCCGCAGTCTGATATATTTCATATTTCGTGTGTTCAACGCTGCCTGAAATAAGATTTGTGATACCCTTTGGAAAAGGGGTTATTGGTTTCTGGTTAGAGTTTTACAGTAAATGGAAAATCATATATTTTTTAATGTTATTTATAAACATAAGTACATCGGGGACTTTTTTTTAGAAGATTAAACATGTAAGAGGTTAACATAATTCAAGGGTATCCAACCATTCGGGCCTCCGTTTAGGGACATTGTCCTTGTTGTTTCTGTCGTATCCGTTGCTGATGTTTGTAATTCGAGCTTAGTGTAATGGAATTTTTAAGCGAATGTCACAGAAATGCACTACATGGCTTATTACGTTCACCCAGCCAAGGCAGTCCCTTGTCTCCCGCCTCAAGGACTCCCCGCAGAAAAATGGAACTTATTTTCGTAGACAAGAGCGAATCTTGTGTTTATTTGCGCTTATATGCACATCATCTATCATCTATCATCAGGTTGTGTGTGTGTGTGGGAGGAACTCCTCCTTTTCCCCCTGTAGCATTTCCTGAGCTGCTTCCTTTCTCTCACAGCTTGGGCTGCATCAATTTTCCCGTTGCCATTATTATGATTGTTATTAACTTAAATAGAAAATACTTGACTGTTTCATAAATCTCACCCACTCGAGTTGCCCGCTGCGAGGAGGGGTCCCTCTGAAGTTGGGGTCTTGCTGCGTCAAGTAGATTTATGTGGTTGCTGCTATTTTGTCGTGTGGTGATGAGTTCCTTTTTGATTTATTTGTGCGAAGAAAACTTACACAAAGGAAGTGCCGTTAACCCACCCAGGAAAAAGGGAAACATCTGCTGAGATAATATTTAAATCATAGACTAAAGTTGAGAGAGGAAAACGTAGTGCAGCCGTGGCCCAGTTAAAAAAAGCTTGACATGTTTGAATTATTATAAAAGTTAGATAACTTAATAAATAACATTATTCTATTAGAATTAATAGTACAGATAAGTACCTATTTCAATAATATGCCCATCTGACAAAAAGGTTCCACTTACTTGTTGAAACTTTTTTAACTGCTTAAATACCTTCCTCCGTAAACGTGAACCTTAACCGCAGAATTCAATTAAAGCGTTTTGCGTTTCACCTCAAGAATTAGGCAAACTAATTGGCCGCCGTCGCTGGCAGTGGCTAAGGGAAGACAGCCTTTTCCAGTCAGACAAAGACTGCGGCGTCTGGAGGCGCTGAAAACTTTTAATAAATCCGCAAATTACTTTATAAGCAACTCGTTTTCGGGCTGCTTATTTTGTTTGCTCGGCTTGGCTGGGTTTCCTGGTTGGTTGGATGACAATAAGCGCGATAAGAACTTGGCATAAACAAGCCCAAAGCCGTAAACTACCAAGGGCAGAGAGAGAGCTGAAATTAAGGCAGATGGCAGGCTGCAAGGATAAAAGGGAAATGCGTCCAGTCAGAACGTCCACACGTTGACTGCCGCGTTGGCGATTTTTATTTAGCTTTTGTAAGTTAATTTGCGCACTATTGTCCTGCAGGACCCGCTGAAAGAAACGCTTGCCTTTTGCCCTTTCTGCTATTTCCTTTTTTTAATGTAATTCAATTTCAATGAAACTTAATCGTCCGTACATGGCAGTGACCATGCAGCCTCCTGCCCATGCCACCCAGCCTTTTAATATTATTTGCGTCATTTTGTGGTGGTTAATTTCAGTGCAACGCTTTTACTATTCAATTATGTTGCCGCTTGTCGCCTCGTTCGCAGCATTTTTTATGCACTCTTGTTTATGATGAGCCAGAGAGAGTGGCGGTTCCCTTCGAACTTCCTGCTCTATTGTCCTGCTAATGCCGGCCCTGGTCCTGTTTGTCATCCCGCGTGTCCTGTGTTGCTGTTGTGCTTTTTTCATTGTTATGAAAAATTAAATGGACATAAATCATGCTAATGGCGCATTCAAAATTTATTACGCTTTAAAGCCCGAGACCGACGACGAACACCCAATCCACCATCAACTTATTTATGTATTTGCAATTATTTCGGCCTGGGGGTGGAATTGGAATTCGTTCCAAGTCTACTATTGAATGGTTTTTGTAGTGGGCTCGGTGTGAGCGTTAGTACGGTTGATCTCATCTCGATTTCAATTAGATGATTGCCGGGATGTGAGGATATTTTTATGGGGGGGAAAAAAGTTAGAAAAGCTGATGATGTCAGCGATACTGCTGAATGGGGGAGAATTGTTTTAGGTCGAGTTTTACATGCAGGCGGAGATCAAAGCTGGGATATTTTCAATGGATTAAAATGGAAATCGGAGAAGATATAGTTAAGTTGTAAAATATTTTCCACAAAGAGCTTACTTCCTTTCAACAACTGTTTCAGGTTGAGAGATGCCGTCATTAACCCACCGGCTCCCGAATATATTGCGCCCCACTTAACCGCCATAACTAACTCGGCAATCTAAAATTTCATTCGCCACGCAGCTGGTAACAATGTGCGGCGCTTAATCCGCAGCGCGAAAAGGCGCCGGAGATTTGGGGAAATAAGGGGCCTCGGGGAGAGCCACCCACATAATGCAAATTGCTCTTATAATTTGCACAGCAGCGGCGTCATTCATCAGCCTTAGCGGGTGTGGGAAACGCCAAGCGGTGTTTGGGGGGGAGAGGAAATGGGAAGTTAGACAAATTTCCCAGGGATTATCTGCTAGAATGCTCTGACTCCACTTTGTTGGTGCTACTGCCACTGCCAGTGCCGCTGTTGCAACATTCCCTTGCAGCTTCATTCCATTTATTATAACAACTTTTTTGTATTCTTGTTACTTTTTTCCTGCGTTCTGGGGGTTATTTTCATTGCCAAAAATATATATTTCAAGTGGGTTCAACTGCAGAGCGGATTTTATTTGGTTTTAGTATTTTTCGCCCGAGAAATGCACACGAGTTTGTTGCAAACTGTTTCGGACACACACTCTCATGGCTACGCAGACACATTGGCACTGCGGATATACATAGATACATTTGGGCCATTGCAGTTTGCAGTCCGCAGATACAGATACCAGCTTGCCTCGACCTCCCGCAGAGAAGATTTCATTTGGTTTTTGGCCCAGTGAGTATCCCATCAGGGAAAGTTCGTTTTTTCCGGATTGGGGGTATATTGGAAGACAGATATTTACTGGTTTATTGCAAGTCTGTTACTAAAAGTAAATTTATTGGTAGTATAAAATTATACAGAGGTTTTTCATTTATGAAATTTGAATTTGTTTCATTATTCCCTTGCAAAGGGTATTATAATTTTGACCAGAAGCTTGCAATGCAGTGAAGGAGGCATCTCCGACCCCATAAAGTATATATATTCTTGGTCAGCATCAACATTTTAATTATTTACAATCAAAATTTAAAAAAAAAATCAAAATTTAAAATAACTATAATCCATTTTTAATCTAGAAAATTATTAACTAATATAATTCCATCCAGGTAATTCTTAATTCGAATATAGCCACCATATGCGCCTTCATTCTTAGTCGATTTTTCTTTACATTTTGGGAGTTTTCTTTTGTTTTTCCTGTCTGTCTATCTCTCTCTTGGCTGCCGTAGTCCCCCCTGTGCTGGCTTTCATAGGTCCACCTAGTGTGTTGTTTACATGTTCATTCGCGGGATTTTTCACTTGAAATTGGAAAGTCGACGTCGGCACAAAGAGTTAAGTCCCGGCACGAACAGAGAGAAAGGGATTCCTGAGGGGGCCTCGCTTATTGTCCAGACCCACACATTGTTGTATTAAATGAAGGATTCCCTTTTTTTCGCTCCTATATCAGCTCTTCCCTTTTGCGGTTGTCTTTGCATTAAGCTTGTTAGGGCTTTAATTTGGAGGCATCCTTGGCGAAAATCGCATCAACGCAGCTGGAGATCGTTAAATAATTCATGTCAGGCCGCTCGGAAATCGGAAAATGGAGGGAAAAAATGGCAAGAAACGAACCAAAGCAATGAAAGCCAAATTAAGCAGTGGAAAGCGTTTAGCGAGAGGGGGACGTGGCAGGGGATAATGTGGGGAGCTGTTGGATAACCCAGAAGCCAGACACTCGGGGATATTCGCAGCTGGGTGCCTGATTTACGTTGCAATAATTTTCATCTCATTTTCATTACGTTTTCGGGCTTATCCAGGCAGCCTTTGCCGGCTTGCTTCTCTCCAGGATGCTCTCCGTCTTTCGCCTTTTGCATAAGGCCAAAAGGTGAGAAGCTCGTTTGGCCTGCAGGTCGCTTTGTGCTTGGGCGGCCACTTGAGCCCGGCTATTTATCATTCCCCAAGAGCTTATACATAAGTTTCAGTTTGCCCATAGGCCTCTGCATCTCGTAGTCCCAGGTTACCAGGTGAATCCTCCCTCCCCATCTGCCTTTCACCCAACAGCTGCGGAGTTTCCATGGAGTTTTGCTTCCCTTTTTTTGCAAGGGCCATCAAAAGTTGTGAACAAGTTGCAGGTTTGAAACAACAACAGGAACAGGAATAAAAAGGATCAACAAGGCACTCAACACCAGCAGCCAGGAATGGCTGAAACGAGTGTGACACTTCACAGGGCCGACAGATTTGCATCAATTATTGAACAGGTGCAGGCAACGTGTTGCTCGGGAAATCTGAATGAAAGGGGACAAATGTTCAATAATGTTACAACTATTTTCCCGGAAAAAAGATCAACTTAAGTCAATTATTTTTTATTCTATATTATTCCATTTAAATTAGTTTTTTACTCTATAAATAAATATAAATTGGGTACACACTTGTATGAGCACTTTGTTGTGGCAAGAAGTTTGCTTTTGAATTTTACCTAATCCTCAGGATCCGATTCATTAAGTACTGGGGAACAAGGGGCTGCAAAACCATTTATCCCTGGCAAAAGGATTTGCAATTCAAGGAGCAGAGCCAAATCCCTTTGCTGGCAACTCAATTAGTTGCAGGCATCCATTAGATATTCCAGGCACAAAACAAAAGAGAGGAGCGATTGCAAAGCCATCAAATAGCTGAAGGCCGAATTCGAGGAGGACCCCCAAAAAGGGGGGAAATTGGGGGAAGGGATCAAGAAAGGATGGAGATTATTTTTTGGCCGCACAGGAGGTCAGACCACAAACAAAGATGTCACGCAGTGCGTTGCCCAAGGGGATTTGGCCATTGGTACACCCAAAAATATTATATATGACATTTGGTTATGAATACTAATGCGATCTGGACCGGGGCGGGGTTTCCTTGGATGAAGCCGCTTACCATCGGATGGGGTTACTTAAAAGTTCATGCCAAGGACTGCTTTGCATAGTCCAAAAATATATTTACTAAATAGTGGGTTGTGGAAAGGAGAAGAGGTTCCCCTAACTTGAGAGGATTTAGGAACTAATATGTATGATGCTGACTTGTTATCTGCATTTCTTTTCGATTATTAGTAACAATCGAATTCTGTCTCATCTATTCGAGATTTCCGCTTCCCTTGAGCCTACAAAATAATCAAATCAATTGGCAGACAGGCAAGGCGCAGACATTTGGCCCAGCCAACTGCGACTAATGCGTCGCCATCAGATATGCAAACAATCGGCGACCTAGACGAGTATTTGGGAGTCGCAAAGTTTATTAACCGGACTATGCAGTTGGGGGATAATACTACAGTCTTGGGGGAACTCCAGAACTCCTCAATTGTGCTCCTTGGCGTGGGCTGGTTTCCTGCAGGCCATGCGCAGGACGTCTGGCAGAGGACCGCCCGAGAGGCTCTTCACATTGACCGGCTGGATGTTGCTCAGCAAGCTGAACAGACGCTGGTGCTGAAAGTTTGTGGGCGAGTTCCCAGTATAGATCCTATCGTCTACGTAGACCACATCTATGCCCTCGTCCATGATCCGGGCATGGTAGTGATGGTTGTGCGGAAAGAAGTTCAAGTCACTACCCAGTTCCTTGGTGATCAGCGTGTTTGAGCCAGTTGACGTCAGCTTGACCAGGAAAACCACAATCTCCAGCTCGCTAAAGAGACTCTGGCCAGCCGGCAAGGCTGTCAGCTCCACCACGACATTCTCACAGCAAATGAACTCCGGCTCATACGGTTGAAGAGCGTGGAAGGTCAGCAGAGTAGTATCCGGCTGTCGAAACCACCGGATTAATAACCGATTATCCCCGAGAAAATTCTACTCACATTATAGCGCTTCCTGTAATTTTGGAGCAGCTCCTCAGTGCTGTAAATAGTGCCATGCCACTTGGGCGGTATGAAGACCTCGTGGTCGGCCGATGTCAGCAGCATAGTCTCGTGCTACGCAAATTCCCATAAATTTAAAGGAAAGTCTTATATTTATTTGAATTTCTTACCAGATCATATGAATATTCATGAAGATTGTCCGGAGTCACCTCCTTGGGGTTTCCAAACGCATCCAGAAACATGACGAGTTCTTTTATTTTAGTTTCCACAGTCTCCGAACTTTTTGGCTACCTTCAATTCCAATTTTCACTTCAAAAAGAATTTGGCACGTGTTAGTGTGACAGTAGTCTTAAAGCACGCTTGTTTTATTGCGTAATCTGGTATTAAAGCTGTGTTTGTTGGTATTTTTTCGTAAGCTTAAAGACCATTTACACTAACGTAAGTTATCGACATCAAAGGAATCGCAAGGACAGCCTAGTGTAAATGGGCATTTAACTTCGGTAACTTTTAACTTGGTTTTTAAATTCATGTAATTCTCAAGGCAGTAAATATTTTTGTCTTTACGATAAATATCATTAACTCTTGAAAAAACAATTTATTCATTTCGACTGTACTGCATTTTGCAACTATTGCACGACATGCTGATAAAAAATGTGGATTTTGCATTTTTGTTCAAGAGATCAGCTGAATTTTCTGTCAGTTGTGATTTTGTCGCCAATAAAATTATCAAAATATTGTAAGTAATCAGAAATTGTATAAAATGATCGGCGCATCCACTTGGTGGAATTGTATGAGTAGTATCTAAAACCTAGTAAATTAAGTAATAAATGTACATGCCTCTTTTTAACACATCTCTAAGTCACCAAAAGGGTTTCGGTATCTATTATACAGGAAAAATGCAGCATTTAGCTTATAATGGAAAATCGCAAAATGCTACTTCAAGCCAAGTACTCAGATCGACGAAAAGTGCTTTATGAAATTATTGCTTGGAATGATCTTCACATATACCTATTAATTAAATATTAAATATTCATAATCGCTTTCCTACATTTTCTCAAAGGCTTAAGCTCCAATTGCAAATTCCTTAATCGTTACCACTTGAACTTGAAATTCACGGTTGCATTTCGCAATTGATATTCTGTACCAAGAAGCTGCATTAAAATCCACCAAAAGACTCCTTCAACTACCAAGGCGATTATCTCGTTGGCCCGAGCCCCATAAATTTGTCCACGCCCATAACTGGGCTGACAACTTAAGTGCGGTCATGTTTTTGGGGTCCAGCTCTAGCTCCGGCTCCCCACCATTAGGAAAACAATTACAGACGACACTGACAGGCCCGAAATGCAGAGCGAAACTGAGATGCCGGACACATCCTAGTAGTGGCAGGAGTAGAGCCGGAGTGGTGGAGCAGGAAGAGATAGCATTCGGCGTCTGGCCGGGATGTGGCCATAAATTATGAGTTTGTCGTCACATGCTGGCGGTCTTAGCCGGTGGCCATGTCTATTAAGTAGCCTTTGAAGCCACCGACTGTGTTCCTGTCCAGCTTTTGACACTACTGCTGGGGCTTATTTTCCAATCCCTTGGCCGGACATCTCTGAGCCGTTATCAACTGCATTTTTGAGGCAGCGTTTGGTCACCGCTTTGTTAGCCAAAACTGTTTACTTTCCCTAGGTGCTCCATTCGGTGGCTTAACCATCCCTGTATTTTCTGCGAAAATTCAAATCCCCAAGACATAAATTATAGCCCCGAAAATTCCTTCGGTTCGAGCTTCATTCTCATGCTCACGAACTAGAGAGCGTCACATGTGTGTCTAAGTGATTTTCAATAAGTTGCGAGTTCTGTTCGTGTTCCTGGGGTTGGGTCAAAGTTTTTGGGGCACGATTTTTCACAGCTCCAGATGTCTATATATACATCTATATATATATATTTATATGGGAAGGAGCATAATTTATGGCGCCTTCGCATGTGGGTGTGGGTGTCTGAGCCGTCGGATTTTCGCAGGCGTCGATAATGACGAGCGATTTCTCATAGCCAAAAGTGAGTTTTGGTCGGGGGCTGCTCATTTCGCCAAAGCACCAGCCATTTGCAGCAGCTGCGACCGACCTTTGACATCCCCCAGGCCCAAGTCGGCCACGTTCGAGGGCCAACTACATGGCACGTAAAAACAAACTTGATTTTCGGCCATCAAAAAGCGCCATCCGTCTTCGCGCAAACGTTTCCTTCGACTGCGAGTGAATGCCAAAAAACGCGACGTGATTCAATATTTTTGCGAAATTATTTTTTAATCATAGTTTCGACAGAAGTCAACCAAATGTTGACCGTAAAGGAAGAGACATGATCGAATAGGATGTGCAAATATAAAATTTAAGGTGGCATTTGTTCTTAAGATGTTTTTGAACTCAGAAAGGTGTTACCATTTGGTCAACTAGTGTCGTAACTTAAGTTATCGATAGTTGCATTCTTGTTCCTATTCCATAGTTTCAAATTCGTGAACCTGTAATTCTTTAAGAAATATTAAATGGTAAAAACCAATAAACAAATAAATTGTCAGACATTCAAACAAAAGATGACAACTACACATGTAAGAAATCACATCGACACACACATAAAACATAAAAGCAACAAAGAAAGCAACCGAAGAAAGTGCTAAAGAAAACTTTTGCAATTTCAAAGATCTGCAGCTGGCATCGGTCGCCACTCTCGGCTATTAACGCAATCGAATGACGTTCTTGGCTCGGATTCCGATTTCGATTCGCTTTTCTCTTTATGGTAAATGCCCGCAAAATGTTTGAAACGCTCAAATGGTGAAATGGCAACCAAATCAGCGAGTCCCCATGCCATCCTAAAAATTGCAATTGTGACAATGCTGACAATCTGCAGGCGACAGCCAACACCAACTTCCAGGCGGAAGCCGGGAAGAGGGAAGTAACTGAAGGATAAGGGGAAACAGACGGCAATGGCAGTTCCGTCTACATCTCCGATTTTCTCCTTAATACACAGAGACAAAAGGGAGTTACAATTTAAGCGGGGAATAACTATTGTCCACTGTTTGGGGTATCAAGAGAATTCTTACAATTGCAATCTTCATTATAGTAAAAATATATTGATTGAAAATTGTGTTGTTCAAAGACATATTTAAGTTTGTTTCAGTGTATTGTCCGTCTAGCTTTTGCCTTCATGGCAACGTCAAGAAAACGGCGACACTTACAATCAGTATGAAATTTACGCGATTTTCATTGCGGCAAATGGTTCTCTTTTTTTTCGGTATTAACATTTCTCGCCAGGCATTAGTGGGGGAAACGGAGGAGCTCGGAGTATGAGGTGTCTATGAGAAGGGGATTGTGTGTAGACCAGCTGAAGTCGTGCCAATTTTCATAATTTCGTTTAATCTTTCCGATGGGCATACGAAATAAATGAACAATCTGGTGAAAAGTGT
Organism: Drosophila triauraria; assembly: GCA_014170255.2. NCBI lineage: Eukaryota > Metazoa > Arthropoda > Insecta > Diptera > Drosophilidae > Drosophila > Drosophila triauraria. The sequence continues at coordinate 7,797,388 of CM024334.1, read as the reverse complement.
GCAGAAATTCAGATAAGTCAGACCATGTTAAATTTTTCCACAGAATTTAAGGTCTTTTAAGATTTGGTATTTTATTTCTTAAATTGGTAGTGTAAAAAAATGACAAGTCTTGAAAAAGGTTTTACATGTAAAAGGAAATTTAATATCCTGTCAATTAAATGAATTTAATTTAAAAACCTGTAAAATATAAATATTTTGGGGCATTCCATTTTTTTTTTCCAAAGAATATTAAATGATCTTCCGTTTACAAAGCCCTGAACGCCATTAGTCTGAGCAATCTCCCATGGAGAGTACCAAGTATTCGTTGCGAATTCCTGAGAGGAATCAGAGCTTGCTCGCAGCTTGGTGCCGCTCCCTGTGCCTTTGCCTTGGCTGTGGCCATAACCAGGATAACAACAAACAGGCAAACAGCTCGCGGCTGCCACGAGCCAAAAGTGGCATCAGCTGCGGCAGTTGGCGCGGATATATCTTCCCACACCTATACACGTACATATACATCCCGGACTGACTGACTCTAGCCGAGGATAATGCAATAAGCGTTGCCAACAAGCGCCCAACGTCTTCGTCCTGTAACTTTCAGCCTTCCAGCGAACTGCGTTTTGTGGGTGGTTCTTGGTGGGCTGCGATTTCAGAGGGGTTGCACATGTGTGCCAGACAGGTTATGCGCTATAAAAAATTTAAGAAATTGCTACCAGCGCCAGCGCCAAAAACGACAATACTTACGAGCATTTCACAAATCAAAATACTTTCGAGGGTTTGCCCCAGGCCCAGTCCTTTCTTCCTATCCCCTCCCCAATCCTTTGTTGTCTGCCGCGAGTTGTTATTGTTATAGTCCTTGATGTTAGCTTCTTGTGTGCCAGAGTTTTCCGTGTTTTCTTTTCTATTTTTGTTAGGGGCCCAACTGATGCCCAAAGGAGCGATGCGAAAAACAATGTGCTAAATAAATAAATTTGTTCAGGATTGCAACACCAAATGGAGGTGGAAAAACTTGGGATATGATTGCGTGAGTCGTAAGCTTTTACGATGTGGCAGGTGATCAGCTGAGAGTTATGAATGAAAGAGGATTTTCTAAGATATATCTATCATTACACTTGAGCAAGACTCATTAAAAATGACTAGAGACCAGAGATCTAAGCTCATTATTAAAGGGTTATTTTATTTATGGGCATAATAACGCAAGGCCAGGGTTAGAATTTTGTTTGTGGGAAAACCCTATATATTCACTATATATTTTCGAAGCTCCTTTCATGTAATTTCCCCCAGCAGCCAATCGAGATGGCCATTTTCTTGGAGTTCTTAGCCATATCTCTGTTTAATGGCAGCACTGCCTCCTTCCAACATCGTAATATACGGCGCTTCGCGTGTGTAGGAGAACACGAGCAGTTGGTAATATCCTAGGAGAGTGGCATGCAAACGGGACAAGCAACAAAAGCGACCACAAATTGCGTCATGTTTTGCAATTCCCACGCATTCTGCGGAGCATCCTCACACTCCTGCCACCTTGCAGCCCCCTCCCGGCAGCCAGCCCTTGCCAGGCTCGGGTTAAAGGTCGCCGGAGTGTGTCTCCACCCACTTGATGTTGCTGCTGCTCCAGCTGTCCTCGCTCCGATGTTATTCAGCCGACAGTTTAGTGTGATGCCCTTCGGGGAGCGGGAGTCCTTTTTTATGTCAACTGTTGATTGCAGCAGTCGCAAAAACCCCGAACGAGGGCAATACCCATCTGAACTGCAACAATAATCAGAATTAATTCAATTTTGGTGGCTGGCTTTAAAGGTAGCCACTTAATTAAATAGCCACATGCATTCTCTCCCATAAATACACCCACATCCTGTGGCCAGGACACGGCACTGATTTTTATATATCGGACAAAATTCTGTTTAAATCAAATTACATTCAACAAAATTCGCATAAAGCGAATGAATAACCGCAAAATATCCAAGCACTTAAAATGGCAAAGTTATTGAACTGTGTGCGACCATTTTTGAGATGAAAGCGTGACACGATAGGCAATTGTGAGTATTCAAGATGTATTTTAATCTATTTAATACGAGTCTTCTATTCTTAAATATTATTAAATCTTTTCCTTTTTTATTATACCCTTGCAGAGTATAATTTTGATCAGAAGTTTGCAACGCAGTAATGGAAGCATCTCCAACCCCATAAAGTATATTCTTGATCAGCATCACCAGCCGAGTCGATCTAGTCCGTCTGTCTGTCTGTCCGTCTGTCCGTTGCTACGCAAACTAGTCTCTCAATTTTTGAGCTATACATCCAAATGAAACTTTGCAGATCGTCTTTTTTTCTATTGCAGCTAGTATATACATATGTCGGAACGGCCGGAATCGGACTACTATATCTTATAGCTGCCATGCCATAGAAAAGATAGGGCCAAAATGTCATTTTTTTTCGTTGTTTTTAAAGATTTTGGATTAAAACGATATATCATTATTTACGATATACTTTAAATATGTAGAGTTGAGCCAGAATAATAGTTTGTTAGGAAATTTATATAATCTATAAATCTAATAATATAAAAATCTTTGCAATTACCTTATATTGCTCTTCCTTTTTGCAGGTGGTCATCAGTATTATTCAGTATCATTTTTGATTTTGATTCTTAAATTTCCCATTACGCACGAAACACTTTGGAAATTTTATTTCCATTTTATATGCTTCATGCATCACCTTTATCTCAAGTGACTTTCAATGGATTCAATGGAAAGCACCGAAAAAAATTACCAAAAATAAAATCACAGCACGAACTCGTGGGTTATTCCGAAACATAGTTTTGAGCAATATTAAAACTTTCAGGTCTTCCAATAAGAAACACACTCAAAAGAGAAGAAAAAAATACCGAAACACTTTCCATTGCTGAGACTCAAGTTATTTGATTTAACACAGTTCCACTTGCTTTCCATATATTTTATTGCGATTTTGACTCCGCTGTACTTTTCCAGTCTTTTTATGCACTCATCCAAGTGAAGATATATATGTATCTCTGTGTAGGTGTCCAGCGGAGCGCTAGCTTGGCTCATGATGCAAATTTATTGATTCCTTATGGAAAAACACAATTTGACGACTTAAATTCATTATAAAGCACTTCGGCGACCTTTTAACTAATCGATTAAAAACATTTTTACATTTTTCGGTGCAGATATTTGCTATTTTTTGAATATTTATTGTTTTTTTCACGGAGCGCGAATTTATCGGACTTTTCACGCCGAAAACTTTTTCAGAGAAGAAGCAAGGATCAAGAGAGAGGAGAGAGAGGGAGCGAACAAATATGCGTGTGTTTTTGTTAGATCTCGAACTTGGTCTAACGGGATCCAATCGAAAATGCATCACTTTATCAAGAAATTACTCACGAAAGTAATTCACGGTAACATCTCTGACATTTAATGCACTCGAAACCGCATTCGCAAAACAGTGACAGGCACCAATGGGGACTTACCGCAGAAAATATTAAATACTCAAACCCAGCCATGATCTAATTAGATTTTAATGACATAATATAATTAAAATATAAATTTAATTTAAATACAAAACTTCTTAAGAATTTCTCACCCCTGCGAAATATTCCCAAAGTACATCCCTGTCTCCTGTACTGAATATATATCCAGAAGGATGCACTTACGGCCTGGTAATAACCAGGGCGGCTCAGACTACCGGCTCTTAACTCACCAGCTACCGGCTGCCGGCTTATGGTTGCCTTTGATCAAATTATCCCTGGCCCACTCCGCTGGCGACCCTAAAGGCTTGCACCTGTTTTTAAACTCAGATGTCCGGCAAATGCGTACATATTTAAAATTTAATTACTACACCCTGCCTGCATGCAACAAACAGTGGCAGCCACAGCAAATCCAAGCAGAAGCCATCCATCCATCCGAATGGGGCAAGCACAATCCTTTCACGGGGGAAATGCGCCATAAATCCCATACCCGAATAGTTGGCTGTCCATTCAAAATCTGTGCTAGCCGCATATGCATAAAAAATATGTGGGTTTTTCCAAGAGGGTTAACCTAAAAGATTTCAAGGCGAGACATATGAATAGTTTGTAAGAAACATGGTATTTCTGTATAATAATTAAGCTGATATTTTTACTAACAATATTTAGGTTATTTACATTTATTTAAATCTTGGATAACCTTTACATTCTTAATCCTTCTTACAAACTGTGAGAGCAACCCCTGCTCAGACATATATCAGATGAATACCTGTCCGCTTATACCTGCCATTTCACCTGCAGACTCTTCGCCCAATGGTCCTGCGGACATTTTTGCACATTTAACTCAATTTGTGGTTTACATATAATTAATTTAATTATATATATATGTGGGGAAGTGTAATTTCTCTACCCCTTCGAAGTAAAGAGAAAAAACCGCAAAAATCTTGACTCTGTCATCGGGTTTTCCTGACCGGCGTTGAGCTCGAGATAAAGGTTAAGAGCTGCCGAAACCCTTAAAATGCGAAAATAAGAAAATTGTTGGTTCGTTTTCAAGCGAACGGCAAAGCGCTCAACAGATGGCGTTGGTGGACATGCAGGAAAGGTGGCGCCACAAATACAATCCACAGTGTGGAACAAAGCTTTCCTTCGTTAGGTAATTATTACTAACCTAACATAACTATTTCTTAGTTATTAGTGAGTTGTGACTTGGAATAAAGTACAACTAATTGAAATATGAAATGTGACTTTGTGTGAATAAATGAATAGATTCAAGTTATACAGAGTGCCTTTAAGAATAAGAGGTAAACCAGGAAGTGGTTAAGCATTAATAAAAACATATTTACATTTTCTTGATTTAATATCTTTAGTTTTTGTCCTTATTTATCGAAACTTGATTTCAGATAAAACTTGATTCTTTTTAAAAATAATAACTGAAGAATTGTAGATTTATAAAATGCATTGACTTAAAAATATTTTGTTATTAAGACCATGATGACCAACATAATTTAAATTTCAGCTAAATGTTGTTAACGGAATAATACTTTATTTTGTATTTTAAAATACAGTTTAGTGAAATTTTTAAAACCAATTAATAAGTACTAATTTAAGCGGTGCAATAATATTTTAAACAAATTACGCTCTTTTTAAGACGTTGAAATCTGAACTCATTTTATAAGCTGAAATATTTAAAAACCTTGCAAAAATCTAAAGCAACCAATTTCTAGTAGATCTACCTCTACCTCATAATTAACCATGAAATCATGTTATATTCATATATCATTCTCTATTTAGTAAGCTGTCACCATACTTAGGACATTGAACTGATTCGAGCAGCGATCTCTGTCGATTGCAAATTAAATCGCTCAGCTTAGCATGCGGAAGCCCTTATCGATGGCGAATTATCGCCAAGTGCATGCTGCAATAATGTAAATAATGTAATTATAATTTCGCCGCACATATTCTGTTTGCTTTTCATTTGTGTCTAGTGATTGTAACGAGAGGAGTGTCGCACATATAGGGAAAACACCCTCGCCACCCAACTCAGCCCCCGGTGGTCGTCATTCCATGTTGAACTTTCATCCAGATCGTCTGCATTTCACTTTTGTTTACATTGGCAACCAGAGTCGGCGCACTGAGAAAAGCTCCGAGTCATAACAACAAAGCTCTCTCAGCACTCATATAAAAGTAGCTATGCAGCTGCACTCTAACCGCAGTTCTAAGCTAGAAGTACACCAGAAATTAAGTTCAGTTCCATTCTAAAATGAATCATCGGTCGAGGTGCGCTCTACTTAATAGTTCTTAAGCTCCAAGCAATTATTTGCATTCTACTCAATCATCGTTACAGCTCGCATCTGGGGCTGCTTATCTTGCTGGCGGTTAATGGAGTCTATCTGGTTAGCGCTCAAGTTCCATTTCCCGGCAAGTGTCCGAATGTCAATGTAATGGACACCTTCGACGCGGAGGCGGTGAGTAGTTTACCTAAATGATCATGCCAGTTAATACTATTATTAAATAATACAGGCATGAGCTGTATTTAAGTTAGTAAAAATATACAATCAAGTTAATTGAAAACCGCAGCCTTACAAATTTTGCATTCAACGAAATAAGATATTAAAATAATTGTAAATTTAATTGGTAGCTTTGTAGGCCAATCTTTAAATGTTTTTGAATTTGAAAGTGGAGGCGGTGAGAAGTCTCTCTTAATGATCATTCCAGTTAAAATTTTATGCAATGTTGTACCGAAATTGTTAAAAATTACAGGTTAATATATTATTAAACTAATTGAATTATCCCATAAGCAATAAAAATGCAACTCCACTTATAATTTGTCATTAATTGGTATTGTAAAAAAGTAATTGTAAAATTAGGTGTGAGCTTGTGAGCTGATCTTTAAAAGTTTCTTATTCTTAATTATTTTTGAGGAATAAATAAATTTTGATATATTTCGATTACTTTAAAAACCTTGGAGGAGTGTTTATTGGCATTTAAACGAGATTTTAATTAAATTTCGTGATCGTACTCGGTTAAGTTTTTAATACAGGCAGCCATAAGTAATTATACTAAAGAAAAACAGGGCGACCTGTATGTGGTTTTATAATTATAAATGTGCTTTGCCTTTATTTTGAGATATGTATTTAGAAGTAATGAATTTTGTAAATATCATCCAATTAATTAATTCAATGTAATCTTATCTTACTTAAAAAGAGTTATAATGATGTTTATATAGACGTGCCCACACTTGCGATAGGTAAACACTCCAAGCAATAACAACGTAATGTTTACTATAAAACTTATGTTATTTACTTAAAGAAATTATATGATAAGTAAACACTTCAAGCTGTTGCTTTGTATTATTTTAATTAATATGACCAAGCAAATATTGATAATTAATTCATATCCCTTCCCTATCAGTATATGGGCGTTTGGTACGAGTACTCCAAGTATCCCTTTGCTTTTGAGATCGGCAAGAAATGCATATATGCCAACTATAGTATCATAGATAATAGCACCGTATCCGTGGTTAATGCGGCCATCAATCGATTGTAAGTATCAAAATTAGGTTTAACTATTAAAAAAAAGAATAAATAAATAAATAAAAAATTTAAATCCCAATAGCACTGGACATCCCACGAATATAACTGGAATAGCAAAGGTGCTCGCACCAGCTCAGTTGGCCGTGGCCTTTTACCCCAGCCGTAAGTAGTTTACAAATCTTATGATATCTCATAATTACATTTCTTGTTTGTCTATCTCACACCTTGTAGAGCCATTAACGAAGGCCAACTATCTGGTATTGGGAACCGACTATGAATCGTATGCCGTTGTCTATAGCTGCACCAGTGTAACGCCCTTGGCTAATTTAAGTAAGTCATTCAGCAATAACATCCAAACTGTGTCAAAACTACTTTGGAATAGCAACAATTTCTGACACCGCAATAAATTATATTTATAGAAATCGTTTGGATCCTAACGCGACAACGCCAACCTTCGGAGGAGACTATTGAGACGGCCAAGAAGATCCTAGAGGAGAATAACATATCCCAGGCATTCCTCATCGACACGATTCAAACTAAGTGCCCTCAACTGGATGGTAATAGCACTGAATTGGCTGGAGAAGATGACCTTAGCTTGGATGACTTTGTGACCGAGGCAGTGCCAAAGGCCTGAGAATGGCTGCGACGCTTTTATGAGCGTCTCTTCGACCTTTTCACGAACTTTTTTAATTACTAAAGCTATAAAAAAAAAGATTAAAATGTTTGTATAAAATTTGTAAATTTGCGTTACTATATCAATGTTAATAAATTTGTTGTTGCGAGTATTAAAAACGAAGATATCGGTGATATAGATAAATAGAACCTTAAGCTACACTTTTTTTAAATTTATTCACACAAAATCTAGAATAAAATAAGAATATTGTTTTTGGTTTGAGTGTAGCTAAATTATTTCGTTCCCTCATATTTTTCACACTTCTAATTTTTAGCCATCTGTGGAAATTATTGATTAGTTTCAATTAAACCCTTACAAGTTAGTTTAAAAATAGTTACAGCATTTGATCAGTGCTACCATTTCAAATTAAGCCTTTCCAGCATGATGAAGTGGACGTTTCTCGTGTAAGTAATCACAATATTAGTAAAACAAATACAATACAAATTATTCAACAGATTTGCACTGCTTGGAGTGCAACTGTCATTGGCCATAAAGGCTTTTCGTGGCCCTTGTCCTAATAATATGACGGCTGTGGGTAGTTTCGACACGAGTCGCTATATGGGAAAGTGGTACACACACTCCAAGTATCCATCTATTCCGGTGAAGATTGCCAAATGTCAGTCGGTGGAATTTAAAGCCGTCAATGACTCTAATGTTCATTGAGTCGCGACAGTTAAGCAGCCAGTAAGCAAATAGGAAATACTTACCTTTTCTTTAACTTTAAATTATCCGAAATTACTTTATCCACAGAACCAATACAGTGAAGTTTAGAAGAGCTGAAATTAAGAGTGTAGAGCCCCAATTTGGCAGATATATTCAAGATTCCACAAATAAAGGTAGGGGCATCGCAGATAAAACCATGGCGAAATCACTAAGAAAAGGTTTTTTTTTAGCATTTCCTGAAGGCATTCAGATTTATGTACTGGAGACGGATTACGAAAACTTCGCCATCCGTTTTATGTGCTTCGAAGCCAGCACCGTTGTTAGTTTTCGTGAGTGCTGCTTTATTTGGTCAAGTAATTATTTATTATTATTAATTTTAATTAAATTCAGATTGGGCCGTCATCGAGTTCCGTAAACGCCTTCCCAACACGGAAATGTTATATAGGGCCCAGGAGGTAGCCAGAATAAATGGTATTATCATAAGTGAAATGGTCAAGATTCCGCAGGAAGCGTGTCCTTCAGATACCTGAAAACTGGGACTCTAATCTGGCCACAAGTATATACAATTGATTTATGATTCAATACAAAATGTTTAGTAATGCCTTGACAACCAGTAATAATTAAATTAGAGCTGAATGATAAACGGGCTTTATTTTTTCTTTTATTTCGTAAGTTTAGTTTCCTGGAGACTTTGGTTTGCTGCGGATAAATCCGAAGATTTCAGGCTTAAAGAGGCATAACATCTTTAAAAATAACCTTCGACTCTTGTATATTTTACAACTCGTATTGCATAATGGCAGGAACGAATAATATAAATTTTGTAATACACGACACCTGTAGGAATATTATTATAGATGCCAGGAAGCCATATTAGCCTCTTTCTACCGAGCACTCCTCTATTTACTCGGCCTTGGTTTTTGTCCTTTGTAAGCAAAACAAATGTTGGCCAACAGAAACTGACATAAATCACAAAACCGCACTTGGAACGGATGCGCATAGATAAACCGTCCTCCCTGGGCAGAAATAAAGAAAAAGGACAATTGTAAAATTAAACAGCGAAAAGGCAGCTCGGAGGTCCTTCGAAACTGAAAACCCTGAGCGTCCATTGGGGAAATTTTATGGTACAACGATTTTTAGAAGCTGCACACAAATATATATGTGTATGTATATATCTATGTCTATATTTTATTTGTCCGCCCTTCTATTTTTGTTTTCCAGTTTTCCCAGACTGCGCCGGCACCCGCGGCTGTTCGAGTTGGGTCTGCAACGTTTGTTGCAAGGGTCGAGAAATCGGGGGAATCCCCAACCGACAATCACCTCTTTTCTCCTCTTCCTTCCCCTGCTGAAATGGGAGTTGGAGGCTCCGCCGACGACTACTCGCTATGCATACAAAATTTGTTTTGTAAACAAAGTAATGCCATTACAAACAAATTGGACTTTGTGCCCATGTTTGCTCCCCCAAGTCCCCTCTGCGCCGCCACACATTGTTGCACTGCGATCCTTGGGGAAATCGCTCAAGAGAGCGCCGTGATGATTGAAGGAATATGTGACTGACACTCGAGTCCTGTGTGCCCATAGATGGATAGCATTTATTGAGTGCCAAAAGGATGAATTTCGCCTGGCTGTTTTTGCGGTTTGCCCGCCAGCTATTGGGTTACTCTTTGGCAGATTATATGGCATACTATTTATTCAATTTGATGACGAACCCAGGGGCTAGTTGAAAGTGAAAATAGCCCTTTTGATGTCCTCAGTTATTTTGTAACTACTTTAATAGGAGTAATTTCATTACAGCTCCGCAACATTTCTATTTAGACATGTTTTACGACCATCCGTGCGAATTCCTTCTTTTTCCGATCGAAATTGACTTTACTTTGTTCTAACTTAACAATGCCCGCCTCGACTCACATCCTATCAACTCATGCATTTTCATTTCTTATTGACTCAATGGAAAATGCCAAATCAGCTAAAGCAATTTGCTGTCAGCATCGCACCAAGGTACTGGCGATAAAAGTGAACCATTCCATGTGCCACCCATCGGTCCCATCCTGCTCTCCCAGTCAATAAAATGCCTTTTAATTAATCGGACGGAACGGTTGGCCGGACGGACACTTGTCCGGACGCTGTGCGTCAGCTGTTGTGGCAACCAAATGGGAACAGGACTCGGGAACAGGACATTCGAATGCAGCGACGAATTGTTCGCATAAATTATGCAGCCAACCATTTGGGGATTCCCCGGTTCCCCCTATTTATGCCAAAACGGTTTTACTGTTTCACTTTTTGCTACCCTGTAACAGAGAAGCTGGGATAAAGTATAGTTCTGCAAATAAATCTGTTTATTTTAATTATTTTGCAGCAAGTTTTTGAGATATTTATAGAGGTATTTTGCCTACTACTATTTTTCCTTTAGTAAATTTTTGTATTACATTTTAAGATCGCATATTTTTTTCACCTTCACTGTAAATACCTCGTCTGCCGGAAAATATGCAACATTTCTGAGCACCGAGTACTGAGTGTTTTACTTTCCGAATACTTGACTTGCTTTTGTTTCCTGTTTTTCTGGCAGCTTGTTTGGTGTGGGGAATTCCCACTTCGTTGGCCAACAACAGTATGTTGTAAACGTTTAATTTGAACGCGTCTCTAATCGCTGTCGTGGCAACGCTCGGTCTCCACCTGCCTCAAATCTGGGTGCAGTAATTGCGTTCATTGAATTGTTAACCGGACTGCTAGCCCGCTCCGCTCCCTGAGTTTCAGTCCACGAAAACCGCAAACTTGCAGCGACGGACGCGGCAGAGCGGCGGCCAAAGCCGTTGTTATCCTTGCGGTCGCGGTCGCTGTGTGTGTGTGTGTAGATGTGTGTCCCTTGAGCTGGTTCCACCGCTGCGGACAGCTGCGATTTGTGTGGGGAGTCCTCCGATATCCCGGTCAATGCACATCAAACTTTTTGGCTCTCCCCTTTTGGCCATCTGCATTTGGCATTTATTGGTATTGTTCCAATTAAAGTTGGACTTGGTCATAAAATATGCAAGCTCAGCGAACCAGCTAGCCAGTCAGCCACCGGAGCACCCATCGAACTAACTTCTGGTTCGAATTTGGCGGCCACAGGACGACATTAATGCGTTACGGTCAATGGTTTCGACTGCAGAGGAGATGGTGCCAATAAAAGGTAATAAAAGCGCACACTTCGTTGGGTAGACTATAGGGGTTGGCTTAGGGTAATATTCTGTAGGAAAAGAGAGCAATTATCCTTTGAGAAATATGTACTTATTGATTGAATATTTTTCTAAAAAACTTTTAATTTATCTAAACTGCTTTTCATATAAGCCCTGAACCCTTAGCCCTGCTAAACTCATTCCAGAATCAAGCATCGCAATGCACTCACCTTTGACATGCCTCGCTCTGAACCCGCCGCAAGAACTTTTGTTCCGCATCGCCACATCCTGGAGCCACCTACTCCCCCGAATCCCCGAATCGTGTGGCACGTTTTGGCCAAAGTAAAAGTTTCGGCGACGCGTTGCTGGAAACGTCTCTGGTGGCCTGACCTGCCAACTGCTTAATCAATTACGCAACTTTGTAACAACTGGCGAAAGGCGGCGGAATCTTGGCTAAGAAGCGTGCGCCGCATGCATTAGACTTAGTCAAATATATAAAACTGCAACTATTCCCCAATGGCGGCAACGGAAATGACAGCTGAACACGAGTCCTGCAACTGCTGCAGGTTTGGTTCCTAGGCATAAAAGAACCTATAATATCCTTTTAAGTATTAGCCGCGTTATTAAAATAATTATACTAAATCATAAATCGCAAAACACATTTAGTTCGTCATGTCAGGCTTTTCTTCGCACTTCATAATTAGGAAAAAACATTTTCATTAATAGGAAATAATTTCCTACTAGCCTTTCGGACTCTTTTTTTTTATTTTTTAAACTCCAAATTAATAGGTTAAATTATGTGAACGGGCCGATCTAAAGCCGCTTGAAGGGACCATCGTCAAAATGCCTGCGAACAAATGCTACTGTCCAGTCACACATGTCATCTTCGACCTCGATGGAACCTTGATGGGTAATTGACCTTTTCATATCATATTACACAAAATCTCTTAAGAATAGTAATCAGACCATTGTCTCTATTATTAATTTACCTAAATCTATATATTAATTTACCTAAATCTATATACCTTCCTATCCATTTCAGACACTGAGAAAGTATACTGGAAGAGCCTGCATGAGGCATTAGCTCCATATGGCGTCACGTACACCCGAGAGAGTCAGACGCGCCACATGGGCATGCCGGCGATAGACGCGGCTCGGGCTGTGGTCCAGGAATACAAGCTTCCAATATCGGCGGAGCAGTTCTATGCAGTGTTCCAGGCAAATGTCAAAAAATTCTTGACAAGCTGTCCCCTGCTTCCGGGGGTCAGGGATCTGGTCCTTCATCTGCACGAGCACCGAATACCCTTCTGTATTGCAACCAGTTCCTACAGGAATATATACGAGCAAAAGGCGGCGTTCCATAGGGACATAATGCTGGCCTTCCATCATGTCGTGTGTGGAAATGATCCTGAACTAAAACCGGGCAGGGGAAAGCCCATGCCGGATATCTTCTTGCTGGCCGCCTCGCGATTTAATCCGCCAGCAGATCCCAAAAAATGTCTTGTTTTCGAGGATTCTCCGAATGGCCTGAGAGCTGGCGTAGCGGCTGGCATGCAGACGGTATTCATACCCGCGGATCACATAAAAAAGGACCTAATGACAGGCGCCACTTTGGTGCTCAAGTCGATGGCCCAGTTCAAGCCCCAGCTTTTCGGACTCCCAGCCTTCGGCAACTGTTCCAAATTCGAGTTTGGCTGACATTAGCTGTCCAAATTTAGCTCTCACAATTTGTACAATTTTTCAATAGTACACAATAAATTCCACATATTTTAAATACTTCCGAAATGGCGCACGAAGACCAGGGCTTAAAATCGTATTTGAGGCGCTGCCTGTTTAAGCCGGTGACCCACTGCATTTTCGAGTTGGATGGACTGCTGGTAGACAGCGACCGACTGCGAAGTGAGTCCATCCAGAAGATTCTCGATCCCTTTGGACACACCTTTGGCTTTGACCTGAAGATGCGCTGCATGGGCAAGCCGGAGTCCGAGCAGACCGACCTCATTGTGAACACCTACAACCTGCCCTTGAATCGCGCCGAGTTCGATAATCAGCTCAAGCTCCTGTCCCGCAGTGACCTGGGGCGAACCAAGCTCCTGCCAGGCGTGGAGCGTCTCCTGAAGCATCTGCATAGCTTCAACATCCCCATGGCCATCGGAAGCAGCAGCTGTCGGCACTCGTTCGATGTGAAGGCTCGTCGATACTCCAGGCTCTTCGACGTCTTCCACCATGTGGTCCTCAGTGGCTCCGACGAGGAGGTGAAAAGGGAAAGCCCGCTCCAGACATTTTCCTTGACAACGGCCTCGCGATTCGAGGAGGCCCCGGAGCCGAGCAAGTGTCTCGTCTTCGACTCTTCACTGCTGGGCATGGAGGCTGCTCTGGCCGCCGGAATGCAGGTGGTTCTCGTTCCCGATCCACTGGTCTCCATCCGGACGAGTGCGCCGGCCACTCTGAGGCTGAGATCGTTGGAGGGCTTCAAGCCCCAGTATTTTGGACTGCCGCCTTTATAGAGGTCTTCCTAGAAATTGTTATGTGAATAAACCAGTAAATACAAGAATTTAAAACTAAGAAAGTAATCTTTGTTAATCTTCAATCGAAGTAACCATGATTGTTGAAAGACACAACCGACAGTGTGGCATCAGATGCCACAGAACAACATCAAAAATTAAAAACTAAAAAAGAAAAAAAATAGGAGAAGTTCTCCTCAGGCGTGAGAGCCTTTTGGCTAGATTCCGAAAATGTGCAGCACTTCCTCGAGGACAGGCAAAGCTCCGCCGTGCTGTGCGCCGTGCTGTGCTCCGCCGTGCTGTGCTCCGCCGTGCTGTGCTCCGCCCATGTGCTGCAGTCCAGGGATCAGCTACTGCATCTTTGACCTAGAGAGCGCCATATTTGGTGAGATTATCCTTGGGTACAAGCAAGTATCCTCTCACTACAGAGTCCTCCTACAGATACCCGTCACGTCTACCGAAAGGCTCTCAACGATATAGCCTTTAGTTACTATACTGACATCCCAACACACTTGCTTGTACGAGGCAAGCCCATGACGACGGCCGAGCTGGCGGACTTGATTGCCAGGAAGTGCGATCTGCCCGTGAGTGCAGAGGACTTTCTGACCGAGGTTAATGAGCGCGCTTCCGAACTGATTGCGAATCCTCCAATGATGAGTGGCGTTGAGCACTTGGTGACGCACCTGCGGAACTGCTGCATAGAACTGGGCCTGGTCACCTCCTGTTCCAAGGCGAATTACAATGCCAAGATCCAGGGAAGGGAGGAGTTCTTTGAGAACTTCTCGACTGTGGTCTGTGCCGATGACTGGGAGTTGCGGGCCCCAAAACCAGAACCCGATGTCTACCTGATTGCCATGTCACGCCTGGGCGATGCTCCGGGCGATGCTGGACCGAAATGCACCCTCGTATTTGATGGAACACCCAAGGGAGTCCAGGCGGCAAGGGACGCCCGACTACCCGTAATTATGCCGGCCGAGCGGGAGCTCCCATGCTGCTGGTCAGAGCTCGCCAGCTTGCGCCTGAACTACCTGGACGAGTTCAATCCGGAGGACTTCCATTTGCCACAGTATCCGGATGAGGATCCGCCATGGCAGAGGCACAGGCACATGGCACATGGTGATCGGCACCACACCCACCATACCCACCATACTCATCATACCCATCATACCCGTCAAAGCACCTTCACTGTCGTTCGGCACAGCACCTACAGTCCCGTTCGGCGCAGCACCTATAGTCCCGTTCGGCGCAACACTCTCACTGGCGTTCGGCGCAGCACCTTCAGTGCCTTTCGCCGCAGAAGAACCATAATGCCCACAACGGAATATATGACATTCTCTCCTCCCGAAGAAGTGGAGGAAGAGGAGGAGCCGCCACCGCCACCTCCACCGCCGGTAGCCGTCGTACCCTCAATTTTAAATATAAGAGATTGAAGAGCGGAAAAGTCAAACAACTTTTATATCACAAAATGACTTCAATATAATTAATTAAAAAATCGAAAAATGAACACTGCACTCAAAGTTGTTTAATTTAATTGAAAATGTAAATTCTTGCATGCTTGGGGAGGTCTTTGATTTGCATTAATGAAGTTGAAAAATTGTTCACCTTGACATTAACTTCACATTTTGGTTAAAATTTAGAAATTTCAAACATAAAATTTATAAAATTAATAAAAATATTTCCTGAACGCGATCCTAGAATGTGCAGCCCTTCCTGTAAAGCATCCAAACCTCAGCCGTGCTGTTTGCGATGTCCGCCCCCGTGCTGCAATCCGGGGATCAGCTACTGCATTTTTGATCTGGAAAGCGCCGTGTTTGGTGAGATTATTTCTTAGAAACAAAGTTCTTCATCCTTCCGTGCTGATCCTATTCACACTTCTCCAACAGATACCCGTCATATATACAGGAGGGCTCTGCTGGAAATGGGGTTGAGCTACAATAGGGTCATACCAGACCATTTGCTGCTCCAAAGCGGACCCATGGAGACGGCTGAGATGGCCGAGTTGATCTGCCGGAAATGTGATCTTCCCGTGTGCTGGGAGATGTTTCGCTTTCAGCTAAACGAACGCACATGCGAGCTGATTGCGAATCCCCCTCTGATGCCGGGAGTGGAGCGATTGGTGACCCACTTGCGTAAGTGCTGCATGGAACTGGGACTGGTCACCTCCTGCACCGAGGCGAATTACTGCGCCAAGATCCGGGGAAGGGAGGAGTTCTTCGAGAACTTCTCCACCGTGCTCTGTGCGGACGATGCCGAGTTGCGGGCCGTTAAGCCGGAACCGGATGTGTACTTGATTGCCATGTCACGACTGGAGGACGCTGGACCCGCGTGCACGCTCGTTTTCGATGGCACCTCCAAGGGGGTTCAGGCGGCTAGGGATGCCCGGCTTCCCGTCGTGATGCTGGCCGAACCGGATCTGCCGTGTTGCTGGTCAGAGCTGGCCACCTTGCGGCTGGAGACGCTGGAGGAGTTCAATCCGGAGGAGTTCGATATGCCGCCCTACAGCTACACCGAGGCACCTCCACCTGCGCCACCTCGTAAAGCACCACCCAAGCAAACAAGTCGCCGTAGCTCCCAGAAATCCCAGAAATCAGGTGGAAGTCGAAGGAGCTCGGCTCTGAAGAAGAAAACAGCTGCGAAGCCGGCGCCAGAGAAGCCGGCGGCCGAGAAGGCGGCGGTCGAGGAACCAGCTGAGGAGGAGGAGGCGGAGGAAGGCGAATAAGCCGCCAAGTTGACTTTGAACAAATAATTGCGTAAAGGAGAAGTCAAGGGATTTTGTGTTGTACTCAGTATAAAATTATAGCTTAACAAAAATATTTAACACATCAAAATTTAGGTAAGCGCAAAATAATGGTTTTAAATTATTTATTCAAGAAAATATACCCAAAACCCATTATCTGGGGAATTCATTTCTAAATTAATGAAATACAACATTCCTTTACAGTTTGTATTTATATTTAATGCATCATTTTTCCATTTATTTATATACATACGTATTTAACAACTCAACAGATTTGCGGTTTAAAATTTCTGCTACTCAATTGCAAATCCTGGCAATCTGCCTAAAAGCTTTTGCAACTCGCACTTGTACAAAACCGAGTAGAATGGGAAAACTAAGCACAGCCATTCGAGGGAAACAAAACAAAATAAACTGCCATAAAGTCACAGACATATTCATGGACTACATTATTCTATTTATTAAGTGAAATCTATTTGAGTTTCATTTTATTTCATTTTAGTTTGATCTCATTTCTTGTCACATTCGCTTGAACCGAAATTGATCCCAAAAACTTTAAACAGTGATAAGCCGACTTTAGCATTAGTGGGCATTGAAGAGCACTTTTGTTGTTTTATCTGCTGAATAATAAATACGGTTTAATTGAAAACGTTTTGACGATGACAAGGACATTGAATCCTATCAGGCAGCAAATGAATTTGCCAGCACACACTCCGCTCACACACAAGCGGAGAAAAAAGCAAATGCAAATTCAGATGGAGATTAAAAAGCATTATAAATAATGCCGATTGTTCGTTCGGCACCATTGTTCATTGGCATTTGGCATTTGGCTAGCTCATCAAGTGCTCTTAATTAAAGATGATTAAGCGTTATCCTTTCTACTGATGCTAGACAATAAATCCCAGTTACGTTCAGCATTTTCTTGGCGTCATCTCTGCACTGTCTCCTCTCTGCCAAAAGCCAATTGTTTGACAATTTAATTATTCAACACATTACGCATACGCAGTGTGCGCCGGGCTCTGGCTGTGTGTGTGTCTACAAGGGCGTAGACATGCAATATGTTTGCCTAGCTGCAGATGCCAACTTGCAACTTTTAGCCAACTCCTGGGCAACTTATAATTACTTAATGTTCAACTCGGAAAATGTGTCTCCAACCCCGAAACTCGGCTTAACACTCGCCCTCACACCCCTGAAACCGACGCGTCGGATGGCGCAAAGTGAATAAACCTTTTAACTCTTTAGACACATTTTTATTTTTTATTTTTTCCCAACTCTTCCACTGGCTTTTCTTCCGCCTTTGCCTAATGAACGAACGCCACAGGAAGCACTCAAGGGCAAAAGCTCTGCAGAAATTGGAAACGTAAAGAAAAAAATATTTTACAAAAAAAGAATTAATTAATTATGAAAAAGGGAAAGTGCAGCCGAAAGGCAGTAGAAGTAATAATAGTCGGGCATGTCAGCAGCACAATGCCCAAGCCAGATTTGTGTCCGACTAATTTCCTAATTTAATTAAGCCAACTTATTGCCCCAAAGGCATTTTACAAAGAAAAGGTTTTGTTGAAATTCAAATGCGTTTCTTTAAGGTTTTCTATTCGAAGAATTTGTGTCTCTCGGCAAATGTAATCTCTATTTATTCAAGGCGACTTGCGGTCATCGGAGCAGTTCCATTAACTGCCAAGTTCCAGTATTTGTGGGACCTCAGCTAGAAACAAGAAAAGCAATTACAACAACACGGATTAACATGTGTCGACGAATGCTGAAAAGCTTTTCACAGTCCTCGGCAGCATTCCACTAAATTAATGTTAAAATGCAAGGACGACGGCGACACATGAAGAAGGGTGTGTGTGTGTTTGGACCGCCAGTTGGTGGTTTGTGTGGGCCTGGGTGCGCATTCAGAGCGTGCTTTGTGCGAGCCTTGTTATAAAGCATTAATCAAGCATACCTGCTGGGCAATCCCAATCCCTTCCCCCTCCTCGCTGTGGCCGCTGCCTTTGCTTGTTTGCGGTGGCGACAACGGCCACCCATCTAGCCACGTAACCGCCCAACCACCGGAGCGCGCCCGTCCAGTGGCTCAAACACCCACCAACCGGCACCATTCAAAAGGGCACTAAATTGCCGCTCATTATGATGGGCTGGCAAAACCCATATGTGCCAGAGGTGACATCGTGATTTCGGAGACAGTTCTTACTTGATATTAATTAGAAAAGGTAGACAACAATTAAATTATTAATTTGTTGGAGTTCCGGATTAAGATTATTATATAAATACTTAGAAATAAAATTAAAAATGTATGACTAAGACTTTGGGCATTCCGCTTCAGAGACTTGTATGTTATGCTAAGACCCACCGACCACCTAAGCTTGATCAAAATGATTAAAAAAGCTATTTTAAATATTCTTGGATTCTATTAATACCCAGCTGCCACTTTTCCCCATTTCACGCTGCCATCTCTACCTCTTATACCGATTTGTGTACGTGTGTGTGTGCCCCTTTTGCAATTTTCCAGCTAAATGGCATACATTAATTAACGGTTTTGTGCGACAGACGACGACTCGGGTCCAGATCCAGGTTCAGATTCAGGTCCAGACCCCAGCCTGGCTTTCATTGTGACCCTCACGCTCCCGGCTCACGAAAAAGATTAATGGTGCGCTATTAATGTGTAATGACAAATGTTAGTGCCCCTCTTGTCTGCCATGCCCCGTCCCTGTGTGAGATCTCACTTCGGCGCTGAATGGATTTTCGTACCTCTCCGGCACGGTGTCCATCCATTCGGCGAAAATGATTGAAATAAATATTTAATTAAGGTACCAAAGTGCAACAGTAGCAGCATCAGCATCAGCGGCAGCCAAAACAAAGCAAAAGCAACTTTGCTCTAAATTTTCATAAAAAATTCAATGCCACGTTCCGACAACGATATGCAATAAAGTGCGGGCAGCAAAATGTGTCACCGTGTTACAAATAAAACCAAATGGGGCTCAGTAATGTTACAATACATACGAACAAGGAATACTCTTTCTAAAAATACTACTTATTTTCAACGAGAAAATATCTGTATATTTTGTAAAGTATAAATTATTTTCTAAATAGATTTAGAGTAGTACATATTCTGTATATTTTTGTTTTAAAAATGATTCGAAATAAATGAATTTTAAAAGTGTATTTATTTGTTGGAAAACCCTAATAACATTTATTCTAGTTTCTACCATTAAAATGTTTAGCCAATTATTTTGGACATGTCTGGTAAGATAATAAATAGCAATAAAATAAAAAGGAGTTGCATAAAATTAGATTCTAATGGAATATAAGGTACAAGCATGAAAAATTAATTTCAGTAAAGAAGTTCTCTCTTACATAAAATTCAAAGCGATAAAGGAATTAATGTTCAAGTGGCCAAATATTTCAATTTAAATGTACGAAATCTATTTCATTTAGATAAACAAATCGAACTATATAAACTGCATACACTGATCTATTTTACGGAGATATATATTAAGAAGAAATCGCTTTCATCATTGCAGCCAAGCTTACAGTATTTTCTGTATACTCGAAAGTTAGCTGAAAGCAGAAGTAGCAAAACATCAACGTCAGCGTCAAAGTGACAACAACAGACGCACACGAAAAAGTTTGCCCAGATCCATCCGAGTCCTGGAGATGTGGTCCTGGGAATCGGAGGTGGGACACGTGAGGTGGAAACTTTGACCAACTGCTGGCTGTTGTGGCAAACAAGTAAATAAATGACAAACTAAAGCCAAATTAAGTAAATAAAATTGTTGCCGCTGTCAGGGACATAAAGTGACGCCTGACACGGACACGAACATGGACGCAGGACACGGGCCTCGGAAGCCTGTGCTGCTCAGGCAGGTCCCGGAGACTAACAGGACACAGGTTCAGGTTCTCAGTCGCAGGCCTTCAGTGTTATGTGACAGGCCTGAAAATGTCAACAAGTTTGCCTGCAAGAAAAACATTCACAGGCCAAAGATCAGGCAAAGGTTAAAGGTTCACACCGAATTTAATGTAAGAAAAGGCATGCGGATATTAAAAAAGTGCGATAACCTCTGCGGCTTTTCAGTCCAGCCTAGACAACAAGCCTCTCTCCTTCTCAGCCGCATTGGGCAGACAAACGCCGACATGTGTCAAAACGAAAAGCGCACAATTTATCAAAGGCAACAATAACCAAAATAAAACCAGTGAAAAGCACTGAGATCTGAAGCGGAAACAATGGGAGCCAGTAGAAAAAAAGCCAAAGGAGCTTTCCGTCTGTAATATACATTTTATTTACATTTAAATCTTGTGTAACTATGCATTTAGTTTTATAAAAAAGATATATATTTTCTTTTGATTATAAAAAATCTTAAAAATGAAATGTACTTTTATTCATCAATTCTATTACATTCTTATTTGAATTCTGGATACTGGAATACAGGATCAACAATAGCAAAGAAAACACATCCCCAGCAGTATCAACTGGAGCGGAAGGCTTTTAGGGGACAAATGGAAACAAAGGGCCATTCTGATAGACACAAAAACCCGAGTCCAAGCCAGGACAAGAACTTAGAAGTGGTAAAGGCGCAGCGTTGACGAGAATGCAATTGGTCGGACTGCGATAGTGGCCAAGGAAGGGCGAGAGAGGACACTGGAAAAGCTCTGGTTGATGATACCTAAGCCAAATGAAAAATCTACTCCCAAGTGGGTGCATTCTTCATGCGTCCTTCTGACTCCTTGCAGCCACATTCGTCACACTCCACCCAAAAAAAAAGAAAAAAGGGAGAAAACGGTTTTATATGCAACTTCCGACATTTTCAGCGAGACAATCCGAGCTCCTCTTCTTTCCAGCTTCTTCCTCCTTGCCTGCCTTGCGATTATTTTTGTTTATGTGGGCGATTATCCGGCACAATGGCTATATGAAATTATACTGACCACGCCTACACTATATTCGTGTGTGAAAGGCTTCAAAAAGGTTCTAAAAAGTCCACCACTCGAAAATACCGCAATGCCAGTGAAAAGGGCAAAATTAGATTGAGGATGTCCGAAAAATACCCTTGTCAAAATGAAGCTATTTGTGGGAGAATTAGAAATGACATTTATAATTTAAAATTTATTTGTATATCTTTGAATAGACATTTGTTTTCACATAGATTCGATTCGCAACATGAAAATACTTTAAATTATTAATATAATAAATACATTTCACATGGACATATATAAGAGCGAAGAGAATATATCGAAGTCATAATAATTTAATTTAAGAATTAACAAATTATTCCTGTAAATAAGAAACACACTATTTATTTCACAGCGTAGAAACCCATTGCTGTTGCGAGAGTATAACATTATTTCTTTCATTTTAATTTTCGGGACAAATTCGTGACATTTATTTTTTGTTTAATGAGGATTTCTCTATGACTTTTTATGCGGAGCAGTTTTTATTGTTTGCCTGCTGTGTGCTGTGTTTTCCCTACGCCACCGACGCCCTCCGCTTGCTGTCTTGTTTGTGTTTCATTAAGATTTTTTGTCATTGTCGAGAGCTCGCTCCTCCCGACTCCGCAGGACTGTGATAAAACTAATGTTGACTTTGGACTGACCCGTTTTGCTGGCTCATATATGCATATATTCGAATACATATAGTACGTGTGCCGGAACAGAAGCAGCAAAAAATGGCAATAATTATAGCTGAGGTCACAAAAAGTTTACATGTCCATGTGCGTATGTTTCTGTGGTCGGGTCGGTTGAGTTTCGGTGGGTTTGCTTTTTGTAGCTCTGCGTCCAAGTAAAATGCAATTACACTCGTATCTATTGCACTCGCAATTGTTCCACATCCGTATAGCTGTGCGTTGTGCTGTGTGTGTGTTCGAGTTATGTTGTGCAATTTCATATTGAGGTCACTGCTACTGACAGTAATTTACAAAAGTTTTGATTATTTTTTCTAACCGCTCGCAGAAAAAGGTCAAGAGTTTTGCTCATTTGTAGTCACTCGATGTTGGCTGTTTAGAGGGAAAGGGAACAATGCTGGATTAAATTGGAATTATTAGGAAAGAAAACAGTGCCGAGTCTGCATAAAATAAATATATCCGCTTAACATTTAAACTAACTTTGATAATATAATTAAAAGGCATTTTATTCAGAATTGGAAAAAGATTAAATATAATTAGAATATATATTATTTAAGTATTACTAGTTAATAGTGTTTTAAAATACCAATGAGCTTGTATTTGTAAAAAATACATAACTAAATTCATTAATTGAACTCGTAACTTTGAAATACTTTTATTTTTCTGGATGTTTTCGGCTAAGAACAGTTATAAACGTGTTTAAAAAATTTATACAAATACTTACTATTAAATATATACTAATTTATGGCAAAAACAATCCTGTATTAATTGCATTTGAAATTGCTTTTTAAAATTAAACTCCACAATCGGCGAGAAGTTTAACCTCTCGCTGGCGCCATCTACTCTCTCGCTGGCTGAAAATCTCCGTTCAAGCTCTCATTTCCTGTAATGCGCAGACTCAACTCATCTCGGAGTCCCAGAGCCATTACTCATTCAGCTCTGGAAGAGCAGGCAGTCGGATGAGCGGAGTTCGTACTTCACTTATAATATGAAACAAGTGGGAGAAGGATGTGCAGGCGGTTCAAAGGTGGGCAGCACTCAAGGGAAAGCCAAAGATTTGCCAGCTCCGGTAGGGGCTTTGTTTTTAATGTCAAAATACATAAAAAAAATTATATATATAAATACGAGTACTCATAAAAGTAAAAAATATTAATAAAGGTTTTGTCTGAGAGAGCGTAAAACTGATTGCGTGGCACTTAAATATTTTATGCCGCGCTTTGGCCTTCAAGTGCGGCATTACCTTACGCCCCGTTGTTGGTATCCCTGGCTGTATTTAAGCGGGCTATGAAATATGCATGAGAATCTGTCTGACTGACCGATCCGCTGCGAAATGCGGATGCAGAAGTTCGGAAAACAGAATGTGCGTCAGCTGGCGGGAAGTCGGGGGACAAGGCCAAGAGTCATCGAACTGTGAAAGCGGCTCAAACCAACTATAAATAACACCCCACTGCCCACCTCCCACTATGCCCATTTTCATATGTCTCGCCGGCCTGAGAGCCAAGTGTTAAAGTATTTCGCAAAATTATATTTTCACCCGTTGCGAACTTTATTAATATTATTTTTATGATTATTATTGCGACCCTGGACGTGTGCTGGCATAATTACCCCGACGCTGTCCGGCCCGAAATTGGCCAATCTCTGTGATAATAAAAACGCATAAATGCCAGGGCGGCTCCTTTGCCACCGCCGCCAGCACATGGAAGCGCAACGGACAGCGACAATATTTTAATTAACTTAATTAAGCAATTTTTATTTGCCCACAGCCAGGTGAGGAGGCTGCATCCCGCACTTCGCTCCTGGAAGTGCGTGCTCCCATTGTTTGCCTTGTGATGAACTCGAAAGGACATTATGAATGGCGGAATTAACCCAAAAAGCATTATCTGATGTGTTCAGGTTCGGCTGAGTCAGCAGATTGAATGCGATACTACACGTTGGGATAAAAGTTTGAAGGTTCTTAAATAAAAGAGTCTGCAATATGCTACATATTCGACCTAATTTAAATGTTAATAAATAATTACATATAAAAAGGAATTAAACTTTTATACGAAGCCGCAGTATTGTTGTTGTATTTTAAGAAAGATAAAGAAGACAAAGTAAAAAAATGTGTGAGCATTCCATTTAATTTGTATCCGAATGTCTGGGCGTTTAGAATTTTGTACATATTATTCCTGCCAACTTCAGGAAGCGTGGGTTGAAATTACACTCCAAACAACGGATGGTTATGAGTGCATTTACAGGTGTCGAAAATCGAACTGAAATGTGAATATTAATGTTCGAAGATCCCCCGATATTGTGCTTAGTTTTTGTTTTTGACGATCAAAAGACGAACATCTTCCATGGGGATTGAGTGTTGAATTGGGGGAGTCCTGACATCGGTTAGCCGCTCTTGAAGAGCAGAATGGCCACCTGGCCCAGGTAGAAGTAGATGAAGTGGCGCGTCTCGTGGGTCACATACGAGCCGAAGTTGCGACCGACGATGCAGTGCCAGGTGGGATTGTACTTCTTGTCGAACTCCTTCTTGATGTAGGCGGCAATGTCCTTCTCGATGTTGTACTTCTCCAACGCCTGGGTGGCGCAGTCGACAGCATCTTGCTGCATCTCCTCGCTCATGTCCGCATTCTTAATCACTGCCTTGCGATCCGACATCCTGAATCTAGATTCTTACTAATCACACGCAGCGGAAGGTTACCTGCGAAGACATCCTCAACTTATTGTACTTCTTTCCTAATTATATTCACCTTTTTCCTTGAGAAGTCTAACTTTGAGATTCGCTCAGCTCAGCTCTGCTCTGCTCCAGTACTATTTATTTTTTGAAAGCCCAAGCCAGAAGCAGTACTTTGAAGGATAACTCAATCGTACTGAGATCATTACATTTTTCTTACATATTTTGTCAAAAGAGGTTGCTGTCGAGTTTTCTATGAAATTTAAATCATTTCTTTGGGACAGGAACTAAAAAAATTGAGAATTTGTAGAAACCATTTATTTATCAGCCGAAATTCTAATTAGTCCACAATTTTTTTTTAAAGTAGCTTTCTTAGTTTTTATATTATAAACTTACGAAAATTGCTTTTCCTTCTATTGTAGCAGTTATAAATATTTAAAAAATTAAATATATATCACATTTAGGAAATGCCCGTTCACGTGATCAACATGCAAATGACTTTAGAGGAAGGGAAAAAAACTCAACGGCTCTGAGCTTGGAGCGCCTTCAAATCACAATCGCATGACACGAATTGGAGGCCGGAATTTGCACTTAATATGAAATCCGTTAATTTCCTGGCTGCTCCTTTATCCGTATGCACGCTGCGAAAGGTTGTTAAATTCGATTGGACATGCAATCAGCGCACGAGACTTCAACGGCTGAGGGAAAATTTTAGATTGAATTTTAATAACAGCATTGCCCGGACACTAATCAAGTAATGCAACCAATTTGGTTGGAAAAGCTTTAATGTACATGGGGACATGTGAGTGTGCTCCCGCCTTAACAACGACAACATCGTGAACAAATTTCACTTGTTTTTCCTAATGAAAACGCTAATTTAGTGGACACACGCTATGTTTATGGTCGCGCTTATTTCGCCAGGTCCTGGTCTGGGGCTTGGTAATCTAATTTATGGCATGTCTGCTCAGGGTTTTAAACGGGTTTCGCTCCTACTTCCGCTGACTTCTAATTTCTCCTAATTCTCACTTAGCTAAATCATTTCCTATGCATCCTGAGGATGAATAGTTGAAGAATATTGTAATTATAAATTATTGAACGAATGAGGAAATTACCGAAAGGTAAATTCAGGTAATTTCTATGTTTAATAAAGACAGAAATAGTCTTAAAAAATTTATGATTATAAGAAATAAGAAGAAATAAGAAAGAAATAAGATTTATTCTTATAGATTTCGTAAAGCCTGAAAGCAATACAAAGATTATCACATAATTCCATTTATCATTCTATAAATTTCGTTGAAGAAAACCTTTTTTAAAGCTCTTAAAAATACCTGGCGTCTCGTACATTATCTCTTGAATTCCTGAGCCGGACTTCCCACCTTAATAAAATATCCAAGAAAGAGTGGATCCGACTTCGAGCACTTTGCAGGCAGAGCATTTTCTGACAGGACTCAATTGTGGAAATGAAAAATAACTTCATAACCGCATGTTAAATCTTTGCTGCCCCAGAACGCCCCTTTTCCTGTTCGGGCTTTGTGCCACATCCGCAGAGCAAAGGCTGAGGGAAAGGCAACACAATCGCACAATATTTCCGGGCAGAGGTAATAAATAAATTGCATACGTAATTAAAATCGACGACTCTGCACAGGACTCCGACTTGGGCACCTCCTTCTCGTGATGCCGACGCAGCAATTACACCAACATCGGCAACAGCGGGAACAATGTCGGGAACAAAAGTTTTCCGACTTGACTTGTGTGCTGTGTGTGCTTCCCCTTTAACGTCAACTGTATTTCTTTTTCCATTTTCCCGCTCCTCGGTGGGTTTTGTTGCTGCTGTTGCCTGTTGGCAGCTCTTTTGTTTTTAAGTCAAGTTGCATGCGAACAACATGGAAATGGTTAATGGAGGTAATGGCGAAATGGGCTGGAAGGTAAGCAACGCCGCGTTAAGTTTCCTCCTTGATTCCGAGAATATCCACTACTCAGCCCGGGAAGCAGTCTTGATTAAAAGATATGTTCGATAAGGATAACATTAATTATTTTAATTAAAAAGAAATACATATCAAAAGCATGGAATATAAAAGGTTTATTCATTTCCAAAGACATAAAGAGGCAAATATGATTGTGAATATTAAAAAGGGTTTAAAAGTTAGAAGAAAGAGGAACCTTTACAAAAAAAGCAGACACTGTTTATAAACTAATTAAAACTGGGTTTAGTAAATAAATTAGTAATAATATACTTTGAAATATTAAATAGAAACATTTTCGACGTGTAGTCTATTCTTTGGTATGTTTTTAGATATACAACTCTTGTTCTCAATTTCTCAAAATATTATATCAAGAATTTTAAAAGCGTATTTGCGATTTCACTCCACTACTCCCTTTATTTTTTTTGCTTTTAATTTGACTTCATGAACAATCAACGTCAGTGTCGACGTTACGCCTTACTTGTTCAACAATTTGCATGACAAAAGCCCAGACTTGGGGATAGACCATGTCAAATGTCGAGTATCTTTCACGATTCTGTATTGTTGTTCCTTTATTTGACAAAAGTCGCAAAATAGAATTCCAGCGATGAATTCGAAAGCAAATATACAGTACAAACATGCCGTGAGAGAGAATTGCAGAATTCGTAGAACCTCTTAAAGACCTCAACTTAAAGGTGGGGAGTTATGAAAGCGTAAATGCTCTGGTTGTCGTCGTCAGGCGAGCCATTAAAAAATCAAAACAAGTTAACGGCAACGGTAACCCAACTAGCTGAGGCGATGGCGATGGCGAAAGGCGAACCGGAAACCGGAAGTGAGAACAGGGCTCAGTGCCGCAAGTTTGCGGTGGCGGCATGCGGCATGTGCAGGAAGTATACCCCTCACACACACACAAACACACAAGCCACAGCGAGGAACCAGGTCCTGACGATGGTGTACACATCCTATGTTATTGTGGTTGTACACTCAACGAACCCAAGTCGGGCTTCTTATATTTTAAATAGGGTTATATGTTGATCCGTATAATCAATTCTTTAATACTTACTAAAATTTGAATTTTAAGCAAATATAAGTTGGCTACAAAGAGCGTCTTGAGACTGCGAAGTTAAATTAAATCTATATCCCGACATTGATTTGTTTTCAAAAAATATAGCAGGTCGAAGAAAGTCAATTCTCATTACCGGTATGAATCCAGAAGTCAGTCACAAATCGACAGATTTTAAGCAAAAGCATCTTTGGCACTTTATTCCCATTATTTTTCTAATTAAAAATTTTTTTTTTATAATTTTAATTTAATATTTCCTATACCTATTTCCTTTTTCCATTGATTTGTTGATTAAAAATATACTGAAATGTAAATTTCATTTGAAAAGGATAGGAATATATCCAATTTTTATAGTGTGTCTTCAAATCCCGTTCCTGGCGACTCCAGACTTGCGATAAAAAAGAGAGATTATGGGAAACGGCTCAGGGTCTGGGGGCTGATGTGTGTTTGTCTGAGCCAGAGACCGTGTGTGAGTTGTGCTGACATCGGTGACCGTTGTTCGCGACGGAGGACAACAAACGAGGGTCACTTGCCCACACCCTGTGCTTCCGCCTTTGGGGCAACAAGTCATTGACAACAGCAACAGGAAGAAAAGACTCCTGTCTGCCATCTCCATGCTTTAAAATGTTCGAAACGGCAACGGAATTCTACTTGCCCTTGGCCAACTTGAATTTGGCCCAAGCTAACGACTCGCTTTCTGCGAATAGCACTCTCCACTCTTGGCTCGGGCAGATGTCAGCGTTTTGGCATTATAATGCCATTAACTTTGCCATAATTCAGTGCTGCAGCGTAGTTTCCCAGCGACAATTTATGCATAATGAGCACGGTCTTGTCCTGCTCCATACTCCGTGCACATGCAACTGGCAACTGGTAACTGGCAACTGGAAACCCAAAGAACAGAAAATGATAGTAATAAAGTAGTTAGTTAGAGTTGTACTTATTTATCCTAAGAAACAATTTTCAAATTAAATATCCAGTTTAATATTCTACTAATTTTTGCCAAACAAATTATTGAGAGACCTAAGACTTATATTTCTTCCCCAAGAGTTACTTACCTCTGGAGACGGCTCAAATTGCTCGCTGGGTTGCACAGGAGCTCTCCGAAAATGAGCTTCTTGTTGGCAATGTCGCCCGCTGGGTAACTGACTGTAGTCAGCAGTAGTTGGCAGAGTCATAGCCATAGAGCCGGCAACAAGCTGACTTGAACTAAGCTAGCCAGGCATATTAGCAGGGCATATGGAAGCTGTACCCGAGAGGGGGTCGGCTCTAGAGGGCCCAGAGACAGGTGAAATTTCTTGAAACTGCAAGCTGAGAGCGGAGTTTCGGTTAGCTTATGACTTGCATTCCGATTCCGGGCTTAAATTTCCTGCTCTCGACTCATAAACCTCAGCGTATACTTTTTAGTTATTTGCCTTTCATGGTTTTCGGGGATTTTGCTCTCGACTCACGAAAAATTTATGGCACCGCACATACGGAAAATAGGAGAACGGGCTTGGAAGCGGGGAACATTTTCACATCCTGCATATTTGCATTGGGCAAATTAATTTTGCCAGCCATATTTACACTGACTTCGCCTCCATTTTGAAGACGAGTGTAATTGTGAGCGTGCGCACCCATACAAACAAATTTGGTTAATTAAAAACGGCTGCAGAAATATTTGACTTTTATTCCAAAGCGCCTGTTGCTTAAAGTTTCGTGTTGATTAAATTAAAGCCATCTATCTCGGGCCACAGATTAATCAGTGTTAGTTCTAGGCAGAGCTTGTGTGAGTTCTAACAGGCTAATTTATAGTCTTAATTATGATTTCGTCAGCCCAGAGGCCAGCGAAAATGTATTTATTCAGCAGGAAAATATGTCCATATATATTTTGCTGCCGTACAGCTGGTCAGAGGATGGCAGAATAAATTCGTATGCAAACAAATACCGTGTAAATGCAAACAAAAGGCACAACCCGCAAAATATTTGTACACTCGGACCGCGCAATATTTTATTTCTCAGTTCAAAACCTATATTTATTTTGGTTAACATGTAGAATATTTGCCCTCCATTAGGTATATTTATTGTGCCTCGGCAAAGTTAACAAGTTCAAGTTCTAAAATATGTACCTCCCTTCGAATAGAGGAGAAAAATGCCATCACAAGCCATTGTTTGCATGCCCTTTGCATACTTTCACAAACTGCTGTTCCGACTACTTTCGAGTGCATTGGCGAAACTTTCACATTTGTCTTTGTCACACGGGCACAGATCAAAGTTTTCGGCTTAAATTTCTGCATGCACTTCAAACACGCAATTGGCATGTGACGACAAAACATACGAATCGAATTTTTCTTAGCTGTCTGCTTAACTTTATTTTTTCCCGCTTTGTTGATATTTCAATTTGAAAAGTTTGACTTAGTTTCCTTAGCGTTGGCAGCTTTTCGATTAAAGTTTTGCATGCGGCAGATTAAAAACTTTCCTATCCAAAGTTGAGGCAACGGCTGTTCCTCTCTCGGTTATTTTTTTTCCCCAGTTTTGTGTGGCATTTTTAACTTTTCTTGGCAACATTTGCAGGCATTACATTCAATTGCCAAGTGGCACAGCAACAAGCCACATAAAGTAAATATGTTCGCTCAATGGGTTACTAGAGGAATTTCCTAGAAGTAAAGACTTATATAATAAAAAAAATGGGAAAATGTATTAAAGATAGTATAAAATACAAATACATAACAGGTGCTTTACTAAATTAATAATAATAAATATTTAAGGAAACTGCACTGGTAGGGAACTTTGAGTCAAAAAACCATTTCCTCATAAGGAAAATTAATTACAAAAAATATATTCAAAATGTTTTTTATTACTTACTAACTTTTGTGCCTCTTAATGTTTGTTAGCTTTGAAGTTGAAAGTATTTTTCACACCAATTGCCCTTTATAAACCCTCCAAGGAATTTATTTATTTATTTTAACATATTGAATCTGGTAAAAATTCATTCAATTCAATTCTTTTAATTCTTAGAATTATTTTTCAATGGATTTTAGTAAGCTGAAATGTCTTGAACAAGCCAAAAGATGCTTTGGCGTACACACAGGGCGACAGAGAAAAACATTTTCCTTTTTAATGTCATTTAGGACTTGTTGGCATTTTCGCTTTTGACGGTCCACAAAAAGAACAGCCGGCTGGGAAAAAATTTAAATTTTTAATGCTATTTCAGCGTAATTTGGCAGTTCGTTAGGCTTGTTAAGGAGGCACTCACGCACGTAGCCACATAAATATGAATACCAACAAAGGCCGACAGCGAGAGAGAGAGCGGAATGGCGAAAAGAAGCAAAGCCAAGTGCCATATTTGTGGTTATTTGTGCGTGCGAGTGTGCCTCATGACACATCGTTACGCTTTGTTAATGGACCCTGGGCCTAAATAAAGTGAAGCGGAAGCGGAAGCGGGGAAAACGCGTGGGAAGGCTGTCTCAGCTGGAAAAGCACATCAAATTATATTTAATTATTTAGATCATGTTAATTTGCATGCATTTAAAAGGATGATGGCAAAAGTCGTCAATTACTCTTAATTGCAGAATAAAATTGTAAAGTATTTAATCGAATTCGAATTTAATTCAATTAAATTTTCTTTGAAACAATTCATATTTTACATATTTGATTAAATGTTAAACTATACGATTCCTTAAGCAAATGTTACAAAGTATTTAGTATTTTTAACACTATAGTAAAATGGTAGAAAGAAAATTTCTATAATAATCTTTTGATTAACTTTATTTTGTTAACGAGTGCAGGGACCCAATAGCATGTCTCGCACAATTTAATTATACCCTTTCAGAGGGTATTATAATTTTGCCCTGATATTAGCAACGCAGTGAAGGAGGCATCTCTCGTACACCAAAAATGCGCGAGTTTGAGGTCTTCTTGGGAGCCTCTTATACCCAAACAGAAAGTAAAAGTCAAAAGCCGTATATCTTCTGACTCGGCATTAAAGTCTTAATTATTCACAATAAACATTTTGAAATCAGACATTTTTTTTTGCCATTTTTTCAAAATTTTATTACATCATTAAAATTGTAAAATTTAAAAATAAAAATTTTTTGTTTGTCTAAACCTTATATGCTGAAAAAAATCAAGCTCAGAAAAGCTATCCAAATTGAAATATATGCAATTTAGGCTTAGTTATGACTTTTCTAAGTTCGCAAACTGCAAGGGTATGTAAACTTCGTCTTTCCGATGTTAGCTTTCTGGCTTGTTTTTGATTTTATTTGGCTTAAAGCGATGGTCGCTCTCTCTCTCTTTTTAGCTGGCAGCACAAACAAACTCACCTAAGCAAATACGTCGAACATTTGGGAATGTCTGGGTGCCAAAGCCCCCGACTTCCCGTCCCTTTTCAATCCCATTTCCATATATTCAGAGACGAGATCCTAAAATGTAACTTTAAACTGCCTGAAGCGAAGGCTACAACATCAAACACTTTGCTTCCAGCGTCAGCTCGAAAACTGCATGCGTGTGTTTACTCTGCGTTAATGAAGTTGTGCGATGGCTGCACGGAAAGAAATTGATTTTGAAATTTCATTAAATAAATCGACATGGCATGGAATTACATTTTAACTAGATAAACCATTTTATGACTTAAAAAATATAGAAGTTCCATCAAGTGTTTCTGGTTATGATGTTGTTACAAAATTTACGTATGTATAACTATTTTTGGGTTGAAGTGTTTCTTTTTAACATAAAAAAGAATCAAATCTTTAAATCAATTAATTCTGGTTTGCTCCACCATTATTTTTTGTGAGTGTAATCAGGGATGTTGGACAATTTTGGGCTGGGAAGTGGACGGAAAATGAAGGCGGGCAGTGGGTGACGTTGTCTACGCATGCAGACAGCTTAGCGTCATCAGCGCCCTGGTTGGCAAAGGTAAATGGCAACTGTAACGTTAATACCGCTGCACATGAAGCCCAAATGGAATGAAATCGCATGTAGACAGGCAGACAGACAGAGATAACTATAGCCGTGCTCTCTCTGTCTCTCCAACTCACAGGCATCAGACATCAATGTCAGAGCGTGCCTTCTATGCAATTAGTGCTTTTGTTGATTATGCTGCAAATGCGTGTTGGGGATTTTCGCTTATTTTTGTAGCCCTTATTTTTAGGGTAGCAGGTGCATATTGGTTATATTTAAATGGAAGCTAAGAATCTTAGACTTATTAATGTAAGGCGATAAGCAATCAAATATCGTAACCCTGTTGCCCACAAAAACAGCCGATATATCAGGTCTACTGAGCAGTAACTTGCTTCCTCTCATTTCTGTACTTCCCTGTACATATTTAACCTTATATTCCCTAAAGGGTATTTTTAGTTCGTTTTCGATTTTTTTTACTTGTTTTTTTATGTTCTAGGGCGAAAAACTTCGTCGTTAGATGTCTGAGCATGCTTAATTAAAGAGAATTTTGAAATGATGAGTGAAAAATGTTGATGAACTGTTAATGCAGATAATGAAGGGTTGTGATGAAGTTACAGATACCAGAGGTTGGAAGTTTAAATATTTTTATAAACCATATTCATTTTCTTTAACAAAGAATTAGGCCAATTATGCTTTGCAATATATTTAATTTATTTTTTTTTTGTATGGTTCTTCGAATTGCTTTACTTATCTGGGCTCTGGCAGGCGCAAACACCCTCATCAAAATGATCAATGCGGCTAATCATGCACATAACATGGGAAAAATTCAAAAATTTTAACAAATTGTTCTAGGAAAAACATATTTCAATGTATTGAAAAATAGGAAAATGGCGAATACGGAAGCGGGGTGGAAACCAGTTAAGGGGCGTACAAAAAATGGGAAAACATTAAACAGATTTAAGCAAATTTGTTTTGGTGCGTGCGCCATCAATAACTTTGGCAGCATATTTGACTTGCTACTCCCAGGTCTTCCATCCCCTCTCTGGGGTTGGTTACCAAAAGGGTTACCCACCAAAAAACAAAAAAACCAAAAAAAACCTGGAGAAGAATTTTGTTTGGCTTTTTCGGTGGCTTCCGTTTTCATGCTTTCGCTATCTGACTTGGGCTAATGTTTGCCCGTCTCTAACATCGCTTTCATGCAAATGCGCTCCACTTCGCTGTTGTTTTCCCCGAATCCCCCATTTTCCACCCGAACCCCCGACGAGGGACGCTCTCAAATTGCCCGAAAAAGTATGCAACACTTGACAGTCTCTGGCAGGGACGTGGCCTGTGCTAATTTTCCGTTTCCTTTGCCTTAACTTGGCCGTGTGTAATTTTCAAATCGATAAGCAACAGAGTACAGAACCTATTTTGCTACCTTGCCCTGCTTTCCTTTGTTTTTGCACAATATATACAGGTATATATATTTTTGCATGAGAATCACGTGGTTGTTGTCAAAAAGGTATTTTCATACTTTATCGAGTTTTCGCTCTGGCCCTGTCGGAAATTCGTTGCCAACGCAATTGGTCGGCCACTCAAAAGTATTACCACAATGCGCCTTGGTGTACGGGCGAGGCCGCACTCCCCCATATTTGGCGGCACAAACAATTTCCAAAGTTGTCAATAAAAAATACCAAAAAAATAGATGGCGGTTGCGTACTGCTTGAATATCTGAACAGGTTGACTAGGGGCAAAACTCCCAACAGGCCCTGTGGAAATTATTTGTTGTCCTCTCTTCCCGACTTGTCACTTGCAGTGAGGTGAGCCACAGAAACGACAAAGGATTGACATACTTCAAGTGCCAGAAACTCACAAACTGGAATATGATGAAACCGCATTTCGTATTCATGAGTCAGCTTCAAGACACGTTTGTGGGCTACTCTATTTGGGGGAGTAGAAATACTTTTATTCATTGCAATCAATCAAAAGTTTCACTAGGTATTTACATGGAGGAAGAAATATATCAGCGGAAAAACGTTGACATATGAGCTATATTTATATAGTGAAAATGTTTTTCAACAAAAATAAAATTAATTTGTACTAATTTAATGATTAGGATCGAAAATAAACGGCAAAATTTCCATAAAAAGAGTGGGATGTTCATTTCTTGTTTAAATAATAAAATGGATAATATATATCTCTTTTATCTGCATAACTTAATTCTCCTAATATAGTGAAGAACAAAGTCTAAAATGCTTAAGAAAAGTTAAATAAAACTTAAATGAATTTGTTGCCAGTTAGTTTTAAAGTTTCTTGCGATTTAAAATGTAAATAGCCGACAATTAGCTGCAAAACGGCGGCATATGCAGGCTGAAAATTGTCCACACACACTTGCTCTGGAGCACACAAGGACTCACACGGCCGCATACGCACCTGCATAGTGCCGTCTGTCACCTGGCATCAATGCCCCAGATGCCGCTGGCGGTGCTTCCTTCCCCCGCTTTTCCTTGGCCCCGCTTTTCCGCTTTCCCCCCCTTAAACTGCGAGCCAAACAATGCAGGCAGCCAAGTGGGAGAGCTCAACAGTGGCAAGGAAGAGGGTAGGGGCGAGGTGGCGTCATTGTGCCTTTGTTGGCCACTTTTTTTTCGCCTCCACTGTGTGTTGAGCGCACAGTTATGACCACAATTAAAGCATTGGGCATTTAAATAAATATATTTTAGTTCTTGTTTTATAAAGACGAGAACAGCGAAGTAAGGTAAGAGTATTTTATTTAATTTTCCAATTATTTATTAATATAATTTTAAATATTATGTTTAGGTTTTTTTAGCTACTATTATTTTAAGTACTATTGTTTTTTTTTTGTATGTGGAGAGTTGCATGGGGCATTGTTCAGCAGTGATGCCCAACTCCGACTTGTTGCCACATCATCATCATCGTCATTACCGTTGTCGTCATCGCAGTCCAGCACTTGGCTTGTAATGAGTTTGCCATTTTATTTTATTTATTTGTCCGCGCTTTGTTTCAGACGACAAACAGCGACAGCCGTGGAAAATTCCTTGCTGCATTTAAAATTCAAATTAAATAATGATTTAAGTGCCCCAAGAGGCTTTGTCAGCACACAAACCCAGTCGGGTGACAGCTAGGGAGGCGTTCAGGGCTTTCTGGATGTGAATAATCCTGCGATGGGGGCCGGTCAGGTGCCTCAGGTGTGTCGCAGTCAGATAGTGGGAGATTCTCTTTATTCCCATTCAATTTATATTTTCTGGAATAAATTTATTTAAGCGACTTAAATAATTACCTTAAATTATGTGTTTTTTCACGTCGTCATGCTAACCTTAAGATAAATCGTGGTTTCCATACATTTTAAATCATAAATTATTTGCAATGCTTCTGATAAAATGTAACGGTCTGCAGTGTATTTAAATTCTACTAAAAATGTCCATTAAATTTTAGTAGCTTTTCAAATTCATCCTCGCCCATTACTTTTTGGCTTGACCCAGTTTTAGTTCGAAAAGAGTTTATTCCATTGCAACATACGCACCTGTCGGTACTCAGGGCAAGAACCTCTCTGACATGCAAGCCACTATAGAATTTCTACTAAATTCAGGGTAAAATATGGAATGGTGGGAGTGCGATGGGGGAAGCAATCGAGGGAGATACAGAGATAGACAGCTGGACAGTTGGTGGCAAAAGGCAGAAATCAAATTACAATTTCAATATGCGATGCGTACTATTACTAAATGTCTGCTGGTGTCAGTTTTGGCTTTCAATGTGCAACATGCAACTTTCAACTTGATGTTTGCAGTTCATAGATGTGCTTGTATTCTTGTATGCATTTGTTGTGGGTGAGTGTGCCAGAGTGTGTGTCTGTTTCTGGCTGCTACATTTTGATTTGGTGCCGCATACAAAATGAATTTCTTGCCTGTCCGTTCAAAACATTTCTATGTGGGGCCACAGATATCTAGAGATGACTGGAATTTAGATGCAAATACTTTATGGATAAAATCAACAATATTTCGTACATCAATGAAATATAATTTTGAGGAGTCTAGTAAGCAAAACATGGTTATCCTCGCCATCTTTTCTCAGAGTCCTCCAAAGGGCCTACCTTTAATTTTTAGCAGTATCATTTCTATTAATAGTTCTGGGTTTATAAATATATAAATCAAGTCGAACGATTTACCCATCTCTAATCCCAAATACAGTTTACGTTTGTATTTCGTGTGCGTCTCTCTGCCACTTAATGGAATTTATCACATTTTAACTGTGTGACAGGAGCCAGGCTGCTGGTTGGTTGCAGGTTCGGACAGTGACATTGGCTCCTGCAGCTCCTCCGGACTCCGCTTAACCCCGCGCCCCGGCTTATGCCGGGTGTCCGGCAGCTCCTGCTCATCTGCATCAGTCATTGCCATGCATGGGAAATGCTAGCCAAAGTGTCACAGTTATTGATTCGACGCATAAATAATGCATGGCCAACAAGTGCGAGAGTGTGTGCGGCTTGTTTATTTATTACATGATTTATTCAGGCAAACAACGCTCCCAATTAAAAGCGTTTTTGAGCGATTAAGTGTAATGTCAAATCCCGTAAACTATCCGGAAAAACTTTGCCGCAACTTAACGACTCCAGACAGCGATTATTAAATTAAAACGTGTACGGAAAACTTTCATATCCCACCACCAAACGATGGGAAACTTTCAACTCTTCCGTCGTCTCTCATCTTTCTTTTCCTTTAATTTAATTTT
This sequence comes from Drosophila triauraria, assembly GCA_014170255.2. Taxonomy (NCBI): domain Eukaryota; kingdom Metazoa; phylum Arthropoda; class Insecta; order Diptera; family Drosophilidae; genus Drosophila; species Drosophila triauraria. The sequence goes on along the minus strand of CM024334.1, from coordinate 7,759,795 downwards.
AGTTTTCTTTTTCCCGCAACTGCAGCGCATAATTTATTATGCGAGCAAAAATCTGCTGCACCAAATTTGTCACATGGGATAAATAATAAGAAGAAAACTTTATCCGCAAAAAAAACTGGCAAGTGGAGAAAAAGAAGCAGCTCTTTGGGTTGGAGATTACTCATACGCCACGAGCAGCGGCTGGAAAAAAAACAGTTTCTTATTGAGATCAGGCGAGCGTGAAATTAGAGCTAAGCTCATGAAGATGATGCGTGGCAATGAGCGAATTTATCGTAGCCTTATCAACGGCTATGATAGAGGATCTTTATACCCGGTAGTCGTGGATTCGAGCCCCAGCTGGGAGTGAGCTGTTGTTTAAGTTGTACTACATTTTTGTATATTTAAAATAAATTTAATTTAAACTTAGTATTTCTAAAATGCGGTTTACTTAATCATTTATACTGAAATATAATCACTGGATTTGTTAAGTGCTTTATTGATATGCTTATAATCCACTTTTTATCCTCGATCGCCTCAATTTCCGTCTTAATCCAATTTGAGTCTTGAGTTGTGGCCAATTTTTGGCTTTTGTATGGCTTTTTAATGGAGTAACAGAAAATCGGACCGAGATCTTTGAGACTTTTATCACCGAGACAATTGTCTTGGAACCGCCACTAAATATGTCAAAATAAAGGCAAATTTATACACAAGCTGATAAACACAAAAGTACCAGGCCAAAGGGACCCGGAAAAGAAGTGAAGGAAAAAAATAAAAGAGGGTACGACTTTTTGGCTGGAGGGGTGCAAAGGCAGAGCTGCAACAGTTCCTATCTTGACACTGTCATCTATCCGGCTGAGACTGGGGAAATTGGCCCGACACCGGAACTTTTCCGCCTCAGTCCGCTTTCCGCTCCCAGCAGCCGTCTTCATCTCCGCCTGCCATCTCGGGCCGTTTGTTGTTGCCTTGGCATGCCTATCGCTCGAATTGAATCAAATTACCTTGTAATCTTAACCTTAAGGTTATTTGCCATTGCCCACAAAAAGCGCTTTGTGCTCGACTGCGTTTAGTTACTATTTGAGTGGGACGGGAGCAGGAAGTGGAGGAAACGGAGCCCCGCCTGGAAGTTGCACCTTTCACACTTGTTCGAGTTTATATAAATGGAAATCTAACATTACCTGCTATCGCGATTGCAAAGTTTAAGTGAGTTTTGTGCCAAGTGCAAAGCCGCTTGAGGGCTTGGGGGATTTGGAAAATGTAGCAAGTCAATCAAAAAGTTGGCGAGGGATGGAATTGGATCATACTATTGCAGCTCGTAGTGGCACAGTTCTGCAATCTGTCAGGCAATCGACACGGGATTGGGGATATCGAAAAGAAAATAGTGGAAAGAGGACAACTAGAATGAAAAGAAATATAGCAATAGGTGGCTTTTGGAATGCTGATCTAACTAGATAATTTATTTAACAAACATTAACAGAAACTCAACCAAGGAACGTATTAACCGCTCACCATCCGTTTGCTATCAATCCTTACTCGTCGACACCATAAAGCGTCTTCATCAGTTCCGGCACATATTCATCCCACCTGGACTGGAATATATTCCCTGCCACCGGAGTTCCCATTTCGTACTTCTTAGCGAACTTCATCACCTCGAAGTTGCTGTGACCATCGGCATTGCTCAGCTCGATTTTCTTTTCGTCGAAGTCCAAACTTATCCGATTGCTGGTATACCAGGATAAGGTACCGCTGAATGCCGCTATCCTTGGGTGGCAGAGGTCCGAAGTAGTCCGATATTGGTTGACCCTTCATAATATCCAATCCGGGCACATTAACCACCAGCCAGTGGAGCCATGAGCGGTACATGGGGTTCTCGCGATTCGGGGCATCCGGGCAGATCATGACCACGGTGTAAAAGGACTGAGGATCTGCACTCCAATCCAGTCGGGGTTGGAATTTCAGCTCCTTTGGGGTGTACGACTTGCCCTCCTCAATGTCAAAGGTGTTGTCATATTTAACCTATATTTCGTGCCAGATTAAACAGTATTACGATAATAATAGTTTTATATGTTTACCCTGAGTAACTCCTTCGGTGGCTCGTCTAAAATGTCCGGTATCACTTCCATTTCCTTCATTATCCTTCGAACATTATCGTTATCCTCCTGGCTGCGACTCAGGCAAACAAAGCCCAAGACCAGCAAAAGCAACCCAAGCGATTTCATAGCTAAGCTCAACTATAAACTCCAGTTCAGGGGTTCTTTATATACTCGCACTGTCAATAGTAAATATTATTAAAATAATTGAGTCGAAATTACGGCAATTTTCCATAAAGCTTTGCAGGGTTTCAGCACTACTAGGCAAATATTTACAATATATTTTGGCTGATTGGCTCTACGTAAATGGGAGCATTGCAATTGATATTCATTCATTCTGGCAACTAGCGGAAAATTACAGATAATGGGTAATGGGTCATGCAGTGCTTAGTGTCAGATATCTGTGTGGTTGCATTGAGAGTATAAAAAAAAATATTTGAATTTATTTAGTAATAAATGTGAAAGATTTCAGATTGACAGACTAATAAACCGATGCTTAAATTACATTTTAGTATTTTTTTTAAAGAAAAACATTGTTTATACAATATTAAATTCCATGTCTTACTTTTCTCAATTAAAGACTAAACTAATTCCGCTGCTAAACGAGTTCATTCAAGTTAAAACAATTAATTTAAACTTAATCAGAATGACTCTTGGCCTTGCACACATGACTTCTCTCAGTTAAATCCAAGGCAAAAAGAATAAAAAAGATTTAATTATGGCTGGTAACGGATTACATAAGCTAAGCTAGCCATAAAATGCATTTGCATGCCAATTATAAAATATTCCAGCTGCTTTACACGATTTCCCCTGCCTGCAAGTGGAAAAAAGTGCGGCTGGAGGGAAAAAAGCAAACAGAACTCAGGACTGGCAGGAGAGTGTGGCAGCATGTGCGTCTAATGTGCGCACATTAGCAACACAAATGCAGGACGAAGGACGAAGAAGGTACACAAGACGAGAAGCCAAAACTGAGCTCCAAGCTGGAGCAGAAATAGGAGATGGATCGGGACCGGGACAGGGAGGAGCCAGCGGAGCGGAGGACTAGGACCAGAGCCAGAACCAGAGCCACTCAAGCAAACGAACGCTCTTAATTTATGCAATTTGGTTAACAACGTTAAAATAGTAGACGAGGCCAGGAGAGGAGCCCAAGGATGCCAGACATAAATCAAAATGGAAACAATAACCCGCCAGCGCAGAATGAGCGAGATAGCTGCACGTAGAAAAAATCACATTAAGGAAATAATAATAGGGTTTATAAATCACAAGTTTAAATAGCCTAATGACACCTGTCGCTGACATTGCAAAATGGAAATGTGATAATTTGGACCTATCAATGTTTTATCAATAAAAAATAATAATGTGTCCTTTCTTTTGTTAAGTTTGAAATATACCATGTTCATGGATTAAGTTATAAATATTCTAGGTAAAAAAAAAAACGTAAAATTAAAGCCTGTCATAACGCAGTGCTGTCATGTTTTTTTTTCCGTGTGTGCTCACACATGTGCCGAGCGAGATGGCCAGATTGGGAACTGTAGCGAAAGGAGTAATAAGGATAATGAAGCGGCAACGTTTGCGGCATGCAACCATGAGGCACTTGCCATGTAAACGATGATGAGCACGATAATGATGGCATTTCAATGAAGACACACTACCCACGCACACACACTCTGCCCCTCTCGCAGGCTCTCGATTTTCCCTGGCCTTCCTGTCACCACCAGCGCAATTTCCATCGCCCCATCTTTGCCTGGCCCAATATTTGCTCAAATATTGGCTCATTATTTGACATTATTATGGATTAATTAGCTTATTAATTATTTCAGCATACGGAGTGGGGCCTTGCTGATGTTTGTGACATGTGGCCGAGATTGGGGAAAAATTATTAATTATTAATGTTCTAGGAATTAGTTAGTAAAAGAGGAAGCGTAATTTATTGCCTCTAAGAATGAACTTAGGTTTTCTTATATATTAAAAATATTGAAAATAAACTTGACTTGTAAATAAAAGTTCTTAAGAGTATTAAAAGAAAACAAAGAAGTATATGTATCTGTACCTTGCTCTAATTAAGACAACATATTCAATTTTATTAAGGGATTACCGACGATTCTCTCTCAATTAATATTCAAATAACTTCCCTATCTAATTTGTGAAATTAACAAAGTTCCCAATTATTTTATGTATCTGAAAAACCTGCGAATCGAGGGAGTTCAATGAGTTGGCCAGGTATCAGAATCGAACCTCAAGTGGGGTCAGTAAACTCCAGAATAACCCTTGGGGGTTCCATCCTCCGGGCCCCTCTGCAACCCCTTTGACAACTACTTAGTTTGTTGGTTGCTGCGTTATCTGGTTACTTTTGCAAGTTTTCCCCAGCCAGGATTACAACCAGCATCGAGATGGAGTCTGCGTCCAGAGTTGGCAGTTATCCTATTCAGGAAACTTTCTCGTTGTTGTTGCGGTTCTCTTTAGCAGCGCGCCTTTGTTGTTGCACTAATTTGCGTGACCTTTGGGGGAGAGGGTTTTGGGGGTGCTGGGCTGGTGGTTAGCTGGATAACCAGGTAACCAACTAACCGGAGCGGAGCAGGCAGCAAAGCCTTTTGAATGGTATTTCATTTGCGACGCCTTTCAACGTTAATGCCATGGAAAATGCATAAATTGTGGGATCCAAGTGGTGAACTTGCGGCCAGAACAACGCTTCAGCTAAGATATCAGCTCGCTTAATTTTCCAGCTTATCAGTGCAAGGACTTCACTTGAATGCAGACTGCAAAATGCTTTCAAAGGGCTTCGCTCGAGAAGGTATAAGCATTTTGAGTACAGAACTTGCCTGCAGGGCTTCCTTTGCATGGAAATCTTCGTTGAATGAAGTTAAACTTGTAGTATTTTTTAAATTATTAATAGAGTTACTCTGAGGATATAAGCTTTGTAAAATTATTCTTAGCTAAAATTTCCTTTCAACATATTTCTTTATTTTCATTTACTTTGCACGTATATATGAGAGTTTATTATTTTTTTTAAATAACAATATCTGTACCATTTTTCTTTACTGAACTCGCCTTTGTGTGTAATCCTGGCATCAAATTGATGAAGCCAATAAAAGAAATCAAATCGAACTCAAGTCAACTGGAAGCCTAGATAAGTGAAGCCAAACAAAATACACCCTCACTTTTTACAACAAAATTAGGCAACTTTAAAGTAAGGAGCCGACCCAGTGGGATAACCCTTTGGAGCCACAATAGGCGATTTGCATATATAAATAAATCAAGCTGATCGAAAACATATTCATAGTGCGCACGCACGGCACACCAGCTCTCCTCGCATATTTACAACAAAACGATTTTCCACTTGACAAAAGCTCAAGTGGCCCACGCCCGTCGACAGGAGGAAATTCAATCTGTTCTTTCCATTTAAACAATTTTCAAAAAACTTGTTTATAACTCAATTTTTGCACACACAACCAACACACACTCACGAAATAACACTTAAATAAATAAACACAAAAAGTGCTTACCCAATGCCAAAGTTGGAAAATGAACAATTCCATTTTGCGATTGTGAGTGTGTTTGTTTGATTGTGAATGGAAAACGTTAGGGGGGCTGGGAAATCCTCTTGTCTGAGTTTTGGTTCACACGCATGTAATACACAATTGTTGTTACTGTAGTTTCCATTGTTGTTGCAGCTCTTAACATGGCACGCGAAGAATCCTCCAAAAACGAAATGGATATATCCAGGCGCTTTTAGCGCTCCTTCTCCGCCGCCGCCCCGCACTCTGTGTGTTTGCCAAAGGATACAACATTGAAATTGCCAAATGGCATTTCATACATCTATATCTATACGTTTGTGTGTTCCGCCTTTTTCAAGAGGCGTGGCCCGTGGAATTTCGAGAGCCGTAAAAACTTTTTGCTTACTCGTTTTAACACAAAACACTTTTTATTTAATTTATTCAGAGCGAAATTTGAGGGTAAGATTGGTGTTTCGAAATCTAACTATAGAAACATTGCTGGTCAAAGGTTTATAGAATATTTTTTAAATAAAAGAAATAGAGAATTTAATTAAGAAATCGTGCTAATAAAAACAAGATAAATAATTTGAAAAATTATCAAATAAAAATAATCAAACATATTATTATTTTTCACATATTTATTATCATATTAACAAGAGTAACTCTGCGTTTTCTTTAGAAGAAAAAAGAAGAATTTAAAAATGATGCTTGCCACAAAAAACGGGGGAGACTCTCTTTCGCTTTCAATCATTCGTATTCATATCTGTTATTGACATTTTATGCATGACATTCTTTTACTTGCTCCTGTGCCCATTTTCCATCCCTATCAGCATTTCAGCAGTTCCGCATCCTTATCCCATGTCAAGAGAGCAGCGGGCAAAAAGTTTGCCTGAAAATGACGCGAGTTGTCAACGTGAATTAAAATAATTGATTTATTTTAACGCAAGTTAAGCGAATAAATAAGCCGGGTGAATGGCAGGAGAATGGTTTGTTTTTCATAAAAAAAATACAAGAAGTAAAAAGGAAAGCCATGAAAAGGGCAACCGCACTTGAAGTTGTCAGCGCCAGAAGAGAAACAAAAAAGAACCGCTCTTCTCCTTTTGCGCAGTTAAAAACAAATATATATATTTAAGGACAAAGAAAGTGGAAAATGTGCAGATGATGAAATTATTAGCGAAATAGACAAATTACTTTAGGGTTGAGGCTAATTTCTTATCTCCACTGATGCGCAATGTTGTGTAAATTGTCAAAAATTATTAATTGCCATCGTTATTGCCTGACTTGATAGCCCGGGGCTGGCTTTTAGGTCTGACCCAGTATTTTCCTCCCACCAACTTTAATTGGCCAATAAATGCCGCTACGAATGAGAATTAATGCCGCTTGTTAACCGTCGGCGATTTGTTATCGTTAACAGCAAGTATTTTCTTGTTATTTTCGTTGCATATTCCTCGGCTTTAGGCTCTTTTCGAGAGAAATGGTTAGGACCCTTCTGGGTTAATCGTTTTGCGAATATTCTTTTTACTCACTCTTTTTATTAGTCGTCATTAATAATTTTATTGGATTTGCCTGGCAACTTTCGGTTGCGGTTCGTTAATAAAGACATAAACGCGAGTTATGCGGTTCAGAGGTATGGGAAGAGCATATTTTTTAATTTATGAGCCGTTAATTTCAACAACATTTGGCTGCGAAAACGGGTGGGCTTAAAATTTTAAAAGCAGAGTGCGCTTGATTAAAAGTAATCTCATCTATTATCCCAGGAGTCTGGCTTTAACTTATGTTGGCATAAAACTGGTTTACCGAATATTTATTTTGGAAATTCTCTTTCTATTTACTCCATTTATTGAACAAGAATTCTGGAGTATTCCACTTCAATTATTTAATGTATAAATAATAATTACTCAAATGTAAGCCAATGTTCTGCCAACATTTTCCGAAAACCACTCTAAAAGTTTAAGGCTTATTCGGCTGAATTGCCATACATTTATCTAGACATTTCATTTGGCCATAAGCCTTGCCTATTGCCTTAGTTTTTATCTCGGCTTTTGCCACAAATTGCATTCAAATGCAAACCGCAGGAGTCACATTAGGATGCACGGAGTCGTAACCCGATGCGACCATACTTTGTCTTCTAAAACCTCTCCGCAAAGTTGGCTCCTCTACCCTACCACCTCTCACCCTCGATTTTTGGCCAAAATTGGAGCAGCATCAGTGGAGTAAGAGACGGCATGACGCTGGGAAAGAGAGAGGGAAGAATGCATGGAGCGAAGCTAAATTTCTGTTTTATTGCGGTTTATGAAATGGTTCATAAATAAGCATATGTGTGAGAGAAATGCATTTACCATGATTGTGTTTGTGCGCAGCACGTTTCAAAACTATAAGCAAATTTTGAAGTGGTCTTTGAGGATAAGCAAAATAACCATTTTCAATATAATTAAATTTTTATTCTATCTATATTTATATCACCTCTCAGAGTTTTAGTCAGTATGTGCATAGATTAAGTTTCTTCTCAGTTTTTTGTCTTGATTTACAGCTCTGAAACGCACGTTACTTGGTTACGTATGTAACCCCAATTTACGTCAGCATAACTGAATTTTTGGGATGTAGAAAACCGAGGCAGCAAAGAAGAAATGGCGAGAGGACATGTTGGGGAGTTGGCGATGGAGAACAAGTAAAATTTTACTACTGACTGAGTTTTTGGCTTTTGCTTATTTCCTGCAACCAAAACCTCACTGGGGTATCATTTGGAAACTTCACATTAAATTTCGGAAGCTCAAAATGTGCCACTGCATTAAAAATTAAACACCAATTTGAAATACTTTGTTATCGAAGGAACTCATTTCGTTGCCTTCGAGCGAAACAAAAGTTTTCGCCAATAAATAATGAAGAAAAATTTAATAATACTTTGCCGAGAGAAACTTGGCCATTATCAAACATTACCCGAAAGTTTGCTGCTCAAATTTTACAACAAATTTAACATTAATTTGACAATTTACATCGCAGCAGCCAAATGGCCCCGGGACAGCGACACAAACCAAATGAATGGCTAAGTGAGAGTCTGAATGAATATTCAATTTCGAGCTTAAAGTTTGCCAAATTATCCAAAGTAAATATTTTTTTTCTGTTTGGAGTTCTCCGGCGGCGCTTTTTGATTGGAAAATTTCAGTTTGATTGAATAAGCAATTGGTTGTGGAATTTAAATGAAACTGCTACATTGTTTCAGTGACTTTTAGCTCAGAAATATATCTTGAATTTGGTGTTAATCATGTTACGTAGGCTTTTATCATGAACAGTCTAAAAAAATATCCATTAATCCTCAAGGGCCCTTAAATTTCATTCCCCGAACCAGGCCACTATCCATCAATAACCCTTCATTCCAGCATTCAAGCACTCGAAATATTTATCACTGCAATTCCAGAAGAAACAACAGAAAAAATGGAAAATATGTGTGCACTTTCATTGATTGAACGCTGGCGGACCCGACTGGCCCTCTATTAGGCGTCCATTCACAGAGTCCTATATCAAATTTCACATCTATATTTTACCCAATTCGCATGCACAATTCCCAAAGTGAAAAATCCCCGCCGAAAAAGGAAATTGGAACGAAAAAAATAAAGAAAAAGAAGGTAAGGGCAGACCATAGAGAGACCATAAATTTTCCACTCTGCCTACGCTCATTTGCACAGCGGATTAAAGGGTCTCGTCGGGGTTTTGCACTCCGCAACTGCCCCAACTCTCGGTGTCTCACCCACCATTTATTATGCCTTTGCGTAGGGATTTTCTTGGTTTTCGTTTCGCTATTTCTTTATTTTTTGTTCAGTTCCCTCGTAGCGGAAAGCTTGCAAAAGTGATTAATGCAAAAGTCGGACCACAGGACTGGGCACAACAGACTCCCTGTCGATGGTTCCGGGCGAAGGGACCCAGCAAATTTGCCAGCGCGAATAGAAAACGCCGCACAGCTCTGGCATTTTTATTGAATTTCGAGCTCTGGAATGCGTCGTCTGGCTGCATGGCCAGTCCTTTCACCTGAAAGGGCTGACACAGGGCGTGGAAGCTGGAGTTTTGACTACAGCTGCGCGGATTAAAGCATGAAATACTCCGAAAAGCGGCTTTCGGCAGCAAAGAGTACTCGGGACAGGTGGCAACTACCACAATTGAACCTTAAAGCTCAGAGACAGAAAGAAAATGCTGACCGAATCGAGAATTAAATACCCTTTAAAAGGGAAAGACTAAGAAATAGATAGATTGTGGAAATTTGTTAAATGAAATTAGTTAATTAAAATCTCAGATCTTTTGTAAAAGTTATTTACAAATTACCGCAAACTTCCAATTAAAAAATTAAAAGTAATTTTATTTATTCTCATACACGTAGTGTTGGAAACTTTTTTGTGACTCTCAGCTTAGGATTTAGTGCTTAAATTAAATGTATAAATTAACACACACTTTATATTTAAAGTGTTCAATTACTGCTGCCTTTGGCTGAAATATTTATAGCTGAACCTAAACTTTTAAGCATTATCAAATAAATACCATTTAAAATCAATTGCTTCCTTTTCCAGTAACAAGTTTACTCGAATAGCTGGAATGCCTTCGTTTTAAGCCCAAAACAAACACATTTTCAATAAATACGAAACGAGCTCGAGACAATAAAATGTCAGCCAAATCAGGAATCAAAGATTCTAGACCAACCACTCTTGTTCCTCCCAAAATAGCAGAGGGGCGGCACAAGGTCTGATTCCTATCAAGCCATCAAACTGGCAAACGAGTCCTGTCGCTGGGGCTTAGACAAAAGTCAAAGGACCGGGGCCAAGTGTCAGTGACATCGACTGGGAAAATCGGAATGGAAGGCAAGGTGGAACCACCCCCTGGAGGTCTGCTCCATTTTAGCTGATGTTAGCCTGCATTATTGATGGTAATTTTAAAACGTGCCCTACAATATTTTACACATTTGCCGGATTTACAGTTTGCGTTTCGTCTAAAAAACGGAATTCGAGCGGTGGGGACCATCCCCGGATATGCGTAGTACACCTCTCCACCCAATCTCCCTTTTGTTTCGTTCGATTGACGCTTATCTTAATGGACCAAACATATGGCAATGGCGACCCGTGGAGCTGAGTGTCGAACGTGTTGATAATTTAAATAAGCTACTTTCCAGCTCCCAGCTCCATCCTCCTCCACATTGCGCATACGCAGCGTTCGCCCGCCCGCCAGCCTGGCAGCCTGCCTGTATTCGCAGCGATAAGCGACGGTAAATGATTTTTCGATTTCATATTAATTTTCGCTCGTCAAATCCCAGGGAGATTTGTGTACGACGAGGCGTGTGCCGGGCTTCATTAAAAGAATCTTTAGCATTTTTGCATGTATAGATTTTCCTTTTTTTTAGCCTTAGGGGGAAACCTCGTACTCTGGCGGAATTTACACAAATTCCGCAGATATTTGGTTAGAACAAGGGATGTGTTTTGATTGCTAATAGATCTCTGAGAGGGTTACATTTAATTGATTGCTTTTGGGGGATCATCGGAATGCAGACATGGTTAAGCCAGCTTCTGTTTGACAGATATTGAATGTATTATGATGAGCATATGGGTTTTTTTAGGGAGAACTATATCTTCATTTATTAAAAACTTTACTTTACTTTAAGATTTAAATTTAAATTTAATTTTTATTGTTATTCCTTGAAGATTTTCTTAAATACCATCTAAAGAGCCCTCAATATTTACTATTTCTTAAATTTTAGCAGTCCTTATTTTATAAATTTTGCTTTAAAACAAACCCAATCAGACCCCACATACTTTTGCTTTTATTCGCAAATTAAAATTCCTTGCTGCCCTTATTAACAAAAATACCAAAGATGCCGAAGGGACAAACCGTCCGGCATATGTGCAATTTAAGCGTATTAAGAAAAGCCCAAAAACCAAGGAGCGCACACACAAAAATCAAATCAATTTTAATTTGGGGGGAAACAAGCAGCCAGAAAAGCGGGGAAAATGCCAAGGCAAGCGAAAAGCGAAGGAGCATCCAGAAGGGCAGCAAACAAAACAGAAGTTGGACGGAGGACGGAAAATCCAGACGACCAGGAGTCCAACGAGGGGGCAGCAGACAACCCCTTGTTCCTGATACCACCCCTCGAATGCCTGTGCTTAGCATATGTGCATAAATCTCAGGGCAGGCAAGCCAAGGGGCGATATTCCGGCATTGGTCTTTAGAACAATCTAATAAAATGTCTAAACGCTTCAATGACAATTCGAGCATGTAAAATGTATACACAGAGGAAAAAGCTTAGTATCAGATAATTTTTCAGTATAACAGAATCTATAGAATGAGCTAGATAATGCCCAGATTTGGTTATGTTCTTAAGCATTTACTTTGTTTAATCAAAAGTATTTTTGAACCTGTTTTTTCTGAGTGCATGTATATACAGGAAAATACTGGGTAAGAAAATACGGAAATGGAAAGCATACATGTTGCATGTGGCGCTTAAACCTTGTTGTACACTCGCAATCAGCTCGGTCCGCCTTTATTTCCCGCTCCGCCACCCTGAAAAGTAGGCAATAATCGTAAGTGAAACCCGGAGAGCGGCAAGAAAAGCTGGGGGAGAGAGCTCAGTGGCTGACCCCTCAGCTCAGGGAAGCCCTTAAGACCTTCGCCTGCTTTAAGTTGTGGCGCTTTGTAATTGAATTAAATGAGATTTCAATATGCGGGCACATGCTTCAATGGATTGATTTAATCTGGACGGAAGGGGAACATCGATGGATGGAGTTCGATTATATCTTAAAGTTTGGCTTTAGTTGCCGGAGGCTATTTTAATGGGAATCTTTTCATGTAAATGTATTTGAATTTAATGTATTTTCCCCTTTACTCCAAGTGCTTTTCACGTAATCCTGTTCACCGCCTCAATGAACAATTAAAGTAGTTTGGCTCTGAGGAAAGTGTACTTAAAATTCAGGTGGCTGCTTGGGTTAATTAATCGAAAGGAAAATTATGAGCCAATTAGGTAAATTATTAATTATACATTGGTTTTCTATGTCCTTTGATGTGTCATTGATTTAATACTTACTTTGGAAAAATGTTCGAAAATATATGCAATAAAGACATATCAAATTCGTTTTACATTCACAAAGATCTAAGGACTTTTCTTATTTTAAAGTTAAACTATTTCTTTTTGGTCCTTAGTATTATTCTCCATGATCATTTCCCATTCTGATTGTTCCATTTCAATTTGTTAACTCAACTGCCAACTTTAAGGGTACATTTTCAAACTTTTTACTTGGTCTCTAGTTTTTTTCTTGATAGCCAACATGCAAACTTCAATCAACACTAGCAAATATCAACTGACCAAATGGGGAATGGCCAAAAAACTTGGCTTTTCAAACTGTCCCGCATTGTGTAATTTTTCAACTTGAGACTGACAAAAACGAAGTGTAGGACGAAGTCAAGGAAATCAGGAAGAGGAAAAGCGAAGGAGCAAAAGAAAAGTTTTTGTGACTTCTTATCGTTTCGTCTTCTGCGGTGAAGGTTTTTCGGTGCCGTTCAGGGTTAAAGGGGTGCTGACTTTGACCATTGTTTTATTTACCTGGCCACCAACTTTCCTGTCAGTGTGTGTGTGAGTGTGCTTGCTTATTTATATCGCATGATTGAATCTTGGCCAACAGCAACTTTTTCTATTAACTTTAATGCCAAGCAACCAGCAGCTCCTAAAAAAAACTAACCAGGTGTGTGTCTCTGTCTAGGGTATCTGTCTGTGTCCCTGTTTTTGTCCCTGGCTCCACCTGCTTGAGGACCCCTGTCCCGAGTCCTTGGCTTTGCCAAATGAACTTGATTTTTATCGTTCTCGTCTTGCATTTCCACTTTTCTTTTTCTTTTCTGGTTTTCTGTGTGTGTGTATTGATTTCCAAAGTCTTCCACTTGACTTGACTTGACTTGTTCAAGTGGTTTCCATTGGCGTTGCCATTATTTATACCCTTAACTAGGGGTAATTACTACAAATTACTTTGGGTTCAGGTAAAAAAATTCGGGCTTGGTAAGAATGATTTTTAATTTCCTGAAACAAGGAACATGGTCTTTAAATAATTTAATTTAAATAATAAGATGCTTTTTTTTAGTAAAAGAGGATTTAAATATTAATTTCTGTGACCAGAGCAATATATTTATGCATTGAATATTGAAATAAATAAATTAAATAAATTTTAAATATCTATTTTCTATTTCTTCCAAGTAAGAGCATCACAAACTCCCTCTAATTGCCTGAAAATCTTTTCAATTGTTTTTCCGCCACAATTTGAAACCGAGAGCTAATGAAAAGTAACCAAAAGTCAAAGCTTTTTTCTGCTGCTTCAACAATTTTTTTGGTTTGGGGTTTTCCCCGTTTATTTGGACAGTTTTCAATGAATTCCGCAGGTCGGTTGGTAGCTCAATTATTGATGACTTGTCAAGTTTCGGCGGGGAAAGAACCGCAAATAACAGAGCTAAGAGTTAATTAACACGGAACTGTCCCGCCCGAATATCTCTATAAGATGCGAGCGTTGCGCAGAAGACTGCTATTCCTTGGGAATTGAAAGCAATTATCTCAATTTAATTGCATGGCTTGGAGCAGGATTTCAAGTGCATTATGTAATTTACTCATTAAAACCATTACACATTTGCCTCGAGTACACAATGCACATGTCAAACATGTCTCTCTCGGCCCGTGTGTGCGTGCGTGCGTTTAATGTAAAATATTGGCATTGTATGACAAGCTCATTAATTATGCTGCATATCGCAGTTTATCAACACAATCGTCTACTTCGAGGAGCCTAAGCCCCCTCGCTTCCCCTAGCCCCTAGCCCCCGCCTCTGTGGCACAGTCTCGTATTTAATTTATAACCCGAAAACCCAAAGTTATACATTTTAACATGATATGAATAAAGTTGAAGACAATAAAAGCAAATAAGGCAGACAGACAACTCAACAGAAGCGGCAACAGAGATAGACGGTCTGATGAATGGAGTGTGGGCACCGAAGGGCCAAGGAGATAGGAAGAGTCGGCAGATTCATTATCTAGCACAACATACATCCCAGTGTGTGCGTGTCCGAAAGGAAGGATACAGAGGCTTAGCCCTAAAAGAAGGGGTCAATTAAATACGCATATTAAGTGCATATTTTTCAGCATTCAGGAAAGGGAAGTAAGAAGAAAACCATTAAAAATAATTAGATTTCATAATTGTATCATTAGTGTATTATGAAATTGAATTATTTTTTGTGATGTTTGCTTTCTGAATGTCTTATCGATGATTGATAAAGAGTAAGATATTAATTAGTGGTTCTGATAAATGGCAAAAGTGTGTTATTTAATTTTAAATGGCTAACAATATTATTATTGTCAAACTTTCTGGAGTATTGTAAAGAACTTAAGAGATATGTAGACACATACATAAAAACACTTTCTAGCTACAATTTCAGAAGCGGCACTAATTTGAACAAATTAAAGTTTTCTAAGCACCTAAGATAATAATAAGTAATAAGTATAATAGGTAATATTTAAGTACATGTATAAAAATCACTTGGGTATTTTAACACACTTATTTTTTATTAACTGCATTTTTTAAGATTATTTTGGTTTTACTTCCATAGTCATTTCCGTGTTGGGCTCCCCTTTTAGATATCTCTGAGCCCATGGCAGTCCCAGCTTCTATTCATTTCAGTTTTGCTTCTATGCGTATTTAATGAGCAGACGTGCGTGCAAATTTTGGCTCAGACCAGCTGGAGTCTCGGGTGCCGCTTATGTACTTACCGAAATCTTGGCTCGCAACAGCCGTGTGTGGGTGCAGATACGTGAACAGCCAAAATGAAACCAAAACTTTTCATGCTCGATCGCTGGGGCAACAAAATAAGCAGCAGCAAACGTGCATTCTTCGACTTGGCCACTTAGAGAGCGAAGGACTACGTGCAAAAGTTTTCCATTTCCGCTTTGGCAAACATTAAAGCTGCCAGAACGAATTTACAACGAGCTCGGCGAGAAACAGGGATTCGGGGATACAGGGATACAGGACACACACGCACGCCCGAGTCCTGCGAGGCTGCATGGAGATAATCAATGGCCAAAAAAGGAAATGAGTAGCGCAGATAAATCAAATGCGAAAACGAGAATTCTGCAAATAAAACAAAGCGCAATAACTGAAATGCCAGAAAAGTTTAATTGCAAAAAAGAAAACAACAAAAAACTGACCATTGAAATACGATATTTGGGAAGAAAGAATTTTGGGAAAGGGAGGAATGCTGCTGCTAATATATGGGAATTCTATCTCTTATATTTAAACATAGTCAGGGGACTAGTTTGTCTTAAAAACATATTTATTTATTAAAATCTCTTTTATGTAGCTTTTTCCCTTTTTATTACATAAATATCCTCTGCAAATTCTCTATGTTAAATAACATAAAAGCCATTCGAACCTGTTGCCCCGGCTAATCCTGCCCGATTTCTCTACAGTATTCTTCAGCCCCTGGCTAATCCCCCGTATAAACTTTGCCCACTCTCAATTAGCGCCTTTTATTTCGGGGCGCCCCCAATTAAAGTCTTAGGGCGCCAGCCCAAAACCCGACGCCTTTGCCGTTCGCCGTTCCGCGATTGTAAACAGTTTTGCCGCTGGCCCATAACTCTAAGCCAATAGTCAACATGGGAAAATAAAACAAAAACAGCGGCCAGACGACACACTTGACGTTGGTGGGGCTTGGGCTGTGTTGTGAGATTGCCAAGGGGAGCTACTTCAAATTTTCAACAATAGCAAAATGAAGCAAACGAAGCAACGAAGCCACTTTAAGCCCCGCAAATCCATAAGGCAAACAAAATGGATTTCAAATAGAGAAGCGCGGCCAGGATGAGGCTGAGAATGCCCGCCAGTGTACCCCAGCTTCCCGTCTTTTCCCCTGTCCATAAGCTTCACTGTAGTGCGCGGCAATCGACTGAGACGGAACAGGGACCAAGGGATCCATTCCATGGCGGTTGCCATTGTTACCCAACACAGTGGGCTAAATATTAGAGAAAAGATAGAAAAAATTTAGGCAAGCTATCAAGCACGCTTTCCCCAAATATTTTTTAAATTATGAAGCTAGTTTGTACAAACCTATAATTAATTATGCAGATGCCAAGTGAATACTTATAGAACTTAGAGTTATTAAGCACAATTTAAACAATTTTATTTGCCAATAAATTTGGTTACTTTTACAAAATAAAGATATATAAATAATTAATTCTAATATCTATTAAAATCTTAAATAATTACCTTTAATCTTTTATGTTTTCCTATGTTTGCCCCACAGTGCCGTGTCGATAATGCCACACAATATTTTCACAGTGGTTACACCAAGAAGGCAAATTGTCATGAGGCGCGGGGTGGAGTGAAAAATAGAGGGGATAAGGGGGAAAAGCCGCCATCGGGTGTCAACATCGCCAGAAGCGCAAAACCAAAAGTTTGTTTTTCCGGGATTTTTTTTTGCTTTGGTGTTGCTCCATTTCTTTGTTCTTTTCTATATTTGTGTGTACAGCTTGAGGCTGCGTCGCTGGTCTGACATTTCTGCCAAGGAAAATTGAAAATTTTCTACTAATCGCAATCGATATGCCTTGCCAAATGTCACTCAACCAGGAAGAATGGGGAGCAGGGCTCGAACAGTCGGGGAGAGTGGGCTTTGCTCCACTGGCTGTCTGAGATTCGTTGCTGTGCAAACAAATAAATTGAAGAATACTTGAAAATTAAATAAATATTTGGCATTTTTCGGCTGCAAATAAATTACAATAATGAATGAGTCGCAAGCGGATGAATAAGGCATTGTCTGAGTCAAGGAGTGAGACAGATAAATTACAGTTGAGTTGACAAATTAAGTTGCCAGCAGCTGAGGCGCTTATAAATGGCTAGCTAATAAGATTTCTCGATTTGGCAAGTCTTAAGTTTAAGTTTGGAGAATTATTTGAGATGCGTTTTACAGAAATATAATAAAGTAGGAAGATATAGTAGTTTTGTTACAAATAAAATTGCAGAATTTAAACAGACATTTAAAACACTTGGTATTTTTTAGATTTGGGAATTAATCTTAATTGATCAATAAAAATATAATAATTGTCTTACAGAATTTGTAATATATTTTTTTCTATCTTTGTATTCTCAAATTTTTTGGTATTTTTCTATATTTTTCTATTTTTGCATAGAAATATTTTCCATTTAAGAGGATCCTACATTTAAAGAATCAATCTCTTAAATTCCCCGACATCCTTTGGTCGACCAAAAGTCACACACTCGACTGGAGCCGCATCGGGGGCAAATTAAAATCGACGCCCAATAACGAGGCCATGCCACGCCCACCATCAGCGTCACATGCGTCCATTCATGGCAGCCACTACCACCGACTTCTATCACAAGGACCCTCGAAGCCAGAGGCGGAGCCTGGAAAAAATCTCTGTAAGAAAGGGATATCTATTTTACATTCAGTTTAATTTATAAATCAGTTTTTAAGTTGGCAAGAAAAGTAAGAATTTTAATTTTTTCACAACAAATTTTATAAAATAAAAAATTGATAAACCATCCATCAATCCAATTTTAACTGACATTTTTAATTAACATTTAAATATGATGTATATTCATAACTGGCAATAAATTGGTGTTAATATATTAAAGATCCTTAATATTTTAAAGACCAAAACACCAATACCCTCTCGGCTACGCCTCTGAATTCCATTCACCTCCCAGCAGACTCGCCTTGGAACAAGAACAACACTTCGCGTCGTGAGCATAATTCACAGCTGAGTGAATTTTAAGTGGTTATTGCAAAAGTTGGGAAAAAGGCGGCATCAAGTAGCGAAAGTGTTGGACTCTTCTCCTTTCCCTCTCGCTTACGTATTGAGCGCACTTTTTATTGAGTTACATAATGGAGCCGTGGAAGGGACGTCAATGGAGGAGGCGGAGGGACTGCCAGGACTGACGTTCGTCTAGGAGAAATTAGGTTAAGCATTATAAATAATTTGATTAGCTTTAATTGGCATGAACTTGCAGTAAATGCCAGCAGCCTCTCTCGATAGGATTGGCAAAGCTCGATATTCTAGAGATGACATAATAAACGTAAGCTGAAATTTAATCAAACTAAAAGCCACTTAAAACTTCAAAGTTCTTTATAAAACTAAGGGGATTTTGTATCGGACTTAAAAAGATTTACTCCATTAAAATATTATCGTAGGTTATATGTAAATTAAAAATATTGGATATAAAAACGTTGTGTTTTGTTAAACAATATATTCTTTGAACACATCTAGAAAATTAAGCAGTCATAATACCTTCCAATCTGCTAGAAGGATACTAGTAATAGTAAAATATTTTTGGTTTTCAAAATATCGAAATCTCGATTTTATCCAAAGAACACCTTTCCCAGCAATCACGCGTCCATCTCTAGGCTGTACGTCACGCCAAACCTTGGCAGTTATGATTGACTGACACGCGCTCCCCGGGAAATTCGACGGGGAAGTGTTCGGAACCGGCGCCGCCAGACGGAAATGATTATTATATAATTGAAATTGATAGAGGGCGGGACTCATCGGTTAAGTTGCTTGGCCCACTTCAATTATTCATAAATGGGAAAGAATCCAATTTAATTCCAATTAAAGATGCAAAACCATCTGTGCTCTCGGCCTAATGATAAGCCAAAGGCCAAATGAGAATCCTTGAATGGGGACCTTTCACGAATCCGAATCCCCAGCAACTTCAGGAGGGAAGAACGTGCTCAAGTCGTTTTGGAGTCTCGCCAGTTGAGAGGGAAACCCCAAAAATCAAGGGTGAATCGGGGAAATGGGAGAAAACAATGGAGCCAAGTTTAAATATAATGGGAGTGTAGAATACAGAAATGTCTGTGCCTATATTAATTATGTACATTTTAATCAATTTTAATTTTCAATAAACTTTTGCTATATCGTTCAGAACATGGTAAAAATCTAGGTTTCCATCCGTTCATTAATAATTTCAGAGAAAAATACATTTTGAAAATTAAAATCCTTGCCCACGCCAGCTTAAATTTTGATGTATTTGTTTAATTTAACTCGATAACATTCGAATCAATTTCATGCCAATTTTCAAATACCAAAACATTTGGATTTTCGTTTTAATTATCGCAGTTTCACAAACTAAAACGCAATGCAATTAGCATGAAATAGAAAATAAAACCGAGCATACAAAATATCGACAATTAAAAGGAATTTCAGCTTTAAAATGGACAGCAATTTGCCGAATCAGAAATTAAATGAACTGATCAGTACGTTCAGCTCCATGCGAAATGGTTCAAATAAAGGAAGGGGAGGGTGTGCAGAAGTGGGGGTCCAAGGCCTTTGTAAAATTTCCAATTGCCAGTTGCCAATTACAGAGGAAAGTGCACGGAAAATTCTGTCTGCCTGCCGGCACTTTTTTGTGTTGCATCGCCAAATTGAATATGAAATGAAATGAGTATTTTCGGGAAATTGTGAAATTTGGCAGCGATGAAAATAAATGCCCAGCAGCTAGCTTACCAGTGAAACGCACTAACAATAAGCAAACATTTTTACAATGACAACTAAATAAACTAAGCAAGACCTGATAGAGATGGAGGTGGAATGGGCAAACCAACACAAATACTCTCAGCGGTGCACTGTGAGACTAAAATAAAAGCCATCCTGCATTGTTAAAATTTGAGATCCAAGAATGTTTACTGCCATAGATATAGGACCTGCTAGGTCGTTATATATATCTGAAAATTAAAAAATACTACCTTTTCCACTTTCCAGTGCACCTTCCTCCCTGTCCATTCGAAATGGACCCACAAAAATCAAACTGACAACAAATCCCAATGACAAAATCAAGCAATGGCAATCGATAGCTTCCACAGTAAATGGTCATGTTTCGGTCTGGCAGCCAGGATGAGTTCTGGAAGGGACTGCGGGGGCTCAACGGGGGTTCGAGGACGAATACGAGTAGTTCTCTCTGTCGAAATGTCAATGCAATTGTCATTGCCCTGCCCCCCGAGCATCGCCCTGTTTGTCGTTGCTCCTCTTGTTTGCCGTATGCATCATCAATTCGGTCTGTCCAGTGGCAGGGTTTGTTTTTCGGTAGTCAGGGGACAGGGACAGAGACTGGGTCCCTGCAGCTGCTGTGGCCTTTCTTATTGATGGGTTAGACAACTGAAACGCAATAACCCATTCGTACTACTTATCGGATGAGAGTTTGAGTACGGAGAAGATGCTGCAGTTAGCCAGCAAACGGGCTTCAATGGGCGATGGACTCCAGGTGGGAAATTCAATAAAGGTAAGAAGCAAACAAGGTCACTGTTAACTACTTTAATATCTGTACGAATTCAGAAAAAGTAATAAAACCATAAAGAATTAATGTTGGAAGAGATTATAATAAAGATTTATATCAAATAATTTTTAAGCTGACAAAAAAGCTAAGCTAAATCTTAATTTTGTAAACCCATTGTTATCTTTTATCAGCTCCTTTTATCTGTCTTTAAAATAATTGTTCAAAATTGGGAAACTGCCCAATATATACTTTTAAGTAGCAAATTATCACGTTAACACTTGAAAGCAATTCACCTGAGCCATAGGGTGGCTAGCCCCCAAATGAGACACCTGCCACTGGAAAAGCTTTCGCCGCTGGGGTTAAGGGATTTTGGGAGTCCGCAATGAAAACGAAAATAATTTCACCGAAAATTCCCGCCTGTTGACCATGGCAACCAGAAATGACGGAATTGCTCGGCCAGACGCAGATTCCAGCCCCTTCCTGCTCACGCGAGCCACCATAAGCCGCTTAAAAATCTGAAAAGGAAAAGGTCCTGCGATAAAAATATGGAAAGGGGACCCTCGGTGGTGTGTTTTTGCACCGGACAGAAAGAGAGAGGCATTCAAAATTCGCACTCGAAACTCATTACAACAAAAGGTGCTTCATCAGGGAGAGGTACCACTACCAGTACTGGTACCGGTATACCGGGTACGGTGAGGCCCACTTAAGACCACCCGCGGGCCGCTGGCCGTAATCAACTCTTTGCCATTGCTGCAGCTACCTTACCCTTTCATTCCGCTCTCTGTATCGGTTTGTTGCACACCTTTGTTGGCACTGAAAGAAAATAAAGAAGCATTTTGAGAATATTAAAGTTTTTAATAGTAAAAAGTTTGCAAAACTAATAAGGCTTAGGCACTATTTGCAAACTGATGAAAAAAATATAAATAAATGTTAATTAAATTTAAAAATCAATACATTGGATTTCCAGGTATTGGATGACTTCCCTAATTAAATATTAAAGACATTTTTCTCGGTGCAAGGCTCCCTTTTCGTTTTCACAACTCTCGGGCGCCGTACATAAGGAAAAAAGTTGTGAAAAGAACAATGGATGACACGACACTCCTGCAGCATTGCACCTCCCGCCGCCGCCGCCCCTGGGGCTCTTGCCCGTGTCCCTGCCCCACCCGCAATACTCGCCCCTGGACGCATTCTGCTCCTGTCAGCCTCACAATGCCAGGGCACTTAAGCCATTGCTTTTTGATGCTTCCAGCCCGGCTTCGTTCGGTTTGGTTTGGTTCGGTTTGGCTCGGTGGGTGTGGCCAAGGGGGATGGGTTTTAAGGAGGGCCTTGGAAGGAGGCTGTGGCGGGTGAGGGGCCGGGGCTGATTGTCCCAGTTTCCGGTGTCCTCCGTGTGGGGATTTTTCTCATTTCGCTTTGAGAGTTCAGCGTGTCAGGGGGCGAAACCCATTTGCCTGTCTTCTAAAACTCCCTCACCCGCCTTCGATATATGTGTCCGTCCGTCTAGCTGTCGCTTTCTAGCTCCCTTTCGCTTCCAGTCACTTATTCTCTTTGTGTATTTGGGCCCTGGTCACGTGGACAGGTACCAATAATTCTGATAATGCACAGAGGACAAATCAGGGGATGCGTTCTTTAATTCGTTTAAATTGTTTACAAATTCCAATTTATTCGGTATACAACATATTTTATGATAAAGGGTTTGCTTGACAGACTTTCAGAAATAACAATACCTTGCAAATCTAATTGGTTATGAAATGTAGATAACATTATCATATATTTTATATTAACAACCAAGCAATAAAGTTATTTTATTACCTAGGATGGAAGGTTGTTTTTTTTTTATTTGTTAAATAAAATATATATATTTTTCACCAAACAGGTTAAAAAAATATTTTAAAAAAATATTACACATAAATGTATACAAAAATTTTAATCATAATTTCGTTTTATGGAAACAAATTGGAAAAGAAAAAATATCCAAGTGTTCCTGCCGTTCACAACCGCCTGCAGTCAACAGCCTCCTTCTCAGTTTCAAGCTCTGCCTCCGTTGACGTTGTCAGCAGGTAGGTGTCCTGGCTAGGACTCGACATTGTCCCTAGTCTGGATGACGTCCCTGTCTGTCCATGGGTGCGTGTGTGAGAGGGGTGTGTGTACGACAATGATGGTGTTGGCATTGACGTCATTGGCATTGGCGTTGTTTGGAAGCTGGAAGCCTAGACGGCGGGCCAAGGGATGAAGTCCTGTTCAAATGCAGCCCCATTATTTATGATTTTTAGGTACGTGCCATAAGCAGAGTGAGAGGGTAAAGCCTCCGTTATCTACCTGGCAGGCGATGCCGCCCTGCTCCACCCTTCGATTATGCCTGCAAACATCTTCAATTTGCAGTTGTCGTACATTTTAATTGTTATTGTTATGCATCCCTGGGTCCAGGGCTCAGCCCGATCCTCAGGATAATTGTCCTTCAGCTGGCTTTTAATTTGAATGGGCAGCATTTGAGTGTGCCTTTGTCCGGCAATTACTTAGCATCAGATTCAGGATCAGGCCCATAACCAGCAGAGGGATTCAATAAGCCAAGAGCCGGAGGCAATGATTTTTCATTCATTTTCAGTGGTTGGAAAATCACACGAGAGATATTCTAGTCAGACAGAAATTTAATTCTGTTTCGAGGGGAATTTCATTAATAGTAACAATTTGCTATTACTTTTGATTTTCTAAAAATACTGCACAAAAAAAAGTAGAAGTCTGCAGCGTACAGAAATCGAAATTTAAATAAACTTTCTAGTTTAAACCCTCAAATAATAAAATTCCTGTTATATAACCAATTAGAAAATCTCCTTGAATATTCCATTCCCCCTTTCAGACCCTTCACTAATTGTTCCATGATTTATTCAATGCCCGTTCATTGTCAGTTGAGTAAAAATAGAAAAGAAACCCGAAAAAGTTTCCCAGTCATAATTAAACAATTCAATAATACAATGGCATGGAATATCCTGGGGCCATCAAGTTTTCCTTGCCCCATTCAAATGATGCTTGAAAACGGGTAAGGAGCAGGCGGAGATAGAAAGATAGTTGGAGATAGAAATCGAGGCTGAAGAGGAGGGCGGAGTACGAAAACTTATAACAGAAATTCAATAGGGCATGCAATTCAAGAAATTATTGTGCAATTTCAATAACTTTCCAATTGGGTTTTCAATTTGCTGCACACTTTTTATGCCATTTTTCTCTTATTGAAAACTTTATTTTATCTATTCTTGCGGTAGGAGCTCCTCCAAAGAACTTTAACAACTTCTTCTTCATCGTCATCTCCGGCATTGTGCGAAGAAATTGACGATTTCCGTTTTATGGAGAGTTATCCGAGAGCCGAGAGCCGGTCGAGAGGGTCAAGTTGGCCAAATTATGACCGTGTCTGGACCCGGGGTTATACCTGAATAATAATCACAAAATATGGCGCCATTGGGCTGCCACGTCGAGGGGCTTAACTAGGCAAGCAATTCTTTTAGTATGGCGATGCATAAAAATTGCATAAAATATCTGGCTCGGGCCATAAGCCGGAATGCAAACAGCCAAGTACTCGACCAGGCCAAAAGGCAAACAATGCAATTTCAATGTTCTGCCAAACACACCTCTCTCTCTCCCATTTCCATTTCCCCAAAATATGCGGCATGGGAAAACTTTTTCTTCGCCTTCCTCCATTATAAACATGAAAAACAGCGAGCAAACTTGTTGAAAAAAACACGGCAAGAAGCAGCAAGAAACTTTGGCCGGGTAATGCATGAGAACGAAAGACATGATATATCCACTAAATGTATAGGTACGGAGGCACTGGGAGATATTGTATCTTTTTTAATATATATAAATATTTATCTAGAATACAATTCAAAAACTTACAAGTGCATTGGCTAAATGAATTCAATATTACTTAACTCGGAATTATTTTTTTGCAAGCTACCAGTTTTGGAACTATAATATTTATTTAACAAATCGAATATCCTACTCTTGCGTGCATTAGTTATTCTTTAACTAATAACTAAAATCCTCATAGTTATAGTTATATATTCCTAGAATCCGTTCAGTGTAGCTATACGGATGTGTGTGAGATATTTGCATTTTGCCGGGTGCTGCATCGGCCGAGATATGTACGTGCGCGTATCTAACAGATACTCGTTCTTGGCCGGAGTCTGAAGTTTGTCTGTTGCCGTGGGGTAAATTTTGCCATCTTAAAAGGTAAGTTTCCGCATTGAAACAATATTTGCGCTTTACATTCCGCTCCCGGGGACTCTGTACTTTTGGGAATGGGACGAGAAGGGATGAGTTGTGGTCGAAGCATGGGGTGGAAGCTCGGGTGGTTGCTAGCCACTCATGTTGGCCAGCACGTGCCGCGGCTTTCGCAGTTTCGCAGTTTGGCCTAAACCAAAACCATTAATCAAACAATTAGAGCTGCGAGGAGTTCGAACAAGCTCCAGCCCTTTCTTGGGGCGTAGCCCCTCCCTTTCATTTGCATAAATTATGGCTTCATAATAACCGCTATTTATAATTTTCGACGCGGCTGCGAATGCGTCTACGGGGGTGTTTGTCAAACCCGCCCACCGTCAACACCCCTGGCAAACACTTGAGGTGCTTGAAAAGGATTTAACTTAATGCTAGTTGTTGGGTCAGTTGTGACGGGTGGAAAGTCTACTGTTGAAACAGGTAGAGTGTAAACCGTGATCAAAGGATTTATCTCGATGCTTTAATATTTACAAATAAATTGAAGGGATAAAAGAATAAATAAGTGGTTGGCTTTAAAATTAAAAACTTCTATAAAGGCTTATTCAAAGTAAATAGTTATTAGCCTGATTAAAGTGATCGAAAATTAAATAGTGTATGCAATGATGATAATAAAAAGTTTACTCAATAGAAACCGCCTTACCCAGCCCTTCATCCATTTAAGAACTCCAATCGAATCAATTAGAAACTGACACTTTCTGGTATCCTTGCCAATTTATTTTTTCCCTTTTCTCAGCCACAAAAGCCTCCTTCCACCTGTCATCTCCCATCAATCTCTGCCCTTGCTTGGCTTAGCCTTCTCCGAAAATGTGTTCATATTTTTATGCAAATTGCCAAACCATTTCAAAGGCAGCATACTCGATTACCTTGATGCACATTTACATGCCGAATGAAATTAATTCATAAATAACAAGACCTAACACGAGTTTAGTCGAGCAACAGCCAGAGAGACAAACAAACAAATATATGAGAATTATGCAAATGATATAAACGCTAAAATCAACTTGGGCCTTTTCAATGAAATTTCTACGAGGCACAAGGCACGGAGCCGCGGCTCGAAAAGGATTCCCACATTCACATGGCCCTGGCAGGAGCGGAAGGAAGCCCACGATTCAGGGAATGACGGCGGCAAAGACGGCCCAAAAGTCTTTCGAGCGGGAAAGCGAAAAACCCGCAAATGAAATGAAACGAAATGTTTGCATAAACGATTTAATCGAATTCCAATGCAAATTCAGTTAAATTTCATTTCCCGTACGGCGAGACTGAGTGAAGCAGGGAGCGCGGGCGGCGAAGGAAGCTGGCATTCCGGTTCCGGAAATTAGCATAACACTCGCGGTAATACAATAAAAAGAAAAGGATACAGATGCCTGAGATATCCTGGCTGGCAAACGAAACGAAACGAAAGGAATACGGCGCCAGGCCAAGTGTAAAGTTCATTTTCAAATTGCTGATATACGAAATTGAAATAGGAAGCCTGCTTTTTCCTTCCAAAAGGAAACTCATTGCGAAGGATGACTGGAAAATTACGGAAAGGAAGGCGGCTAAGGGTATATGGGGACGGAATTTGTGATTTTATTATTAGGGAACTTCTTGATATCATTTATATATATTTTTAAGTAATAAGAGATTGTTAAAATATTTAAACAAGAAGTACAATTTCTGGAGCTTAAGTCGAATTATTCGTAAATTTTTAATTGAATTCACAAACATAATTTCCTTTCTAAAGCTGGCTCATAGGGCATTTAACTATCCCCTTTTCTGTTATCCTTTTTCTAGATCCCTTCAAGGAAAACCCCACTTTCAGCAGAAGCAAGCATCGTTTATATTTATGGGAATTCTTTTTGTTTGCCAGATTTTCGTTTTTTTAATTTTGTTTGCTTCTCCGCTGGTCGCTTGCCTAATAGAGCGACTCAATTAATGAGGCAAAGTTTTTCCGGTCTCCGCTTTTCGCGTTTACCATTCCAACATGCATTGGCCGAGCTTTGCTGTTCGCTTGGAACTTTAATGAAATCTTGACACGGACTCTAGGTAGGACCCAAGTACTGCAAGTACCGCCACCTCCCCCGAAAAAGCCCCCCTTCCAGGCAATTGTCGCGCAATGAATTTTATTTTGCTCTTTACAAGTTGTAAAAAATTAAGCAAAGAAAGGAGGCACAAACTTGGATTTCCTAGCTTTCTTTTTTTTTAACAAGTTGTTGGCAAAAAGCCAGGAACTTTATATGGCATGCCCATAAAGGGGAAAACTTCCCCTTGAGGAAAATCCGTTAGCCGAATGAAAAAAAAAATAGTAGTAGTCGGGAAAACTTTATTTGCCCGCTCCCGTTGCATATTCAAAGCGCTCGCCCTCTTCCCGGCCATATCCCTGTCCAGTTTGGCCCGGGCTTCCACTCCATTTTCGTGGTCTCTGGTCGCGCATTTCCGTTACATGCCAAACACTTTTGGCCTTTGTCCCGGGACCACAAAAGTCACCGCCTGGCGCATACAAATTAATCATTCGGTCAAAAAGGTTTGAGTGCGAACGATTTCGCGAGCACGAAAAGTAGAAGGAGTGCGCCGTTCTGGCTCTGCGCGGCAATATTCTCGCCAGTTTTTGGATCTCCACGGGCCTTGTGATTCCCATCACGTACGCGACGTTTTTATGATATACCAATTTTGACATAATCCACGTGGATTACGAGCCAACACTCGTGCCTGCATACGTACAGACTTAGGGCCAAGAGCGAAGCTGTCTTTCGTCATTCGATTGGCTTTTTTGGCACTCTCTTCACGATGAGTGTCGTTCTAAGTTGATTGAACTATTTCCGGCTTCGCACTTTGATCCATGTCCCAACTGGGATCTATTATTGCAGGTCCAAGGATTCATTTAAGTTGAGAAATCGGTTCTAAATTTTATTTGATTTTCTTTGTGATGAATTCTAATACAGGAAATATCTGGAAAACCATGTGGAGATTAAGAAATAATAAGGAAATAAAGCTGGAATTAAAATAAAACTTTTTTTTTATTTTTATCCTCTTTCTTAGCAGCCTATTGTAGCAAATAAGAATGTGATATACAAAAAATAGTATATTTCTAAATCGCAAAAAAAAAAAATAAAAAAAAATAATTGCTCTATTTTTAAAAATTTTATAAGGGTCTACTTACTTTCTACCTATTTTTTTTAAATAATTAATATACATGGAGCATCCGTAAATATTAACTGTGGGATTATTCTCCCAAATATTTGAATACTCTCAAAATCATGGAATTTTAGAGATGTTTTCTTTCCAAACTTTTACGTTTTAAGACCTTAAAAGTACATTTATTGGCAGCTCCTTCTTTTTCGTTGTTCCTAATCGATTTAACCTTAATCGCTTCAATGTATTCCCTTCAGCCTTTTGTCCTCTTTCAGTTACCATTTAACTCAATCGCGTTAGCCGTTTGTAATTGCATTTTGCATCATAATTTCATTCCAGTACTTGGCACTAGCCACTGCAATGCCAAAGGTTAATGCACCATTTGACTGTCTCCTCTTTGGCCGTTTCCGGTGACTGTTTTCAAGTGCAAATGTCCAGGGGACACACGAGGGGGTTACTAATAGGTAAAGGGGGAACCAACCAGTGGGAAGGTGTAAAGCAATGCCAAAGCCGGCGACAACAACGCCATCATCCTCATCAACAGCTGGCTGAAACCCTCGTATGGCATATGACAAAGTTTAAGTGCTTGCTAAATCCATAGATTTCATGCTGGCAGTCGTGGCAAACATGGCCACACATTGTGCGAGACAACCAGCAACAACAACAACAAACAACGAGGTGTTGGATAATGTTCGTGCAACAACAAGAGGGCTGCAACAATTGTTGCTACAATAGTATCGCATTTCAGTGTTTTTACTGTGGCATAAAAACAAAAGGCAAAAGCCGCAGTCAAACAGCGAACTAACACCGAGCAACAACAAAGGCAACGCAAGTGCAACTACAACAGTAGCAACATGAAAAACACAACAAGTAGGAGCGCTTACAGGCATTGAAATCGACTCTGGAAATACCTACTAATTAATAAGGCGATTTTTCTTGTAATGTTTGGTTTGGTGTTCCTTAGAAGCGAACTTCCATGGAGCTTATGGAGTTATAAATATTATAATTATATAATAAATAGTGTTTAAGAACTACCCAGTGATTATTATAAATATTGTCAATTAAATTTTATAAAGAAGACATAAAGTAGAATGTAAGATTATTAGAGGTGGAAAAAAATTATTAACTTAAGACGTCTTTACTTTGTTCACAAAAACACGGCCTTCTTCTGGGGATAACTTATTAATGCTGTGTTTTTTGGCAAGCATGTAATTTTTCCATTTTGCGTACAAACTTATAAATAATATATTGTTTTCATCATGGGTAAAGTCCACAAAATATACCCTGAACCCTATTGAGTACCAGGTATATCCAGAACAATTCTCGTTTCGCAGTCTGGAAAAGTTTTATTTCTTTCCCGCTCTATCCAGCTGCACCTCTCGCTGGCTGATGGCAGCACGTAATTTTGTTTTTGTCGCGACGCAAATATGTTGGCCATAACAAGACGCCCTCTCTCTGTCGTACCTTCACCTTACAGGGCGGCGGGCTGGGCGCCACATCATCGCACTTGTCACTTTAACCTTGCGCGGCCTGTCAGTGGCACCCTCGCTCCGTCTCTGTCTCTGTCTCTGGGGTCTGAAAATTTGCGCAAAGCGGCATGGAAAATGAAAAGAAAAGCCATAAAACCAAAGACGACGCGGCGAGCAAGCAAACAGCGCCGTAAGAAAAAGAAAAAACAAAAAACAATGACGGTGAGCTGCAAAAGACAAAATGTTGAAAAAAGAAGTAACTACACGAAGTTGGACTTCCCTAACTAACAACTTTATGTTAAAAAATTTTAACTGATTAATATACTATTCATTTATATAAGTATTTATTAAGCTCTGAATAATATAAAATTAGATTCAACAATTACAATTTTATATTACAATTGTAATATTCTTTTTTTGTTGTGAAAACTCTGTTTTATCGATGGATAAGATCAAACAAATTAAACAAATCTTACTAAAATTTATATATTATATTCCTTGCAGTCTTGAAATGCATATTATTAATTTTATAATTATATTTACCATTGAATTTTAATTCTTGTTAAATCTAAATAAATTTATATTCATATCACAATTTTTAAAGTTTCTTATAATCCCCATAATACCCCTTCAGTTAGGGTATTCGCAGCGAGCACGAAAGAAGCGTAAATATGCCTGTCATCATTTTGACATCAGCTTCCTGATGCCGGCGCTGAGTAGGTGGGTATGGGTAGTTTTCATCCAGGCCATTACCATAACTATAATGCATATTTCAGCATCGAAGTCAAACATAAGACCGGCTCCGCAGAGCCTCCTCATCCCCCATCTCATCGTGTCATCATCATCATCAGCATCAGCATCAGGAGGAGTGACGGGAACGATTCCCGCTGTCTACTTGGGGCCACATCGCGTTGCCGTTGTGGAAAATCCCTGTATCACTTTCGCTTGCGCCCCTGTTGACAATCTCGGTTTCAATGTGTGTCCACACACCAGTCCACCCATATCCACCCCTGCCAGGCAATCCGCCAACCTTATTTCCCTTCCACATTTAGTGTCTGGAAACATGCCTGAGCATATTTATGCCCGCTTTCCTTGTTGTCTTTACCTCAGACCGGGGACGGAATGGCAAGGTTTTAGCATAAAAGTTTATTGAACTAACGCTGAATAGATGGCATCGGATTGGGCCCAAACAGGGAAGCCCCTTTTGGAAAATAATGTTTCCTGTCGGAATATCTGCAGGTTATGGGATCTCCAAACATTGCGTAAAATGCGTAAATGTATAAGAATCGAAAAATAAAATAAATAAAAAGGGTTTTATGAGAAAGTGAATTCAGATTTTTTAAGGAGCTTTCTAGTAAACCCATATCTATATACTCACTGTCAGGCTCCGAGTTTCACTTTCGTTTTCGACCAAAAACACAATCGAAACAAGAGTTTATTTTTATTTATATTACAATTGATTAAACTGTGAGAAAATTTAAATACAAATAATTATCTATTGGTTAATTATATTATAAGCAACATCGTATATTAAGCAGTTACCTAAACTGAGACCTCAGTTTATAGATTTTATCACCCTTTATTCACGCTCTTTAAATGAAGTATTTAATACATCAACCATTTAAAATATACGCTGCGGAAAATCCTTTTATTAGTATTTAAAATGTATATTCGTTTTGATTGAATTAGTCTACTTAATCGCAATTTTTCTTTAACTCAATTTTTTCATACAAACACAATTTTCATTAACACGAAAAGCCGCAAAAATAACGCAGTTTTATTTTGATACCCTGCCACAGTGAAAAAATTAATAAAATTAATTAAACGTCAGCTTAAGCGACATATCAGTGCAGCATTAATAAATAATCAGCGAAAAAAGGGTTAAATAAATAAACAACAACAAACAGCCACAAAACAAATTTTACAAAAAAAATCATAGCAGAAAACAAAAAAGACAAAACAAACAACTTTCATGGAGGCCATAAACAACAAACTAATTAAATATTCATGGAAAAAATGTACTTATTAATATGATCATAAAAATATCGAAGAATGAATGCTCTGTAAAAAAACCGTGACAGTTCTTTATGATATCCGGAAGAACGGAAACAAAAACTGTATAAAACGCTTGATTAAATAGCCCGAAAAGATAGGCTACGTTTTTTGAATGCGTTTCCACACGTTTGCCGGGCGTAGCTTTGGTCGTAAAAACTGTTTTAAAGCTACAGTTTAAAGAACTGTGAAAATATTTTTATTCTTTAACCTTTCGTTGTTAATTGGTAAAGGTATTAGTGAAACAGATTTCTTTCCCTGTTGACTTTTCACAGGAAACACGGCTAATGAATGGTTTTAGTTTAAACTAAAGCAAATAAATGCAGGATCATTAAACAAATTGTTTTGGTTTGAATGGGTATTTAAAATTTTGTTTTGGCTCTTAAATATGGCAACTTGACATCATTGGTCGATTTTTGTTATAAAATAACACAACAATTGACAATTTAAATATTTATTCATACAAAAATAAAGATATATTGGTGACAGAACGGAAAAAATATATGATTTTCAATGTATTGTTCGATATACATGCATAAAAGGAAGCTAAAAACATAAATAAGTTTATTTACTTACTTAAAAGATTTAAGCAATTTAAGCAGTTGCTTTTAAATAGCAAATAATAAGTCCGTGAGCGTATTCGAAATTCAGCACCCTAATTAGTATATAATTTTCCCTACTTTCCCTGCTCGGCATTCCTCTTTATTTATCGCCACCGCCCAAACACTTTGGCCAAATTAAATTGTCAATTATTGGCAAACAAGCCACTGGGCGGCTACTAGCGAAAGTCATGCCCGGGCCCATAAAGTAATGAGGACAACCTCCGATGTGGCACGCCCCCTCGGCCTCGCCAACGCCCCCGAAAACCGCAGAGTCGTGCATTTGTTTGCTTGTTGGTTGAATGAAAAATATGCAAGCTGCAACCGCAGCTTTAACCAGTACCCGACACATTTGTCATTCTTGGGGCCAGGACACCGAGCACATACAGCTCGCACAGCCCACACACACCGCACACCCACAGGACAAACACAAACAAATGAAAGAGAGAAAGTCCTGGGAGAGGCATTCGCAACCGTTTGCCAATATTCAAATGGCAAAAAGTCAGACATATTCTCATTAACATAAAACATAAATATTTACTTATGCCACATTTGCACACACACACACGGACCCACAGACATTCTCTGGACATTTCTATTTGTGTTGGTCGAAAGGGATTTCCCGCTTTCCTGCAGACATTTCCTTGCCTTTTGCATTTTTACGCCATTACGACGTGCTGTCTGGGGGCTGGGGGCTGCAGTGGGGTGAAATGTGTGCTAAAATGCCATTTCCATAAATGCAAATCAGTTTGCTTACCTCACCCCAGCCGATCCACCATGCTCCGTGCACTACATATATATATCTTCTGCAAATAGTTATAACTTTTGAGGCGTTGCTACCCACCGAATAAATTTATTCCTCTTCTCATTCACTTTTTATGTGGTTGCCCAAGTCGATGGTCTTTTCTCTCTGCGCGGGGGGCGTGGCCAAAGTGCAACATGCAACGAAATTGATATTCGCCGGTTAGTTATGGGCTGCACGTAATTGAAGATGCAACGGATTGGCTTGGCTTGGTGTTGGGGCCTGGGAATTGAATTTTTATTAAGAGATTTTCCGATAAGTTAAACGGGGGGATTAATGAAATTAAAGAGAGTTTTTTCAGCAACAAACAGAAATCTAAGCAATAAAGCAAATAATGTATTAGGTTTAAGTCAGATTCCTTCAAGATACCATTAGTTTTTTCCCATATCAGCAAAAACCTAAATACACTTACCGATTTCTGAAAGGAGTGAAAGATAATTATAATTTCTAAACACAGGTCATAGAGTCACCCATTATAACTACCCATCCCATTAAAGGAAAAGTAAGCTAATTGCTGAGAGGGCCATAATCGTTTGGTTATCGGGAAATGTAATCGAGGTTACGCCCCGTACATTAACATTTCATTCAGTCAATACCCTTTGAGTACACACAGACACAGCCCATGCCATATCATTATAATCAATGTCTTCATTTCCATACTGAGCAAAAAAAGGGGCACCAACAAGTGGAGACACGTACCACCATCATTAAATCAGAAACCAAACAAAATATTATAGACCCAACTGAAAAGCGAACCGCAGACACACACACACTTTAGTTGAGGAAAACCAAAAACCAGACTGGACCCCAAAAACAAAAATAACCAGAAGATGGGACTATTGCAACAACGCCCAAGTCATTAGAATTCCTTTTTGGAAAATTTTATGCACAAAACTTGGCAGAAAGGAGCAGAGCAAGGGAGCGAGACCAGAAAGCAAAACGAATTTCATTAAATTAGACGTAACGGAAACAAAGTCGTTAAAACTTGGCAATCCCCAAAGGGAGGTGCCCTTACCTATCCCCTATTCCCCCTCAAAATGCAATGCTAACGATCCACCAAACGAGCGTTGGTCGCAGTGTGAGTGTGTGTGCATGGGCGTCGGAGGTCCAAGGGGGGCCTCAATGCGTAGCGCATTGTCCACTTGGCGCTCTTGGGCCTTGGACCAACCACTAACCATGCGCACCCATACAATGGCATTTTAATAAAACTCTGGCGAAAATCCCTTAACAGGGCCACACTCACCCGAACACACTTAAACAATTTTCGTGAGCGCATTTAAGGCAATTGAGATGAGAAGGTGAAAAGCTGGGACTATAAAAGGAATAACTTATACCTCTTAGGACTAAAAAAAATAATAACTTAAATTATTATGTTCGAAGATATAAAAGAAGTTTAATTAATTATTCTTCTTATTGGGTGGATCCTTATGCATCCCTATTTATATATTTATAATTTTCTCCGAGCTGCTATTTTTCTTTATTTTATAGAAAATCAAGAAAAGAGACTTTAGGACGCTGCAGAAATTGTTGCACCCGGCTATAATATTAATTTTATGTTAATAAACCTATTTTAGCGTACCCCAATTCGACTATTACCCTTCCTACCCTGTAACTAATGCACCTAACTACCTTTTCCATATGTATTAGGAGACAGTTCCGTTGGCTACGTTTGAGGATCAAACCAAAAACCAGTTTAGTTACTGCTGCGTCGTTGCTGCGACCCTCGAGAGCATTGTCTGCTAATCGAGACTTGACTGAAGTGTGTTCCTGGCTCTGGTTGTCGGAGGGGATCCGGATCCATATTCACCCCGGTTGCCCAGTTGGCAGTGGTGCAGTCAGTGCCTGTGACCCACGCTCATTTCATGCAATGGCAAATTGCCATTTTTAGTTGGCCATTCGATGTAACCGAAACTGGCTACCATTTCGACCATTGCCATCCTACAAATTAGTATAATAAAACGTTTCATAAAGTGGAGCCATACACTTGGGGAAACAATGGCAGAGGGGTGTAGACTACAGAGGGCTTCTCGCATTTGGCTTGGGTTTCAGTTTTAGGTTAGGTCTTTCTTACTGTCCCCTTGACTCTATTTACAAGAAAGGAAAAACTGGAGGTTTATAATGTTTAGAGAAGGGTGTGTGTTAATATATTAGCATATAAGACTTTGGAAAAGTCACGCTTAAATATACACTTTTAATAAAATAATATGTATTCCTTGAACTCTGACAGGATTCGATTCTCAATAAATGGGAAACAAAATCTTTAGTTCTTCAGACAGGATGAATACTTTATGTCTGGGTAAATTATTTTATATTAACTATACTCCAGAAAATTAGGTATCTCCTAGTCGGAGCCCTTTACTATCCTTCTTTTTTTTATGCTCGTTTAATAGTTTTGTTTGCATTTTTGTGCTGGGAGCTCTTCTTCTTTACGGCCACTAAGTATCCATTACATAACGAGGCGGGTTCTGTTCGGTTCAAGTGGGGGCGGTGACCCTCCTCTTTTCGCCTCCCCAGCCTGGGATATTTATTACAACGCTGCTCCGAAAATGTCATTCGAAATTGTATTATCCCCTGGCAGGGAGCGAGTCTAAGGGGCGTCAATGTCCTTAACTTCTTTGAAATTGTCGCCATATTTTGCAATTAGAATAGACGTGGAATAGGGGAGAAATTGGGAAGAGGAGCAGAAGCTAAAGAGGATGACAACGACGACGACGACGAAGGCGACGTCTGACACATTCAAGAAATTACAACGGCAAAGGCCCGCGGCAAAGGACTCACAAAAGGCGTCCGAAATGTATTTTATGGCCTGTTGAAATGTCTCGCGCTTTGTCTCCGCATTCCCCGGCAAGTGTCCAGGTTGTCATGTCTCCTTGGTCCTGCAGGATATATACATTTCTCATCCTTTAGGCTGGGAGGGAGGGTAATGTGTTGATTGAATAAACGAGTTGTAAAAAGTTGAGCCATAAACGGATTTTATGTATTTTTGTTCAACAAATAACAATAAAATGTTGTATTTTTGGCAATATTTATTATTTAATATTTATTAATGAATAAAAATTAAGTAAATAAATATTATTTTTTATGTTACTTAATTAAGCGCATTGCTTAAAATTAAAAAAAGACTTATTACCTACGACATAATAAATCAAATAACACTAATACCCATTGTCAATAAACCCCCTTAAGCTCTTTTAAATTTATACACATGTTAAGCTCCCTAGACTAGTTTTAAATACATTTTAGAAACCCTTTACTATCCTTTTAAATATTCTAAGCCCCTGACAAAGTTTGCTCTACTTAGATACATGAAAATTAAATTTGATATTCGCCAAGTCCAAGTCACAGGGCACTCACTCAAAAACAGGTAACTTTACTCCGAGTGACTTCCATTTGTCCACTGGTCCACCCTCTGCCACTCCCCAAGCTCATTTATTTTAATGCATTTTCCTAATTACTCACCAAAGGCGAAGACGGACAAGAACTAGCCAAGAACAAGAAGTTGAAGTGGAAGCGGCAGCAAGCACCAAGCAGCAAGCACCAAGCACCCAGGGAAGGGCAAATTAAACTTTTTGACTAACTCGCCATGTAAGTTTAGCCATTTAAAGCCGAGACCACGGCCAGCATTTCATTTACTAGCCAAAAGTTTCTGTTGGGGGCATTTAATTAGTGTGTGTATGTACGGGCGCTCAACTTCTGTGGAGAAAGTAAACGAGAAATGTGTAATCAACCCTTGAGGGCCCCGGTCCCTGTCCCTCGACCCCACTAAGCTGTACTGACCATTTTCAATTAAGTTGTGAATGTGTACGGGGAAAAATGCCAGGGAAAAGTCGTTGCAAGTCGAAAAATCAAAAATAACATAATGGACAAATTAAAATGTTTGCTCTGCCCTAGAATATACGAAAATTCCCCACTAGATTTGCCAGAATTTTTTGTTTTCTCCTCTCGCCACATTCCTGGGCATTGTTCCTGTGCCGATTCTCTGTCTGCAGGACTTACATTTTTGCTTTTGTTGTTAGCCATTGGGGAGTCTAAATGAAATTGGTTTTGCACGGCCAACAAAAGGCAATTTACAAAATTTCTTCGCTTTGCATTCTGGGCGCTAAAAAGAGCGAAGGTGTGGAAGCAGAGGCAAAGGCAAAAGTCACTTGTTTTTTTAGAAAGCTCAAAAAGAGAAAAAAAAAGTGCCTAAACCTAAGTCTATGCCAAAGCTTTGATTTTAGAGTAGGAAATTGTTAAGAAGCTAAAATTAAAATGCTAAAAAAATTTTGAAGCCAAGAGGGACATCTACTAGGAGTAGGTTTTTCGTATCTCTAATTTAAAGGAGCACTAAGAAAATATGTATTATCTTTCTAAAATAAACCAACCTATAATTAATTTCAATTTTCTGTGAACCCCCTATCTATTGCAAGACCAGCCACAAATTTCCCAAAATTCCCTCATTCATTTATGATTCTGTTTTGGATTTTTGTGGCCACGAAATGTTCTTGGCTAATCTCATCGAATAGCTTCAGCATAATTTTCTTATCGGCGGGCATCGGAAACGAGACTCTGGTCTTCCGCATAGCTTCCGCTGAATGTATCCTCAGTTTCATTTGGGTTGTGCTTCCTTTTGGCAGCAGGAGCAGCAGGACACTTCATTGGAGTCCATGGAGCATTTTTATGGTCACTCAAATGCGCATAAAACTTTGTCCCCGCATGTGAGTGTCTCTCTGGTCTTTTACGACTTTTTTTTGCTGTCAAAAGCTGCTGATTAAACTTTATGGCAAATTTGCTGAATCAGTGCTTTGCAGAGCCCCCACATCATCCTGCTCCTTCACACTCCGCTGACTAAATAGAATCAAATCAAAAATTCCAGTCCTCACATCACAGCGCCAATGTTTTTACGATGCACCAAAAATTGTGGAAAAACTAATTTTGTGCAAATAACGCTAATAAGGCGGCTATTTACATTCACTTACAGAATTTTCAGTTTGAAAACGGGAAATTTTGACTATATTCGAGCCAATTAATAAGTAGAAATAGTAATGAATAAACTAATTTATGCTACAAAGCTGTAGTTTGAACTGTTTTGCTCTTTAATTTATATTAAATATTAAATATCAAAATAGTCTGCTGAATACGCTCATTCCTCCCAAAGTTTATGATACTTACTGTTGCTCCCACTCCACCCCGCCTTTCAATAACAAATTCAATATAAAATTATTTACGAAACGCATTTAAATTTTATTTGTCACATGTGTTACACGAACATGGAGCCACGACGGGACGGTAAAATGTTTGGAGGGCAAAGGGAAACTTTTAAGTTGGCGAAATGGGAGGGAGCGCTTTGCAGCATTATCCGGTTGTGTCATTGTCCTGTTGGGTCCTCGGCTCGATACCGGGGCAGCAGCTGGCTAAACAAATTGAGAATTGATTCTTTATAGACCATTAGTTTTGATTATACAATAGTTGGTGGGAGTGGGCGTGGACGGTCGAAGGAAAGGTCTTTTCGGCTAGACGACATTCAATTGAACGCTTCAACGCCTATCGGGCAATTTGGTGCCGAAAATTATGAGGCTGCCATAGCTATTATAGTCCCACGATATATGGGACAGTAGTCCACAGGCGCCAAGGAGAATGTGTGCGCCATGTCCATGATAAATTTGGGCTTATTTATCGGCCTGGCCAGTGGCAATTGGTACGCACTGCCGGCGAGTGTTTCGGACACTAAGGCTATTTGTAGTTTCGGCTTGGCTAGCTTCTCCGTCGATGGGGGGAATATATACGATACGATGTACGATGCGGAGGGGGGGAAATCGAGGGGCATCCGTCCGAAATCCGGGGGTGTTGAGGCTAATGGCGTGGGCCTGGTCACTGATACATTAGCCAGGCATTGGCTGCAGCTGCTGCCGTTCGAGCGGCAAAAGCTTAAAGTTCAGCCAAGGGTAATAAGCCGTCAATGCAGTTAAAGTTGCCAATGTTCCAGGGAAAGTGGGGAACAATGGAGAGATTTCACATGTGCTTAGATTTCGAACCTATTGAACTTATTCCTGAACTAACAAAACTCATAAGATAATCTCCGATTGTTCCAAATGAACTTTAAATATGAAATAATTTAATTTAATGGCAGCCGTATTGCAACTGTTTTTTTTTGTTTAAATGCATTCATTTAAAAATAGTAACAAAATTAAATTAAAGAAAAAACGCTCGATGTTATTACGCTTCATTTGATCAAATTGATTTTCATTTCATTTGCTGCTGCCATGTCATGCCAAGCATTAATATATTATTTTATTTTAATGCATCATTTGGCAGTAATTTCAAAGAGAACGAGCCGGATACAAAAATATGGACAACAAGAGCAGACACACATAATCTGTCGGCAACAATTTGTAGAATTGTTTTACAATCCGAAAACGAGCAACAAAAAATTCAATGAAATACAAAGAGAGACCTTAAACTGAAATCTCTGTGTTTATCGTAAATTTGCAACTGCAACTGTTTATAGTTTGGGCCTGGAAAGTGCAGGGGTCGTGGGGAAAAGACAATGTCTGTTTGGGATCCCGACATTAATGATTTTGTAGCACAAATTAGGGGCTATGGGGCAGGCGGGCAAAGTGCATAATTAATTAGCTGGTCAGCGCTGGAAATTGTGCCGCTGGCCGGGAATCAGTTGAAAGTTTTGTGGCCAGTCCGCAAAATAGTTGGGTTTACCTGAAGCTTCTACCCTCGCCCCGAATCGAATGGAATCAAATCACAAAATCCATCGAGTTGTCCAGAACCATGTAGGCACAACTGTGCCGACGCCAAATGGTCCTGGCTGCTGAAATGGAAAATTTGCGCAAAAATTAGAGGTGGATTGTTCCGCAAATATGTATACGTGTGGCTAAATAACGTACGATTCATAACTATAGTTGTTGCTAGCTAAAGGGGAATTTTCGATGAATTTCTTAAAGTCTAGTTTATGATTGGGGAAATCTACCGGAGACAGAACAAATTTATTGATACCTTTATCATTAGGCAAATCAAATAAATTAAATAAAAAGTAATAAAACCTTCTAAATAATAGATTTAAGAGACTATAAAATAATTTCATAAGCAATTTAACCCATTCATTGAGCCCATTAAAATATTTGGATTCAAAACAGTGCCATAAAATAATGAATCGCGCTCTTTGCGGTTTCGTTTTTTTTTGCTTTTAGTATTTTGTTGTCTTTATTTTTAGTTTTTCTCATTGCATAATTTATCAATTAATTGATTAGTTTAATTTATTTTCTCTTTTTTCAGCTATATCGCATTATTTGCTGTAATCCTTTTGTGTTTTTTTTTTTTTGCCTTCCTCTTTTAGCTATTCAAACTAAATCTAGTGTCAGATAATTACATTTTAATGCTTTAATTACATGGTTTAAATGTAGATTTAGTCATTAATTCTTGAATCGTTTATGATATTTTACATTTAACAGCCTTATTA
This sequence comes from Drosophila triauraria, assembly GCA_014170255.2. Taxonomy (NCBI): domain Eukaryota; kingdom Metazoa; phylum Arthropoda; class Insecta; order Diptera; family Drosophilidae; genus Drosophila; species Drosophila triauraria. The sequence goes on along the minus strand of CM024334.1, from coordinate 7,719,209 downwards.
TTAGCATTTCCTTAGCTTTTTTTGCGGGAGGTGACCTTTCAATGTTATTTTTCCATCACACAACTAATTTTGCCTCGTGCATTGTTTTATGTAACTCTAATTAAGATTTTCTCGTTAGGGTTGGGTATTCTCGTTTGGCTTTAACACGGTTTTACTTTACTGTGGGAGCACTTCCGGCAAAAGTTATTCATTCTTTTGCTACAAACTCCTGACGGCTTCCTTTGGGTTCCTCGGTGTACTTACTTGAACTACTTCTGTGCTATTTTGAGTTGGTTTCTGGCTTTGTGTGTAAACTGGTATTTGTTTTGTTTTGCTTGCTCCAAATGCAATATTCTAAATGCTTCGGGGGATTAAGGTTTTTAATATAATGAGATATAGTTAGGGAATTGTATTTACAAGCCAATATTTTTGGGTTTGTCTGTATATCTTTACATACATTTTCGTTGTTGTTTTTATTTTTTTAGGACTTTCTATTGGTTTACCAAGGATGAACTTGTGGAACTTGGTGGAAGTCTAAGAAATCTATGGGTTGAGTTTGGAAGAAGCAGAAGGGTTCTAACATTAAGCGAGTGTTCTATGTGTTATCTAGATCCCAACAAAGATAGATATAAAATAGATATAACATTAGCCGATATGTAGAAAGGAAAGATTATGGAAACATTAATACAGGTTCGACATTTCAGTTATAAGAAGGTATCCATAATAATTAAATGATTTTAAGGTACCCCTTTGCCAAGTAGAACAACATATTGCCTCAGTTAACCCATTGAATTTATCGAAAATATTTTATAAACCCTAAGCAACCCTCACAACTCACAACAACCCAACTTCCACCTGCAAGGTGATATATTTTATCCTCAGGAAAACATCCCAACTCTGTCTGTATCTTCTCTAAATTATTGAGCAACTTTCTATTGACCCAAGCGGTAAGGTGGTCTCTAAGCTATGGCCTAGACATTGGCGCTAGAACCGAAACTACTCAGGAATTTGCTATCGCCAGCTAAGCTGTTCACACTAGCTAAGGACTTGTTGTTGTCACCTGAGCCGGCCAGGAATGGATGATGCTGCTGCTGCTGCTGCTGGTGCTTGAAGGACTGGTAGGCATCCGAGCTGACTGCCGACCAGGTGCCGTCCTTGGCCTTCACGTACAAGTGCTGCTTGCTCGGCTGCTTGCTGCCAAAGTGATGGTAGTCCCCGGGAGCAGCGATCGAGGCACTGGAGGCCCAGTCGTTGAGCAGCTGATTGGTGGAGTTGCACAGCCCCAGGCCGGAGTAGTCGCCGGCATCGGATGGCGGACCACCGGTCAGAAAGTCGATGGTGCCGTTGGTGGAACTCGCATTTGTGCCGGAACTCACATTATTCTGCCTAAATCCGGACTTTCCCAATATATTATTTTCGCTTTTGTAGAGCGTCTTCGGCTGCCGCTGGCGCCTCAGGGTCCCGGCACCACCGCCACTGGCCATTTGGGCCGCCAGGGTGGTATTGGCATAGGCGCCCAGTCCCTGCTTCAGGGCATTGCTGGCGAGGAGCAGCTGCTGCTGCTGGTTAAACGGATTCGTTCGCTCCGATTTGGTGGCATCCAATTGATCCATTTTGTTCTCGGTTATATTGATCTTTTTCAGCTTGGCCGGCGAGGATGTCACAATGGCTGTGCTGGCCGTGGACGTGGTCATCAGATTGGCCTGCTGCTGCTGTTGCTGCTGCTTCGGTTCGAGGCATCCGTAATGAGCACTTGGTGGAGCCGAGTACATCCCGGCCGATTGATAGTCATTGCTCTGGTGATTGTTGTTATTGCTGCCGCCCGGGTTGGGTTTTGTCGCATAGCGGTTCTGGTAGAGCTTGACATTGGCCACCACATTGGTGGTGGCATAGGCTCCGCAGCTGTCGTACAGGGAGGCCGACGACGGCCCGCCCGCGGACGAGGGTGCTCCATGGGTGGGACTCTTGAATGTGGAGCAGGCGACTTCCGCATAATCGGGCATATTCAGGGGCGAGAGTCTGCAATGGGAGGGAGAGGTGGAATGGCCACAGTTTAAAATTGATTCAGTGCAGAGAGATGAGTCAATGGTATGATGAATGATGTATGGTTTATGTACACCTTGAAAAAATATTATTAATTAATTTTATAGATAACCCTGTTCGAAATCTATATTGTTTTCGATTAGTTGTATTTCGGAGCCATTTAAATAAGTTTTTCCACATATATTGATGGCAGAATAGTTCTGCTATCAATAATTATTGTTTGATAAATAATTAAAAAATGTTAGTATTGCTTTTCTGCGTCAAATCTGTCGTCATTAATGAATTTCTTTCAGTGCACATAATTTACTCTGCATTTATGCCTGTCTGGGGTTCACATCACCAATTTTATAAATCATTCGAAGTTGCTGTTGATGGGAGGAAATTGCTTTTGTTAGGCAGTGAATGCAGCTCCGGAAATTATTCCCCACTCACACCTCCTCATTAAAAATTTTGCTGCAATTTCCCTTTGTGGACCTCCTAGCCAGAGTCCCGTAGCAATTGCAATTTGGTTAAATATGGCAAATACAATACACAAATTTTCCCATTAGCAATCCCAACTTTGTAATTAGAGGGAGGAGGTATAGGAATTAACGTGGCAGCAGAAACAGGAAACATGGAAATGGAAAAACCGGACTCCATTCAAATCAAACTTTTATCCATGCGAGTTTCTGGCAACACAAAAAATTAGCGTACACCGAGACAGAGACATAGAGTGAGAGAAAAGCAGCGAGAAAAACTTTTTTATTGCTCAAATTTTTGCACACTAATTAGCTAATGAGATAATGCTTATCTATCGCTTTGCTTTTTCCCAATGAGTTCTCGTAAAAATTTACTCAAACGTTGTGGGTGGGTGGTAAGTGCGCATAGTTTTGGTAATTTCATGGCGGCTAGAATAGCTTAGAAACTAACAAGGATAAACCGATTTAAATGCTGGGAATCCTCCCTTAAAAATTAAAGCAAAGAGATTTTAAAGTATTCTTATAATTAAAATTAAAATTCGTTACATTTTGAGACACATATCTTTATATCCGATACCGTTGACCCAATTATAAAACACATTTCGGAGAACGCCTCGAAGTGTGCAAGGGAATTTGAAATGACTCAAGCTATTAAGCTGTGGCCTTAAGGACTCCGGGGGAATATGAAAATATGGAGATCTGAAGAGTCTGTTCCTTCCCCGAGGACTATCAATTTTTAATTGTTAATTTAGCGGTGAAAATTGCGTTTTTCCAGGGGGGGTTGGCAACGACTCTAGCCTCTCTCGAATCAGACAAGAACCCTCGAAAGAAATTAAATATTTTAATTGGAAATTTTAGGTAATGACGTCCCAGCACGTGTTTCGCGGAGGCGGAGGGAAGTGTTTATGTAAACAAGGGAAATAAAAGAAGATCCTGTTCGGGTGTATTCCTGCTTATGTTATACTTTTTACGACTTTACAACGTTGTTAAAAGTGAGCAGCCGAGGGAAAAGTTCGGTTCGAAGGAATACAACGGAAAAATTGAAACGGAAATAATGAAAATCGCGTAACGGAAGTGGCAACGGTATTCGAGGGGGAAGTTGTTCGGCATGCGGGGGTGGTAGGAAATGTTCCAAATTGCAAGTGAAGTGGAAGGTGGCGGATATTCCTTCATAAAAATAAGACGATGCCAGGGAAGTCTAAACAAATAAATGCGCAAAATGCCGCAAATAAATACGCTAAAGTTTTCCGGGCTGAGAGTGAGACGGGCAGACAGGTGTACCGACAGGAGTAGGACAGAAATATGTCGCCAGCAGTTGCCACTTTTTTATTGCCTCTTGTTTGGATTTTTGTTTTATATTCTTCTGTTTCTTATTTTTTGTTTTGTTTTATTATTGTTGCCGCAACGGTACATTAAGCTTTAAGGCAAGAAAAGAACAACACAAAGGAAATGTGTTTTCCTTTTAAAAATTCCAAAGTAAGAAGTATAAGGAAAACAAAGTGGATGGGAAACTGGAAGTGGGTCGCTTGAATATAGAACTGGGATTAGGCTCAACGGAATTAAGATGATTAAGGACAAACTCTTAAGTTTTTTGGGTAAACTTTCTCGAGGTTTTCCGAGAATCATTTGACGAGCTGGCAGATATTTTTTTATTCGAATGTCAGCTCGCTGAAAGTTCTAATTTGATATTGGGATTGAAAAGTTTAAGAGTTTCGGCGAATCGACTGACAGTTCAAGCCACTTGAATGTCGTCAAGCAAATGTCAGGGATATTTTGGGTATTAAAAGGTTAAGATACTTCTTCTTTGATTAATCTTGAAATAATTTAATGGAACCTTATTGGGCTTAAGTTATATTTAAGAAAATATACCATCCTACAATCTGCAATACATTTCCCAAAAAGAAAACTCATTAACCTTTAAAGGAGAACCGCAAAGGCTGGAAAAATAAAACAACAGCCAAAAGAAACACGGAGATAAAACAGCCCCGGGAAATATGAATGAAATGCCGTATATGGAAATTAAATAACGGCTGCAGTGCACCCTCCTGCCCACGTCCTGCTCCCCTCAAGTAACGTAAACAGTTCGAGGCTGGCTGGGGTAAGTTACCATGGCCCAAAGTAAAACCCGTTCAAGTGTAACAATTTAATGGCGTTTGTTGTTGCTGCGGTGGCTCTTCGAGGGTGGCTCGGCTTTTGGTTGGGAAATTTTTATGGAGGCAGCGGTTGCAGCTCCACAAAATATTTTTTTACGATCCAGCTCGTAAATAGTGCGATGGATCTTTTACTTAAACCAAACGAGCCGCCCCTCTAGGTTGGTATTACACAAAAAAAAAATCAAATTGTTCTTAAATTGTTTTCATGAAATCAAGCCTCTAAAAGGGATTAAAATCGTTTCTTCAAGATTTGTTTTCAAGGAGCTTATGATTTCCATTAACAGAATTTATATGAACATATAAGTAATTTATTTCTACCCATCCTTAGCCCTTATTCCTTCACCCATTTAAGCCTTCTGCTCGCTTGCCAATTTTTATTGTAATTAAACAGTCAGCGAAGCGCAGACAGGATATTAAGCCAACTTCCTGGGCTGATAAACAACCCGGGCCTCACCTCTCGTAATCAGGCAGGAGCGTTGGCTGTTGGCTGTGTCCCTGTTGGGCGGTGGCCTGTGCGTATCCCAGAAGTTGCTCCTTTGTCGTACATGTGCCATTTGCTCCGGCCAACCCGCCGCCAGCGCCCGATCCCTGTCGCCAAACGCCGCCGGTGGGATCGATCCAGAGGCCATTGGGGCCAGTTGCCGCTGTCGAATTTGAGCCAACGGCACCGACGGCTCCGCCTCCATTTAGCGGCAATGTTGGAAACTTTCGCACGGTTCCGATTGCGTGATTGCCTGAAATAAAAAAGGAGAGTACGAAATGCGGGAGACTGAATACGAGTATATCGGGGAATGGCTTCTATGTGTGTGCTGGCAATGATTACGGCTCGTTAAAACTAAAACGGAGACCTGAGCTGAACTGACTGCCCGGGGTTTGCTCCTCCATCAGTGAGTTGCTGTTGTAACGTGCAAATAATAAAAGACGGAAATTACTTTTTATATTCAATTGGCAGAAGCTTTTGCACGCCCTTTTCCAGCGAGATTGTAAATGCCCTGTAGTTGTTAAATTAAATGGGTATGCTGGAAGAGTAAGTAAGTTTTTATTTCTCCCTATAAAAGGCTGCCTTGATATCTGTCAAAGATTTGAACTAAACAGGAACTACAGCTTAAAAGTTTATATAACCTTTTTAATGCAAAATTAGGCTTACAAAAAGTGGTAAAATATATATAAACTTTTCTTCTTAATTTGGCACCGAAAATAAAGACCCATAAAATTAGATTTATTAAGCATTTATAGATACTATAAAAAGTATAATTTCTGCGGTAATTTACAGGGTAACTTTCAACAATATACACAACTACAACCTCTTTGTTTTCTTTCTATATTTAGAGTCCTCGACAGCCAGACAATTGATGTGATTTTCACGTGAGCATTTGTCGTTTTTATGTACGATACAGGACCCCCTGTGTTACTTCCACCCGAAAGAAACCCGAAAAACTCCCCAACTGCTGCTCTAGTTATCGTGGCTTGTTTATCTTTTTATAGTCGGTTTAACCTTGGTGCTGTGGCTTACTGCCAAAGATTATTACCCTCGGTTTTTGGTTCCTTGAGTCTTTACAATGTTATGAGTGCGTGTCCTGATGTCTGCAGTTATTGTGGCTTACAAAATGGCAACCTAATTGAGACCGGCCATAAATGCTCGAGCCATAAATCATAGATTACGGAGTGGAGGAGTTGCGAGCAAAATGCTTGCATGTCCCAGACCGGAATGGAGATTGTCCCATCAAAGTTAAGATGGAGCAGGAGAGTGTGGGAAAATTCCGGAAAGTATATATGGACTAAGCTTGCTACAATTTTTGTTATCTATTTTAAATACAAAAGAATTCTAATATCAAAAGCCATTTGTATTTATTTATTATTTTTCCTTACGCCTAACCTAAACAATGGAAACACAATTTCAGCTCGCGAAGCCTTAAATTTTAAACGCTTTACTCCCTAAATTAAGCATCAATACCCCCGTAAGCCGTAAATCTTCACACAAAAAAGAACAAGCAATTACCACGCAAAAAAAAGAAGGAAAAGGAAGAGGAAAATAAATATAAATTTAAATTAAAGTTCACTCACCATGTAAACTGCCCAGCGAGGTCTGCTTGATAAATTGATAGCGCTTGAATAGAACCAATGCGCCCAATAGAAACACAATTATGGCAATGATGGAGCCCAGCAGGACGATAAACCAGGTCTGTGTTAAAAAGTCATCGGCAATATCACGACTGATGGGATATCTGCAATAGACAACACAATAAAGAGCCCGGAATGAGAACGGCTATCGGAGGACGGAGGCAGGAGCTGTGTGAACGTGCCCGGGCGGAGGCTTAGTTTAATGGTCGCAAAAGTCGTTGGCCATTGTCGTTGGCTGTTAATGGATTGATGTGGACCTCGCTGCGACACTTGGCAGTCAAATGAGCAGCTCCACAATGCCCAACGCCGGGGCCCACACAAAAACGAGTTACACTTGGCAAAATTTACATTCGTTTCTCTTTCCAAAAAATTCTTACAGAGAGAATTGTCGAACTTTCAATTGTAGAATGGATTTAAATATTTTTCGAAGGCATCTAGGAATATTTTATGATTTTCTCCCAGTGCTCTCCACTCACCTCGTGTAGCCCGTGTCCAGGGATTGGGTGCGTGCATCGATGCGGAGGACAGCCGGCTTGCTGAAGGGTCCGACTCCCACCCGGGTGGCCGCCGCCACAGCGATATAGTAGGTGACTCCCGTGGTGAGGTTCGCCAGCAGCAGCGTGGGGGTGGCCGCATCTATGGTCATATTTTTGAATATCCGCGTCGTATTGTGCACGTCCAGGCCTTTGACGACCACATTGTAGCTGGTGAGGATGCCTGTTCAATGGAGATTTTCCGGCGGGGTTGGGGAAGAGAGAAAAGCAGAGAGAGACTCACACAAATGAAATTAAATGTAAACAAAAGAGGAGCCAGTTCATCTGCATTGAAACGCTCCAGTGAAGGTATTTTGACAAAGGAAGTGACAGGATTACTTATGAATCTCTGGGGACTCAGGAAGTCAAATGAGGATGTGTTTACCAAGGGGTATTATTCAGAGTATATCTGGAGTTCTTGGATACCAAAATTACCAAGTTTACAAATATTTACTAGTTAAGACCCCAAAATAAATTTTTTATACTAAAACCCCTTTTAAATCCTTTAAAGATAAATTACTAACCATTTCGAGTCCGATTCGGTTGCGGGGGTAACCACTTCAGAAAGACCGAGGTGCGATTGAATTGAATGGCTTCCATGCCATAAGGTGGGGCCTCCGGAACTGTGAATGAAAAAGAGCCCAATCAGTCTCCAAAATAAACCAAATCTAAATTACATTTTAAATAATATAAACTAAAGGTTCCGCAGTTTGGTTCTACCAAGGCCTTACCATCTTCCAGGGTTCGCACCCGGCGGGAGTTCGATGGCTTTCCTACGACGCTCTTGTAAAATGGCACAAGAAAAAACTCATACGTAGAGGCCTTCGCCAGTCCAGGCACCGTACATGAACTGAGTCCCTGACCCTTGTTGAGCAGTGTTACCATCTTGTATTCGCTGGAGTGCAGTTCCCGGGCGTACAGGTAGAAGCCCTCGATGTACTGCCCACTGTCGATGTCCCAGGACAGTCGCACCGTAGTGGAGTCACTGGCATTAGCCTCTAGCAGCTCCACGATGTCGTTGGCCTGCAGCAGTGTTTCCACATCGCTGAGCAGGAGCTGGGAGGTCCCGGAGTTTTCGCTGCCATCTCGAACTCCCACCAGCTTGCCCGCCGTGATGGGCTCCGAAATGGGTGAGGGTGGCGAGAAGCCCAGGGAGTTCTCCGCTCGTACGATGAACATGTAGGCGGCTCCCTGGGTCAGGCTCTCGACGGTGAAGATCGGTTCACTCAGTCGCGAGGCTATGGGTATCCAGGTCTTGCTCTGATTGGTGCAATACATTTCCACACTATATCCCAGGAAGGACGAAGCGCCAGCCTTGTCGCTTGTAGGCCAGACAATAGTCAAGGCCGAGGCCGTGGCATTCAGGACCTTGGGCTGTCCCGGCGCAGTAGGACACTTGCTTTGCTCCGGAGCTCTGTAGAATTTAATATTTGGGTTGGTGGGCAGTTCTATCCGGAGGAAGCCACTCCACGTGGACTTGCCAGCCCGCGAGCTGGCCACACAAGTGTAGAGTCCCTGATCCTGCTGGCGATCGAGGTCGGATATTATCAAGTCTCCGGAGGTTGTGATGTTTAGCTTCGAACTAGGTTGCACTGGGATTCCATCCCGATACCAGGATATTGTGGGACTGGGCAGACCAATAGCCTTGCACTGGAGAGTGGCCAAGGATTTAATTGGCAGCGTTTGGTTAACAGGACCCGATATTATAATCGGCGGTGGACGGTCCTCCTGGGAGTCCAGGCTAAGCTGAACCCTTGACGTAATGCTGGCCACCTCATTCATGGCATTACACAGTATCACCAGGTCCTTATCCGTCCTTTGGAATCGAGTGAGCGTCAATATCGAGTGACCTTCTTCGGTGTTTAAACTGTGAAATCGATCCAGAGGCGGTGCTCCGGGGAATATCAGCGTACTGTTGTTCTTGATGGTCCAAAAGATAGTGGGCTTGGGGTTTCCACTGGCCCGACACTCAAACGAAGTGTCCGCGCCGAGTTCCACGGATTTGCTCGCAGGACGTTGGATGAATTTCGGGGGGGCTACAGTGTCAGTGCGGGGCGGAGGAGCATGGGTAGACTAATTAGCTAAAGTGCTCAACTAGCGGCTAGTAATATGGGGTTATCCATTTCGGGGATCTCCCCAAACTTACCGTAAACAGTTAGAGTTCCCATGGCTGTGATGGCACCCACGACATTGTCGGCCTCACAACTGTATTCACCCTCGTCGGCGATGGTGACTCGCTCCAGCCTTAGGCTTCGATCCTCCAAGACACTGACGCGATCTATAATACAAATAAGTATAATAATATGTAATTAAAACCTTTTGTTAATAATTTTCTAAGACCAATACATGTTTCTATATATTATTGTACAAATCTTTTAATAAGCAAAAGTCTATTGACTTACCCAATGGCATATTGCCCCCCGAGGCTGTTCGCAGCCACAGCACGTCGGGCATGGGGTCGCCACCCACTCGGCAGGGAAAGGTCACCGAGGCTCCCTCCAGGACCGTTTGATCATGTGGCCCTCTGATGATGTACGGCTTGACTGCAATGGAAATAAGCCAACGGGGAGAAATGATAAGCGGCAATTTAATCAAAAAACCTCAAACCAATATGGCCACGTAGGCAGAGCCCAACCCAAGTCACATGCCAGCAAATTGGACATGACACATTGATTGGAGGTGCTCGGCTTGGGTGGCTCTAGAAACCCTTTTTCTAACGATTAACCCTAGAAGGTAGAGGGAGTTTATCCTCAAAAGGAAAGAAAAACCTTAAGAAAAATATTAAGTACACATAATTGACCAGAACTAAAGTATATATAATAATTATTAAAATATCTAAAAACAGATATTAAAGTATAAAGGGTTCAATATTTTCAACACTCTTTTTTGAATCTTTTTTTGTTTCATTGGTAATCTTTGTATTATTCCTTATTAATTAATTTTATGTTAATTGATAGTTTAATAAATAAAAATTTTCTTAGGTACTCACAAAAACCTCAATTCTATAGTTTAAAAATATATTAAATTAATATACAAATAAAGCCATACAAAATCCGGTTTAACTCCCCGAAAGTACTTAAAATTTCAGCTAACCTTTTGTTAAATGTACCAAAATCGCCCCCTGGTATTTCAAGGGTTAAACAGCTTACCGTGCACTTTGACCGTGGCCAGCGAGGACTCGCGCACTCCGACGGGATTCTTGGCTATGCACTGGTATTGACCCTCGTCAGTCTGCCGGGCATCCTGGATGGCCAAATTGCCGCCGTCAACGATGCGTATTCGCTTCGAGCCCTCCAAATCCAATTTCTGTCCGCCCTTCTTCCAGGTGACTGTTGGCTCTGGAATGCCCCGAGGTGCGGCGCACTCCAGCAGGGCCGTATCGCCCTGGGCGATCCGGGTGTTCTGCGGCTCCAGGCGGAACTCATCACGGAGAACTGGACACAAAAAAGCAAGAAGGAGGAGAGTGTGGACGAAAGATGAGCAAATGATTATTACGGAGAGACCGAGTGTGTGGTGTGTGGTATATGTGTGTGGTTGGCTTGGCCCCTGTCCACTTGCTGGTGGTTATAAATTATCAGGGGGTTTTGCATGATAAATGCCCCACGTCGGTGTCCCAGTCCCTCCTTGTGACCCCTCCCTGACCTGCCTGCGGCTATCCCTCTCTTGAGCGCGTGTTTGCGGCCTGACAGCAAAGATAAATTGTTGGTAAATGGCATAAATGTGATTTTTATACGCCTCGAAGAGACCGAGAGGGAGCGGGGAGAACTGAAGAAAGATGACCTTCTAATTTGTAAAGAAAAATCCATTCCATACTGAGTTTTCTACGCAGCCTTTAATTCAATTTCATGATGGAATTTGATTTGATTAAGTTTGGCCATCAAAATAAATGCTTGATGACCTGAATTCGAGTTTAGTCAGGTGTTTTAATATTAGTTTACATGATATAAAAAAAGTTAGAACTGATTTCAGGGAGTATTTCAACAGTAAATACCTTCACATTAATAATCCCAAAAGTCTTTAATGGTTAACAGAAAAGTATGCTTTAAAAAATGTATTCCATCTCCCCTGTTTTCAAGAGTTCTTTTTATTTTTTAAGCACTTCTACTCCCATTACTCTTAGCTATTTTCTGTCGAAATCACTCTGACTGCACTTTCTTCTGAAGCGCATTGCCAAAGCTCTCTTTCGCTGTCCGCCTTTTGCATAGTAAATCAGAGTATTATCAACATTTTGCTTTAGCAGTCGCAGATTTGGAGCGACAAAAGCGGAGAGCAGCAGGATAATTCTGCTGCTCCTGGTCCCCCTATCGTGCTCTTTGTGTGTGTGGTCAGAGGGGAGCGCTGTAATTTGCACACACCTCAGAGCTCTATTTGTCCTGTGTGCATATCACAGAAGGATGTTCGGAGGTTCGGGGAGGCAGCTCAACTCTGGTGTAATAAATCAAGCAACTTTCAAGCACTCCACAAGCGTAGCCAAGTAAATTTCTCCACATTTTTTTCGGCTCTTCTCGTTTGCCCTCAAAAGCAACCTTTTGTGCAGCGAAAAAATATATAGTATATATATATAAAGTATATATGTATGCGGGGATATTCAACGAATAAATCCATAGCGAAAGCAGCTTTTACGTAAATTAAATTTCGCTTTCCTTTTATTTTTTTGTAATCTACAAAGTGAATAAGCGAATTCTTTTACTTTTTGTGGCGTATTCTTTTTTGTGGTTGAGATTTTCTTTTGCTTTGGTTTAGTTTTTGCTTTCTTGGTTATGCAAAAATGTGCTAAAACCATGACTTTTATTAAATTTAAACTTGAAGCGTAATAAATCAGCATGAATCAAAGAGTGCCGGCATGAGCAGCCATGAAGGAAAAGTAAAGGGAAATTTGGCCAACTTCCATCCCTTGGAAGCGACCCCATTAAAGTCGTGGCCAAAGTTTTAATAGAAACCTGTGCCAAACTCCGGGACCTCGAACCGAAAAAAAAAAGAAAACACACAGCAGGAAACACGCCAACCATCAATAAATTAATCAAAGTCATAATCAGTGTCAGGTTCAGTGCCATTGGGCAAAAGTTGTGTAGGCCTCGTCCTCGTCCTTGTCCGTTTCGTGTTATTTTTGCTGTGGGGTCACGGGCTCGTCGGAGCGGAAAAGTCGGCGCTCCAAAGGTGCAAAACGCTTCCAGCCGCAGGATTCGGACAGCTGCTGATAATGAGTTAATAAATGACCGTTTATCTATATTTATCGTGGTCATAATACGAGTGTCTGGCTGTGTGTGTTTGCTTATGGGAGAGATTTATGATAGTCTGACAGAAATAGGCAACTACTTGAAGTCTGCGACGTGATCAATTTAAGCTAATGAACAGACTGTTCTGGGGATAATTGAGAAGCACTAACGCAAAGTTATGCCGTGATTACAATTTATTGCCTCATTACTAATTGCCAAAATTTAATTGGATATAAAGAACAGTATGTTTTGAGCTATCTAATTAATTGTTTACTATAAATACAAATATACTAATATGTTTATTTAAAATATTTATTCGAAATAAAGTGTCAAAATATTTTACAGCCCTTTGCCTTAGATGTTATAATAAATCTCAAAGCAAATCCTATAATAATATTCGTGAGGCGAAGACCTTCAATCATTTCTCGCTTTGTCAGGACCTAATAACCATAATCCTAGCAGGGCCTAGTAAGACCTTTGCGAAAATGCCGTCAATAATTTCCCTACAATTTTCTAATTCCTACTCTTTAGTGTGTGGCTTCAGCCATCATACTCCCTCCAGGAGGGAGTCCTTTAATATCAGGTCAAAGGCTGCGTGTGTGTTGAGAGCGCTCAAAGCGAAATTGCGCTGACAACATCAAATGTGTATACTTATATGTACACACAATGTGCAACTTATGTTTACTATTGACAAACTCCCAACCGCAAACCAAAAAAAAAATAAAAAGGAGAAAAAAAGGAGAAGCGAAGAAAAACACGTGAACAAGGTCCTGCTCCAGTCCCATTTTCCTCTTTTATTGCCTAACCCAATCAATGTGAACGCCTTTTGCCGCTGCCGGTGCCGCTGCCTTAGCCAAGTTCGCCCCCTGCTTTTTAGCCACCGCAAGCCGCAATAACGACGTTTTAACCAAGCAAACAAATTTGACGTGCTTTTCGTGATTTACATGCAAATATTGAAAAATATTCCCCAAGGATATATACCGCAAAAAGCAAACCCAGCTCGGGCTGAAGCTAAACAAGACTCGAAATAAAGGCAAACGTAGGAAAAAACGAAAAAAAAATAGGGAAGGGAATCTAACATGAGGCAAAATAAACTCCGCACTGAGCAATATCGATTTTCATGTGGGAGGAGAGCCAGGACATGACAGGCGGAAGGACAAACAGACAGACAGACAGGAATGAAAAGGCAGAGGCAAATAAAAGAAATATTAGCCAACAAAAGACAAAGTGGCGGTCTACATGGGCGATACAGGGGAACCACAAGGGTGTGGGCGCCATCGGGATAAAGCCCCACTTTCTCTGCTTCTCCTTGATCCCAAATATTTTGAGAAATTGTAGCTTGCACATCCGAAACACTTGAAAATGCAGAAAAGAATGCAGAATTTCGCAACCTTCTATTGTTTTAAAATATAAAAGGAATCATGATCTTCCTAACCTATAAAATATATTCATCGTATTAGTATCTAGTAGATTCTATCTACATACATAATAGATAGAGAGTCAATATTTCTCAGTTTTCCTGCTTTTTTTTTAAACTATAACTAGTTTAAAATTTTATATAATTCAAAATGTTTTGAAATTCTGCCCGACCTTTTATTTAATTTATTTGAAATACTATTCCCTTATTGTTAAGTTAACAAAACTCTCAAATTTTAATAGCTTCAGCTTTCTAAAGTTTCTGCTCCGATTGCCTACCCATTAACTCATGACATTTCCCATCAAAACTCATCTGAGACCTGTCCCAACTCTCTCTGTGTTTCTTTTTTTTCTGGGCATATGGCCTAATAAATCCCGCACACACAGAATTTTTTCTTCCTAACGAAAGAAAAAGCTCAGGCCATCAGACCGAGCTAAAAAAAAGCTTGGAAAACCTAAAAATAGCTTGAAAAAAAACGAACCGAAAAACAGGAGGAAAACTGAAACGAAAACGGGTTAATGGAGGCAGCAATAGAGCGTGCCGAAAGGGGCAGGAACAGGACAAGGGAGTGGGAGTGGGCTGGCAAGAGACCTCTGTGAAGACAAGTGGGTGCGTTCGAGCGTAAAACTTGTAAACGCAGCAGCTCCACAGCTAGTTAGTTAAGTGGGCGGGAGCGGGCTCTGGTGGGGGCTGGTGGCTGCTGGCTGAAAAAAGGGCAAAGCTAGTACGCCCCACACACACACACACAAACACCCCTCCCAACCCTCTTGGCACAACAACAGCAACACCAGAAGCAGCAGGGGCAGCAGCAAAAATCAACATCAATTTAGAATATTAAAAACGCACACCACACGCTTCAAGTGGAGGTGTGTATGCACACAGAACTAAAATATAAATATTCTATAGATTAACTTCTCGGGTTAATATAAAATATTTATTAAAATTTAAAAAAAAAACAATGTTTAACATTTTTTTTTGACCGAAACAAACAAACAATCAAAACTATTTTTCAATCAAATATTTTCAAATATATTTCATCATATTATATTTTTTTTTTCTGCGTGTAGGGGACGGTGGGGATTTGGTGGCTTTGAGTTGACTTACCCGCCACTTGCAGCGTGGCATTTCGACTCCTTGCCACGCCCAGTTCGTTCTTCGCCTCACACCAATAGATGCCGGCATCTGTTTCGCGACGTGAATTGACAACCTGCAAAAAGATAGAAAAAAAGAAAAAAACGGTGGCATAAGAATGAGTTAAGCACTGAAGACAAGATGGAGTGAAAATTCTATGGTAGGGGGCTTGAGAAATGAGCGAGGGCCGTGGGGCCAACTGAGAGTAATTTTAATTGAAATGAGCAAGTTTTATTAGTAAATGGATAGGATTTTAATGCAGATATTTTTTGGGGTATATGGGGTTTGATATGGGGTAAACAAATATTAAATTTAAATTGGAAAGGCCTAATTGTATTTAAGAGTGAATTGGAGATTTTGTATATTATTACATTATATTCTTTTCCTTAATTATTAGGGTAAAAAGTGTTTTTAAAACTGGCATAAAGAATTGTTAAGGGTAACACTGAATAATTTTATTTAGTATATTTAGCCGAGTATTATTTTAAAAGCAATGTAAAAATTCCTCTTTTAACAAACTAAAAATAATATTTTTTTGCCTTTAATAAATTTACTTCTCTCTAGTTTTATAGAGTAAATTCTTGCAGACTTAAAAATTGATTTCCTTGAATTCTAAGAATGCCCTCTATTCGTTTCCCGCTTCTATTCGAAACATCATTCCGGATTTCTAATTTCACAAATGGCATCTGGGAAAGAGCTGGAAAATACAGACGCTAGCTACCCTAAGACGTTGATTTGCCGGCTCTGCAGGACCTGTTTTTCGTCCTTTTGAAGCATCCTTGCCTCATAGTCGAACCCCATGGCTTTTGCGGGCCATAAAACAGTCAGCAATCTGTTGTCTGTTGCGCGTCTGCTGCCTTCAAGTGCTCAAATCATAAAATGTCTCTCGAGCAACTTTATAGTTACTACATGTCCTTGCGCCCTTCATTTCGGGGGGACTCCTCCCCTTTTGTGTTTGTTGTCTACACTGTTTGTTTATTTGTTTTTCGGAGCACAAAAGAATTCCCCAACATGCGCTTAAAATTAAATGTCAAACTAAGTGTGCTTCGCTGTGTGTGTGTGCCATATTTATCTGCTCCTTGCAGCAGGATAAAATGAGAGAGAACCAGCAGTAGCATCAGCAGCAGCAACAAAGTTCGCACAATTTACACAACTTGTGCCTCATCCAAGTGAAATTAAGTGTTGCGCTAAGTGAAGATGACAAAAGGGTTCTTCAGCTGTATTATTCTTTCATTTAATCTTCCTTCCCCAGCTGTATACACACACAGTCAGCGAGGATGTGTGCTCCTTGAGCCGCGGGTGCGCTTTATAAAACAAATAAGTTGGAGCGCCTCGGGCTTCTCGATTGTCATACTTCATATGTGCGGGTTACTGATGAAAATGCGGACAGAACAACGGCTGAGAGGGGGAAAACAACAGCTCAAAGGCAACGAGATTACGTAGCACAAAGTAATAGTAATGTATTGTTGTACAGACACCCAGATAGATACATTTAAGATGCCCTCCTTTGTGTCTAGCTGATTTATCAACATTAAACCATGTTTAAGTCTTAGCGTGACAGAAATATAACACCTTTAAAGGCGAAAGATAAGAGACAATAACGACAGGGAAAAACTAATAATAATGATAATAATAGGGAGCTTTAATATATTAAATTCTATTAATT
Organism: Drosophila triauraria; assembly: GCA_014170255.2. Taxonomy (NCBI): domain Eukaryota; kingdom Metazoa; phylum Arthropoda; class Insecta; order Diptera; family Drosophilidae; genus Drosophila; species Drosophila triauraria. The sequence goes on along the minus strand of CM024334.1, from coordinate 7,702,492 downwards.
TAAGATAAGGAAGAATGACTTCTATTATTTTATTTTTTATTACCTTATCTTAACCAAGCACTTTAAGCTTCCTTGCCATTTTCCCCTTTAAATTCTCATCTGAAAACCAGGCAACATTTCTTTTTTAACTTTTCCCTTTCGAATCAGGTCAGATTAAAGTTAAATCCTACTTTCCGCCTCAACTTTTGCTTTTACTCAGCTTTGTCAACTTTGATAAGACAACGAAACCAACTTAACCAACTCGAGCCAACTATTCCCGCTGACCCATTTCCATCCAATTTGCACCATCATCAACTGGCGAGCTGAATATTCAGCATACGCAACGTGGGCCCGGCAAAGGTAAGCCAGAGCTAAGCTCATTAGCTAGGCACGGGGTGGTTTCCTATTAAAAATTGAAATGAATTACAAGGGGGAGAGGCTTTGAACCGGTAAAGTATGAAATAAAATTCAAGGAAAAAGAATGCCTGCAGGACGTTTCATAATGTTAGGACACTTTTGATTGGGAATATAAAACCCAGATTTTAAAGAGGAATTTTTAATGCATTAAATTATATGTTTATTTTTATAATAAGTATGTTTTTGAAAACAAAAATGATAAATAGAAAATAAAAAAAAAAAATTATATGAGTGTACATATTTATTATTTATTTAAAAACAAAACCAAATATCTAAAAATATTATAAAGTACATAAAAAGTAAATATATACGAAAATTAAGTTTATATCAAATTTTTAACTTTCGAAACGCACTGTTTCCCACATTTATACTTAGCCGCTTTTCTTCGGAACCTTTTTGTTGCTGAAAATTAAATTTGGCTTTTCCGAATGTCTGACTGCGAAGAAAATAAAAAAGGAGCAACAAAAGGAGAGTCGAAGGAGCACAAAAATAAGTCGAAAGAAAACATGGCCAAAAGTCACATAAATTTATTTATATCTTTAATGACTTGAGCCAGGCGATTTCCTGCGAATTGGTTGCGCTCAGCGGATTTGTTGTTGCTTATATATTTATTGTTGTTATTACGCCGCTGCTCCGTTGCTGCTGTTGTTGCTGGGCGAGCAAACATTGAAACTGATTTGACACCAAAGAGCAGCAGCAGCAACAGCAGCAGCGGGAGAAAATATAAGAACAGGAGCAGCAGGGGGAAAAATATTTGCCGTGTGCTACGTGCAACTTTATGGTGGGGAATCTTTTTTATCCGGGGTGACAAGGGGGAAGCTATAAAATATATTGGCTGTATCTGTGTGACTTCCACTGCGTCGCTGCCTCAGTGTGGCTGTGTGTGTGCGCACAGGAGCGCGTTGAAAACACGCTTCCGTTTTAATTTAAAATACCCATAAATTTTCAAACATTTCATTTGGGAGCCATTCCCGTTTTCATGTTGTAACATTTCGTAATTGTCTGGTGCGTGTGCCAGAGGGAGATGGGCTGTCACTCCCTCGCTCGCTCCTCCACCTTTTGGCCCCAACTCTTGAGTGTTTTATAATTTCGTTTAAATTTTAAAGCTCCTGTAAAATGCGACGTGTAAATGGTTTTAATTGAGCCTGAAAACGAGTCTGAAACGAAATGGAATTAGGCAAATCTGCAGGATCGTTGGCGGGTTGATTTTGGCTAAAACACTTTTGCTTTCATTTCGAAAAAAAAGCGTATCAGGGGCGGGAAAAAGCAACAGGCTTTGTAAGGGGGTTTGCCTTATTCGTACTGAGCTTTAAGTTGGCTAAGGGAAATATTTAAAGAGGCTTTTATTTAAAGTTTGTAAGGAGAGAAAATAATAGAGTTGACTTTACATATCCTGGTTATTTTAAGTATAAATTACAGCAAGGCTACTAATTATTAACATTTTTCAAATTAATTAAAATATAAGAAATTAATAGAAAACAATTTAGATACCAACTTATGCATCCAATATTTTTTTTAATTGTTTAGTTAGAAAGCAATTAATAAAAGGCCCTAAAAATATATTTTTAAGATTCCACACTAGAGACCTTACAAAAGAATTTAAGAAAAAAAATTGTTTTTCTCTGTTTATTCCTTTTAACAAGTGTTGCAGCTTTTCTTCTCAACTCCCACTTTCTTGTTAATCTCCTCATTAAAAAAACCGCTTTCCTTCCTCTCGTTTTGAGCCTCTGCCCTTTGCCCTTTACTAATTCAATCATCCACAGGGGGATTTCTTAAGCCCTGCTCTCTGCCGCCGCACCAGTTCCTTCCGCCCATTCATTAAACGCGGCTCAAAAGCATTACTCTCTCACACCTCGAGTTAATAAACAGCCCTGCAGGCAAGTGGGAAAAAAACCCGTGACGCCAAAATCGTCGCCTCGTTCATAAAAACATAACTCATACGCAGCGTTGGCCCCGGAGCACACTCTCAACTCACTCCCAAGCCTCGCCACTCAACTCGGCTCAAGCCCCTGTATTTATTTATTTATGTGCATATATATGTATAGAGAGAGATTTTTTTATGGAGTCGCGAATGTGTCGAGCGTTTGTAAACTCATTAAAATGTGCTCACTGTACAGTGCAGCGCATAAAGTTATTTTCACCGTCGCGACGGAGCAGAGAAGACGCAGGGAAAACACCGGGCATTAACTTTTAAGCCTCGACGGCTTTTTAATTAAGACGTCCTCCGGCCGCACCTCTAAAATGCAATCAGGCCGGTTCCAAAGTCAGGCTTTGATTTATTTGCACAGCCCCACCCTCCCCCCAGTTGATTGTCTTCTTAAAGCAGGATAAGAACTTCCAAGGAGGGAGCGGAGTTTGCTGGAACGAAACTATTTCCAAATGTGGCAGACATTTAAATAAACGTTAAGGGCGGACCAGAGGTGTGGAAATGGGGTGGCAAATAAAGGAAGATATATCTAGAAGGGGATGCATGCAAGCACTTGAGAGAGTCAGACAGAGCAAATATAGAGCTTGGGTAACTTTAGTCAAGGACGTGGAAAAGGATGATGTCTCAGCATCCACTGACATTGTGGCTGAGAAACTTGAAGTGAGTTGGGAATTTAGGACTATTTCGAGGATATTATTTAAAGGGAAATAATATAATAATAAAGAAAAGTAAGTATCGTTTTATTAGAAATTTACATTGAGATATTTTTCCTTATGGCAAAAACAAAATTCTATTTAATAAATTTTTAAAACTATAAAATTAAATATAAATTTTCCCAAAAATACCCAATATATTTGTTTCTAAAAGTGAGCTTCCATCACAAAATTCAACACCACCGGCAGGACTTTAAGGACTCTCCCAGCAGATGAAGTGTGGAAGGCAAACCAAAGTGCTGCTCACAAATACAAACACACTTGGTCACACACGCAGACATTCGTTACAAATGTGTGTGTTTCTTGCCTTGGCTTCGTTTCTTTTTTTTTTTTTCTTCTCATTTTCCTGTCGTGCAGTTACGTAAATTATTGTCTGTCTTCCCAACGCTCGCTCCGCCATGTCACTTTTCACTACGCTTCCAGCTCGGCGCTCCTTTTTTTTTTGGCCCCAAAACTCCTACACACTCCCTACACACACACAATGTACATGCTTTTGTATTTTATTGCATATTCCCTATTCGCTTGTACATTTTTCTCTCCACTCTGCTCTGCTCGGCTCCCCTCAGCACTTAAAGTTCCCCGAAAAAAAGAATGAGGAAAACTTTATTTTCTCCCCTTAAATTAAAGAGGGATTTTGTTTTCATCTCCCGTCCGCTCTGCTGGGGAGCAACATTTGATAGTGTTGCATACTGGCCTCCTTGTTAGAGACGAGTAGTAATAATGTCTGGTTGAAGTTGCCTTCGAAGTGGTCTGGCACTTATAAGTAAGATGAATTGTCCTCTTTGGCAGAGTGGGAAAAGCTGCCGGAATTAGAATTTAAATTATGCCTCTGAGGAGCAATGAAATGATGTGAAATATATTTTGTGTTTGTGTTTGAGTTGGAGTCTGAGTTCGTGGGGCATTTCCACAGAGTGTTACAGTTGTAAATAATAAAAAAGATAGGTCAGGGACCCGCTAAACTGCCATGAAATTTTGAAAAATATTAAAAAGAGTCCAGCTAGGCCTAGGGCAAAGTCATATTTTTTAAACGATTCTTTTTGAAATTTCTACATGGAAGTATATATTTTAAAAAGAAAATCTTTTGTTTCTAATGTTTATTTTGAACCTTTTATAACCTTTACTTACTGAAAGTCAATAGTACATCCTCAAATCCCAAAACTTAAATTCCACATAGTAAAGTTTATTAGTTTTTCTTTCAATTACAGCGAAACTTCTTTCACCACGAACATTGTCACACTCGGTATAAGGAAGGCAAAAACACATTAGAAGCCAGGATACAGGGCCACGACACCCGAGGAATTAATTCATTTAAAAGTCGTTAGAAGAGCGCCACAAAAAAAAAAAGATAGAACTAAGGGATGGAGACATTTCGCAGGCAGCAGGGCAGCAGCGGAAGCTGGAGTCTGGAAACGCCAGTGGCAACATCAGAGGCAAATGCTCAAATCCCTTTTTGCACTTAAGTGATAAACAAATACAGTGGCATGCGGCAGTGCAAATACAAATGCATAAGCGCCAGACGCCGAGCACAAGGCATCCCAGCAGATCGAGTGTGAAAAGTGGCAAGCTCAGAGTCATCCCCACTGTCCCAGGATCCCCAGAACCCAAAGATTCCATCCCCCGCAATTGAGGCTGCGATTCCAACTGCATCATCAGCATAATCAACGCGGCTCCCGTTGGCTTTTTGCGTCGTAAATTTGCTGAGTGCTCTGCTCAGTGCACCAGAGAAAAGAGGAGATGAGAGGCAAGTCCATGCCAGTCCATGGAGTCACTCATAGCAGTCACTCATACTTGCTGCACGGAGAGAAAATGTATAGAAGAGCAGAGAGAATAAAATATAATTTAAGAAAAGGCCATACTGACCATTAGTCAGTTTGTAAATTTTTATTAATTAAAATTTAAACACTTAACATATTATAAACGTAATTAATTTATCATTTAGATAAATTTAAGAACCTTTTCTAGGATTCTGTAGTTAATTCATTATTAACTGCTGTGTGAAAAATGAGCTAGATTTGTTTTTAAAACCTAAATTATATTTGTAAAACTATTTATAATTTGAAGAATATTTATTGAACCTTGGAAACCTAATAATCAGATGTATAAAATAACAAGTGGAAAGCTACAGGGTAAAATAAAACAGGACATGAACATGGAAAAGAAAATGTTGACAATAAAGACAAATAATGCTTGAAACATGTTGAGCAACACTCAAAAGGACAAATGTTGCTAGGAACATGTTGAGCACCACCAACGAAGACAAATGTTGCTAGGAACATGTTGAGCAACACGCACGTGCGCTCTCTCTCATGAAGTTTACCCAGAAACTTTATTGTTTAATAACTTCTATGTTTATCATCCGATTTTACTCAAATTTTCAGAACACGTCCACGAGTGCCTAATCATTAAGTCTATCTATTTACTTTAAGCAAAAAATTACGCCTATAGCTTCTATACCGTTTTTATTATTTTTGGGGCGGAAGTGGGCGTGGCCAAATTTTAGAACAAACTTGATCTGCGTGCAACAGATTTCAATATTGTCACCAAATTTGGTAGCTCTAGCTCTTATAGTCTCTGAGATCTGTTGTTTCACACGGACAGACAGACGGACAGACGGACAGACGGACAGACGGACAATGACGGACATGGCTAGATCGACTCGGCTAGTGACGCTGATCAAGAATATATATACTTTATAGGGTCTGAGATTTCTCCTTCTGCCTGTTACATACATTCTCGGTTGGCACTAACTTATAATACCCTTGTACCCTATGGGTACCGGGTATAAAAACAGTTCTTTTATTATTATTTTTAGATTAAAAACCTAAGGAAAATTACAAATTTCATGAAAGCTCGTGCCAGAATTTAATGGCTTGGAAAACTATGTTTAAATCTTCAATTAATTTGGAAGAACCACTTGAAAGACAGCAATTTTCTCCCAGTGCCCTGCTATCTCTCTTTCTCCCTATCAGAGCTCATCAGGCTGCTGCAGCTGACTTTTGCTGGCTCCGCTTCTGCCAGCTTCCGTTACGTCTTTATTTGTCTGCCTGTCGTTTTCTCTTTGCGCTCCAGCCTTTCTCTCACTTTCACCCTCTCCACATTTCCCCGCTTAATGTTTGTTTACCTTGCGTTAATGAAGTTGTTGCCCACCGCCGACGTCGACGTCGACTGAACAATTTTTCTGCAAAAATATTTTTGCAGCTCACCAAATGATACGAACAGAGGAGAGGCGACGGCAGCTACGGATTCAGGACTTGGTCTGAGAGTTAAAAATATGAATATTTTTTTAAGCAACTGACGGGGTCTCATCGCCTCTCCCTCCGCGCTGTCACCATCTCTTTTAATATGAACGAAAGCTGGGAGCAGAAATAATAATTATGCAAGCAAATAAAACAGAAGGACTGTTAAAGCAAAATGCAAGCCAGGGAAAATAATGTAAATACAAACACCACAGGCCATTTGGATAGGTTCACAAGGAGGTGGCAGTCTTGAAAGTTACCAGATTCGAGAATATGAAATTGGGTTTCTTTGAGTTTTATTTCCCAAAAATAGTTATATTTAAATGCTCGTATTATTTATCAAAATTAATAGAAAATACCTTCATAAAAGTATATATTTAATAAGTGATCTATAGTTATATCGTTAGTGCGCTTTTCAGAGACTCTGAATTTTCTATAATACTTTTCAAGGCAGCTTGAATATTTATATAAATATCCCTTATTAAAATTGATTCTTTAAATTTTTGCAGGTTCACCTTATAAGTATAAATCATACATAGAAAACACTTAACAACAATTAATAATAATAAGAATAACACCTATATTTTCAAATATCTAAAAGCCTGCTTGGCACCTTTACCTTTTCAATTTCCACTCGCCCACAAAATATTTGTTAGCTTACCTTGAGGAAAAACAAACCGCCAGCTGGCAGCGTGATGCGATGCGAGCCCGGCAGGATCTTCAGGGGGACCCCGTCCTTGTACCACTGGATGGTGGGCGTGGGGCTGCCCTCGGCTTTGCAATTAAGCGTGGCTGGCTCGTGTCGCGGCACCGTCGTATCTATGGGATGCTCCACTATCCGCGGCGGATGCGAACCTGCCAAAGAAATGGAGATGCGGGAGATGCCGTTGAATGAAAAGTTAAATATAAAAATTGCAGGGGGTTGGGATTGGTAGGGGGTTCCTTCCGCTTTCCGCTGCGCCAGTCGACATCATCATCGCCAGCGGTTTGTTCAAATGCGAAAAGAAGCAAAAAATTAAAAAAAGAGTAGAACGAGGAAGAACGCTCACTCGGTGGCAAATGAAAACAATGTTAATGCGCATTGCCGTTGACGTTGCAAATGAAGTTGCAGTTGCAACTGCATCAAAAGGGAGCAAAAAATACGAAAACGGGGAAGGTCCTGGCCGCTCAAAGGATTCAGTTTGGAATTAATTTGTTTAGATTTGCATATGCGGCAAAGGACACCGGCAGCTTAGCAGCTAAGTAGTTTTTTTCTCTGTATAATTTTCCTACTTTTGTTTTGTTTTGCATAATGCAAACGTTGGAAAATTAACTGGATGGAAAAGGGCAGAAAAGGTAGAAACGGGTTGGCCAGATAGGTTAGATAAGCCAGGGATTAGCATGGTCCTTTGTTTTTGCCTCCCTCGAGACTGGCAAACTTTATTTCTAAATTTAAATCGTGGTGAAATGAACTTTTGGTAAAGGAATTTAAATAGAAAATAGATTATTTTCTAGACAATTTTAAGGGGATGTTAAGTTCCTAGTTATTTAGCGCTGCCTAGTTGCTGGTAATCGACAAACGGCCTGGTATTTCCACACCATTCACCAATCTCAATTGTTCAAATTGATCTGAGCTTCGTATACGCTATATTCCACCCTCGCACAATCAAAGCGAAAATCCATTTTCAGCTGGAAACTTGCTTTCGAATCCTTAACACCCCATAGACGGCGTTTCAGGAACACTTGCGCTATCGCCACATCGCACAATCTTTATTTGCTAACCGCAGACCAAGTCGAGTGTTTGCTGCAAGCAATCTGTCAATGGCAAAGACATAAATTTCAATTTTCATGCCATATCTAAACAATTTGCTGTCACCCACAGCCAACGGGGCGAGGGGGAAAAGCAAATGGAACAAGATGCAAAACTTTATTCATATCGCTGCAGGAATCTATAAATATTTTCGTATGCACTGCGATTACAAAATAATATTCTGGCAGATAATATAGAAGAAAAAAATGTATCACAAAATATAAAAGATTGTGGTAAGAAATATATTGTAAAATATTTAATTAAATATCGGAAATTTATGGAAGCCTGAAAGAAACTCTTTAAGGATATTTTTTGAGATGTACTTTCTTGTCAAAACTTAAATATAAATGCAAATACTTATATTGAAGTCCAACCATTTTAATATAATACAAATAATATATTTTTCTTATATCCAGAGTCCCTTTTTTCTCACAGTGCCCTGCCTTTATACATCTATGCAGGCCATGCCGCGTGAAAATTGATATGTCAGAAAACGTTGGAATATTGAAACGTTATTTAATAAAAGGCAGTCGAGGCAACATTTGTTGCTCTTCCAGTTTGTTGTCGATTGCACCACGACGACAACGACAACGACAACGACAGCAACAAACAGCTCGGGGCCAGAGTTGCATGTCATCCAGAAAGGAAAACAACAACGCCAGCAGACGTTGCACCAAGTCACAAGCTGGAAATCGAATTTCGGATCGAAGTTCACAGAGCAAATTTCGCGGAGTTGGGGCACAGCAGACGTGTTGCATGTCCTGCCGGGGGAAGTTTCCACCCCCGCATGGGTGGCGAAAGGAGAAGGGGCTGGCAGGGGTCAACCAGCAAACCAGCAAGACGGCATGTCAATGTTATTTCAACAACGAAAATGAAAATAAAACACTGAAGTGGACTGAGGAATGGAATGGGAGTTATGGCAGTCGAAAAATCAACATGCAACGAAAACCAAATATCAAATAGTGAGAGAGCAAAAAAAAAGGAAAAGGAAATAAGAAAGCGTATAAAGATGGGGAACTAAGGGTGAAGACATTTTTCGGGGAAAAGTTTTAAGAAACTGAGTTTTTATACCCTTTAATAGCATGAGGCTTTTGATAAAGGGAAGAAATTTAATGTAAAAACTATTTTCAGCCAACTTAATTTAATATAAAAAATAGATATTATTATTACCAAATTTAATGGAATTTTAGCTATTTTTAATGTATATTTTTAACTACGTATTATATCCTTTCTTGAGTTAAATAAGTACCTACTTACAAATTATAGCTTTTCAGTTCAGATATAAATTTAAATTAAAGGCCATTAAGTCATTCGATTTACACAAATGTGTTTTGTATTTTTAAGGGTTTGGAAAATAAAACGACAAAGTTAAGCTTTGGAGTAATACTGATTTTATTTGAAAGAAAGAACTTGATTAATAAAAGCCTAACATAGAAAAAGGTCTTTAATAATTTGTGTCCGTACAACAAATCCCAAAGCAAAGGTCACACAACTCGTGACCAAGTGTAAGCATTCAATGTGTCCGTCGAGCACAATTCGAGGGTTAAATGTCGCATGTGGGGTTGTCAAAAAAAAAATTACGAGAGATGGAGGCGGCTTGTAAGGGGCGTGTTCACAACCGAAAGTTGCTCAACCATGGACACAAATTTTTTTTTATTTGTTTGCCGCTGCTACTCCTGTTTGTGCATATCTTTGCTGACCAGGCACAAGGACCACGACCGGGAACAGGACCAAAGTTGGCTTGTGCGGTTTGGGCCCTGCGGTGATGTTCAACACCTAAAAAAAGGGTTCGAACCAACGGATGGCTGGGTGGGGACCTTTGTTTTGATTACGCTTCATTTTCCAGTTTGTTTGGGAACAACCTCCACCAAAAAAAGAGAACGAAGAGCAGCCAGGGGAGAAACTTTGGCGACTTGCAGCTGAATAATTCAATTAGTAAACAGAGCAAATTTGCCAACAGCAGCGATTGCAACCAGATCCAGATGTGGCCCAGAGGCCTACTAATTTAGTTTTAATTGCATGCCAAGGAAAGTTGCACAACTACACACAGTCTGCATATATGCATTTATGGGCGAAACTAAAACACGACGAAGAATGTAACGACATGGAAAATGCTAGAAATTTGCATAAAAGCAGCAAAGGCATTTGCCCAGCGCTTATGCAAAATGCATCAAATAGTGCAGGGGCGGCGTCCTGGTGGGGTTTTACTGGAGTAAGCAACTAAAATGCAGCCATGGTACCAGGGACCAGGACCAAGGACCAAGACGTTGTCGAAATGCCTGAAGAAATTGCTGCGAAAGCGTTTCGCCAAACTGGGTTTCACTTAACAAGCAAAATATTTGCTGCAATTTCCTTAAACATTTTCTTTTCCTTTTTGCCGACATACGAAAAGCAAAAGAGGTGGAGAGCAAAGGGGTATGGCGACTTGAGGCATGTGTATGTATTGTAATAACACACATTTGCCTGGCTACCTCTCGGGCATCACCAGCTGAAGAGAGTACATAGACGAGGTGAGGCGAAAATAATGGGTGATCTTAGCGAGATGAGATGCCTTTAACTTTTTTTATAAGCTCTATTACTATCTTTTACTCGAAATTTTTGTAGGATTTTTAATTTAAACTTATTGGTGAAGAACAATTCAGCTTAGGTTAATTTGTGACTTAAATTATTGTTTAAATAAGTACGTTTTCTTCTTTATTTTTTTGTCAGAGTTTCTACTAATCTGTTTTATAAATATAGCAAATATGTGGTGAATATCACTCTGCGGAGTAAAATGTATCTACTTCTAAATATATATTTATTTCACAAAATCTAAAAGAGAGGACCATTGTTTTTATAAATAATTTGTCTATTTTTTCTGACGATATTTTTAATAATAAAATCTCTCTCATTCTCTTTTAAAAAGCAACAACTTGTTCAATATATTTTTAGTAAATTAATTTTTCTATTGGCTTAAAAACAAATTTACATCTTAATAAACCCAGAGTATATAGAATTCTTAGTGCTGTCTAGAAGTTTTCCCACGGATTCCATTTGTTGTTGCTTGTGGCACTGCATAGTTTGTTGCCGACGTCGGCGGGTCAGAAGCAAAACAAAGGCTCTGCACTACACACTCCCTCAGTCCCAGAAGTGTGTGTTCCTTCAACGCCTTTGCAAGTTGCTTATGTGTTGCATACTTCCAAGGGGCTAGCTTTGGCTTTAGTTTTCAGCTTTAGCTGCTTTTGCATCATCAATCAAAGGCAGCCCCATGAGAAGGAAGTGGGCCCCCACTCACCCCATTGTTGTTTTAATTATAGCCCGGCCCTAAGACTTGCTAATTGTTTTAGTAGCATACTATTCGACATACAACTTTTGTTGCTGCTCGCCGTCTTGCTGCCGCCTTGGGCCAAGGAAGTGTGTTAGCCTGCCTTTGCAACGAAAGTAGAGTAGAACGGCCAATGCAATAATTAAATTTTTGCTATAATTTACGTGAAAGCAGCAGAGGCAGCAACAGCTGCTACACTAAATTTGTCTTGTAGGGAGCAACAGCCACAATAATGGATGGATGTGGGCCATTCTGTGATGGAGGAGCTTTCCAAATTGGACTAAATATGTATTAAATATGTATATTTAATATGCCAAGAGGTTCATCATCCACAATGTTGTGTGTCATGATTAAATATTGTCCTACCAGCTAGTATGTGGGTGAAATGCAAAGTAATTAAGTTAGGAATTAGGTAATTAATTTGGTTTCTCTTTGATGAAGAAGTTTTAATCACAAAATTTAAGTTTACACAAATTAAAGTCTTACTACAAATTATTACCCACATTTTCTTTGCCTTCATATTTTGTTTTAATCTTTTATGCAAGTTTTACATAATTTTCCTTACATTTATGCAGTCACATAAATTCTCGCATTTCCCAAAATTTTACCCTATGATTTACACATGTAAATTTCGAATAAAAAAATGTCCAAAATGTCCCTTCCCCCAAACTAACAACCGCTCACGAAATGCAAGTAAAATTAAACTTTTATAAACGCCTCGTGTTCGTGTGCCGCAAATTGTTTCCGGGGATGTTGTCGAGAAGTTCTTTCGTTGTTCTTGTTTAGTTATGAATCATAACGACGCACACCCAGCGCTATAACAACGGGAGAAACAGCCCGAAACAAACCATAAATGTACCATTTTACTCTTCTCCATCAGAGACAAGGGTGTTTGCCAATGACTCACTTAGTTTTTCTGTTGTTTTTTGTGTTTTTTTTTACGTATTTTGAGGGGGTGTGCTGAAGTGACACTCTTTCTAATTGCTCGTAACACCCCCAGACCGAATTCGACCAGTGAAATGTTCAAGAGTCATGATGCATTCGACTTGCCAGGAAAACTTGAGTTTTATTTTTTCTGGCATTTTATTTCGGACTTTATTTATGCTTAGACAACTTCGACTTGTGCATATAGAGTGCAAATAATATAAATAATTCAGGGCGCACGGGAGAGCGCACACATTTGCATTCAGAGCCGAGCAGCAGAAAGTTTTGGGCTCTTGGTAAATGCATTACAATGCTACGAGGGAGTTACGGGAGAGCATAAAAATTGTGCAAATACTTGTGGCATATGTGCACACAGCGAGAAAAAAATATTGGAAAAAAATGTATACCTTTTACAAAAAATATTTACAAGAAAAGAATTAAAAACACAATAAACGAAGGAGTTCTTTATTGATAAGAATTATTGTGAAAATATTATTTTGGGTTTCAATTCCAATGAAAAAATAATAAATTTATATGAATAGAAAAGTCAAAGTGTTGTCTAAATCGTTTACAAAATACTTAACTTTTATTACTGGCTTAAATAATTTTTTTAACTTTATTTTTAAACATACTTCTCTCCGTCTGTATCCTGTATGGCCATGTGCATATCTATGGCCGCTCCCACATGTGGGTTAGTCTGTCTAGAGAGAATCATTGCCAACTATTGCTCCACATTTCGGTAGGCCCTTATCCCCTCTCCCCACCGAATGGAAGGAGCATGTGTCCAATGGCTGGCATACATATGTACGAGCCCATGTGGATGCAATTGCACTTGGCTCGGGCTTTGGCTCTAGTTGGAGCCTTAACGGCAGCTTAGTCTCCAGCCAGCCATACCTGACACCCTGCCAAACACACCTGGAAAAACACACTGCATCTCGCCCTAGCACAAACTCTTTCCTCTACCATCGCACATGGCAAATGCAAAGTTTTCACATTGAATTTTCCGGCGCAGCGCTTCCGGTGACAAATCCTTGGATGGGCTTCCATGTCTCTCTGGTGTGTGTGTCTCTGGTGAGTGTGTTTTGGGTGGATGGATGAAAGTGTCAGTTATCCCAGTTACAATTCCCAGTTTGATCGGGCCAGAGAAAGAGTGCAGGCTGTGCTGTCGGGCTTGAAGAACAGATGTTTGATTTATATTTTTGGAGTTCACCTATAAGGTTCTTCAGGGATTTCTTTTCTTAAATATTATTTAAAACAAAGAGTCTTCATAATATGCATTTCCATTATGTGTTTCAAATATTGACAGGGAATTCCCTAGGAATTCAGTCAGAGTATTTTTAGTTCTTCCGGACTTAAGTTTGAGCAAAGAATTTCTAGTTGCAGTAACTTCTTTTTTCGTGACACGAAACTTTGTCGAGCGTAAAATGTTACGACGCGAATCTGTTTTCCGTGCTTTTGTGTTTTTTGCTAGAGAACAGCCACAAGGATGTTTTTATTTGCACACGGGGACATTTGCAATTCCAGTTGGGCGATGGCTCATTAAGCAGCAGCAGCAGAGGCAGCAGCTGAAAAAGGATCCGGAAGCAGGAGTCAAGGATCTGCCAGCTGTCAAGCTGCTGTGTCAAATGCTAATTAAAATCAAGCGCCATTCGCTTGTTTAAACACAAATCCTATCCAGGAACAGGTAAACTGAAATCGGGAGCCGGGACAGGCAGACAGCCAGACAGACAGGACACCGTGACCAGGCGCCATCATCATCATTATCCCTGTCATCGTCAACAGCAATCAAGATAAAAGATAAGTTAAATGCCGGGACGGGGGTAGTGGCAGTGCCAGTGCCAGTGGAGTGGAATCGGGACTCCTGGATCCTGCCTCACTTTGTTGCTTGTTTGTTTTGTAATAAAGTCCTGCAGGGTAACCACGACCCCTTCGCCGCCCCCGTTTTCATCATTCCCGGCGCCACCACGCAGCATCAAAGAAAACTTGGGCTTTTTGGGGCTAGTGATTTGAACGCTTGATTGCTTTCAGTCAGGACAAGGACGAGAACGCGGACGCAGACGTGGTTGAGGCTGAGGACGAGTACGTGCCAAGCACCCAGGATAACGCCCCCATAACAGTGTGTTCATGTTAATTTCTATCTGCCTGATTGCTGGTGCCCTGCCTTTGGCCTCTTCCCGAACACGTTCGCCTCATAATTTCGGAGTGAAAATTTTCAATTAAACTTAATTGCATTAAAAGCGAAGGGTTCAATCTGTCGTTATAGTCGTTGTCCCGTCCTGTCCTCCGTTATCCTTGTTTTTCGTTGTGATAACGATTGGGTACGATCCACCCCCTTGGCATCCCTTTCATTAGTTTGTCCCCAGCTTGTTTTTACGGTCCCCGAAAGTTTTTACGCTGCATTGCGTTTTATTTTACGAAACTTGCGGGGAACAGGGGTTAAATTTTGGGGATGCAAGGAGAACGAGAGGGTTCCCTTTTTTTTCGGGGTGCTTCGTGCGTGAGAGTGCGACATGGACCCCTTTTGGAATATGGGATAATTTAACTTTGGCCCCGTTTTATGCCCTCTCATAAGTCATTAAGTTTTTCCCGCCGCCGGAATATTATTTTGAATTGGTTTCGGTAGGATGCAAAATTTTTAATTAAAATTCATGGCATAATAATTTGTGAGCTTAATAGCGGTTTTAAACAATATTTATAAATAAAAGTGGAATAAGCGGAAATGGGAATGTGAGGAAAATATTGGCTGATGTTTATTTATTAAAAGATTTTATTATTTTTTATGGTGCAGTTTAACCAATACTTTATTTTCTATTTGATAATTTGAAAACCATTTTATATCCATAATTAATAAACAAACATCAGCTAACTATCCTTATAAGTTAATTAATTCATTTAGATTTTCATCCTATGCCTTTCTAAACAATAATCTCTTACCAAACCAATTTATCAGAATCAGAAACCATCCGAATGAATTTCCTAACCACTGAAGTAAGTCTAACATCCTGATGAATATATATTACCCTGGAAAAAATTATTCCACGCAAAGGACAACCCCCCACTACACTTGTACAGTCCTTGAAAGAGATAGAGAAGGCTAGAAAAGCAAAGGTGTGAGCAGGAATCCCTCTCCAGTATCGGAATCCGTTTCAACACCTACACAGTGCCCACAAAGAGGACTTCCACTCAATCTAAGCGTTGGGCAAACATTTTTGTCGCACTCTCTTAGTATTTTTTTGCTTCTCGATTTTATTTTTTTTTGTTCCTGTGTAAATTGCAACGCATAAATCTTTGTGACAAACAGACAGAGAGATAGAGAGGGAAAGGGAAGGAGAAAGTCAGATGAAGAGGACGAAGGACAAACACTCAAAAACACAATAGAAGTGACGCGACAGCCATTTTTCAAAAACAAAACATGCATCACAAAGCGTTCCAACATACAAAAAATAGAAGCGGACGGCGGAAGGGGAAGTGTGAGCAGAAGTATTCCGAAAAAAGCACTTGATGGTGTAGAGAGAAAGACGGGCGCAGGCCAGAAGAGAGAGAACGCATGATTGTCTTAATGGCTTCGACATGTTTGCAAAACGACTGTCAAAAGCAGGCTATGGAAATGGCAATGGCAATGGCATCGCACACACATCGACATGGTCACGGGGAGACGAAGATGGAAATGGAAAGCTGAGCTGCAGCTGGAGCTTCGGCTGAATTTGAAGCTGAAGCAGTACCAGCCCCAGAACATGGCATCAAATCACAGAATCTGGCATTCACAGTTCCGCTTCAGTCACTCAAAGTCCTGCCCTGAGATGTTCCCCCTCCGATTCTCTGGCTGTGTCTTTTCGATTTCTCGCTTCGTCTTCGCTTTTGCCTGTCGGCAGCTGTGAAAGCGATTAGGGATGGAAGAAGACCTTCGATTAAAGATGAGTAATCGATTGCTTACATTCTGTAAGCGATTATGGGCTTAAGTTATTGAGAATTTGTCAGGAATAGTCGAACTATATCTACAAAAAGTATGTAAGAGAGGGTTTTCTAATTTATAATAAATGAAAGATTTATTAATTAAAACAGATACTAAACAAAGAAACGAAATCAATTAGTTTCTAAAGGAAACACCATAAATGTAGCAATTAAATCTTATTTAAAAGTAATTTTAAAGCATCCGTTTCGTGACACGATTCCATCCTTATTAGTGACACACTTGAGCTTGTCATATGTCTACTTCTTGGATGGGTTTCTTCACTCGTTTTTTTCGGCGGCTCCTGCATCACAAATCTGTGTCCTGACAGCAAAGTCACTCAGTCAGGCAGCCACACACTTGATGTGCCCCAACCCGCCAGGCAACCAAATTCCACTCCCGTGGAGTTGCTCACTCCTGAAAAAATAGGAAGACGAACCGAAACCCAATCGCACACTTAGACATGTTCGGCCTGGAGGGCCTATACACACGTTGCAAATTGAATTTTTCACCTGAATGCGTTAGCGGAGAGTGGGGGGAAATGGCATGGGAGACAGGGAGCCAGGCAGCCAGGCAGCTCGTCTGTCTGCATGTATAATTATCGTTATCGATATCGCTCATACGCCCAGTTGGCTGCTCTTGCCGCTGTCGCCGCTGACAAACTCTGACAAGTTGCGTTAAACTGCTGGAGCGAGGCGAGCATTTAACCCTCGTTAGGCAAAATCGAAATTAACGCCGCCACATTCGTCCTGGCCATGTGAAAAAGGACACTTTTAATGCGCACCCCTCACAGCTTTCAGCTCGGCCTATGAAGTTATTAAAAGTAAATTAGGGTTGCTAACCAGCAGAAACCGAAACCGAAACCAGTTCTGCTCCTTCTCTTGGGTGGATATATCCCCGCCTCCCACTCCATTTTATCCTTTATCCTGCCTTTGTTTAGGGTTGCGTGCCTTTGACGCATTTCAGTTGCTTTTGTTATGTCTGCGTCTGGTTTTGTTTTCGGGTTCTCGGGTTCTCTTGTTGTGTTTTCTGCTTAACTTAATTGTCAACAAGGGAATTTTTAAAACTATGCCGTAGTTTTGCTTCTCTTTGGGATTTATACTGCAAACTTTCAATTATTTTCAGATTTGTTTAATTAATGGCTTACTATGCCCGGTGGCAGTGGAATGTCCTGTATAAATTGATTT
The DNA here is from genome assembly GCA_014170255.2 of Drosophila triauraria. Taxonomy (NCBI): domain Eukaryota; kingdom Metazoa; phylum Arthropoda; class Insecta; order Diptera; family Drosophilidae; genus Drosophila; species Drosophila triauraria. The sequence goes on along the minus strand of CM024334.1, from coordinate 7,685,067 downwards.
TTAAGTGGTTATTCCAAATTGTCTGAAGTCTGAAGCCATGTGTCAATCATCGCCTGATTATGAATGCAACTGGGTTACGAAAGAGCTTTATGAATAATTCAGGGGATATGGTTGAATGCCGAGAATTAGGTGAGCCAAGAATCTAGATTTTAGGTTGGGACTTTGGAATTTCTCTGTTAATGTTTGGGGGAATATGTAATTTTAGGAAATTATTCATAAGAAAATCGGGTTTCATAGTTTGGTATTTACATACATAGTTAAAGCCTCTAAAGATAAATGATCAGTCTTGAATGTTAATAAATACCGTAGACTGCTTTGTAGATTAATAATTTGGAAGTTCAAAGTTTTTTTTTTAATTTTATTTATTCCAAGTCCCATCTTTATAAAGGCTTTTACTTTGATTTCGATTGAGTATCATTATCCTTGCCATCCCTTAAAGAACCACAGTCTGAAATTATGAAATTTTCCTATTCCAAATCCATCATATCCTCGTTTTCCAGGGTATCACATTTGAATTCCTTTCCAATCAGCCGCAAAAACGAAGCTTAGTCACCGCGTTCCGCAAATAAGTTTTTAGCTTTGGCAAAGCCCCAGAAAAGAGGCGGATAGGCGTGGCACTCACACTCTCAGCCTGAGAAGAACACACAGACACACAGCCATACAGAGATAGGCATCGACACACCTTTGAAGTGCAACGTCGAGCCGCAGGCCAAAGTTGAAAAGTGCGCTTGTTAACATTCCTTAATTGCTGTTGTTGTCACAGGAGCGAGAGAGAGGCGCGATAAAGGACCAAAAGAGACACGGGGGAGACAGGTGCAAGGGAAGGCTGGAGAGGGGCAGGGGAAGCCAAGGGATCCCCTCAGCAAGGATGTCGACAAGGCGACAATGACGAGTGCAATTATACAAAAACTACTTAGGCGCGCTTCCTGCCTGCCTGGGCGCTCGTGAAAGAGACAGCCTCAGGAAGCGGGAAAGAGAGGGCCGATGTCGTTGCAACAAAATTGAAAGAAAATTCACTTTCGCGTTTGTAAATTTGTCAACATCCTTGAGAAAAGCAGGAGCGCAAGCAGTAGAAAATAGCTCGGGGCTGGCAGTGACAAATGCAGGATGCAGGCCACAATGCAATTTCAGTTAAGTCTCTTATAATAGGAAACTCAAGCACTTTGGCTCACAAACAGCCGGCAAAACGGTGACGGGAATAAGGGAACAGGAATAGGAACTAGGAATGGGATAAGACACTGTCGGAAATAAATATTTAAGCTTTTTATGATATTAATTGAGAAACAATTAACAAAGTTCTGAGGAAGGAGTAGTATAAATGTTTAACAAAATATATAAGAGGGTCAAACTAGGATTTAATTAATTGTAATATTTTTAGAAATAATAAATGAAATTAATGCGCATATTGACAATGATTGTGCAAAAAGTAAATGTTAAAAATATTTTTTATTAGTCATCTCTCTATTTCTTTTAATAAGTTTCCATAATTGCCTGAACTCTTTTATTTTCCCTCACAATTCTTTTCCAATAAACTTTAATTTCATTTATTTGTCGCAGTGCATTGTCAGTCATTGTGTTGCCTAACTACATTTGTCATTAAGTCAATAAGCGCATTGTGCTTAAATGCACATAAAATAAAGCCTACAATGGAGAGCCGAGCAAAGCCATAAAACGAGCATAACCTGAGAACCTAAAAGGAAACCAGGGAGGGGATTTTCGGGGACGAAAAGGACCAGGACAAGGGCGATACCGAGAGGAAGGATCCATCTCATGTGCTGGCGACAAAGCCGATTTATGCCCAATTGGATTTGCTGCTAAGAGCCACAATTCATGTTTTTATGACCGGATGCCTATTACCCAAAAAACCCGAAACGAAACGAAACGAGACGAGAGTTGTTGTTGTTTCGTCTTTTTTAATAAATATAAAATGTCCTGACTGGCCATACAAAAGGTAAGTCAACAAGGACGAGGGGAAAGGAAAGGAATGCTTAGCTTAGGCCATTGATAAGCAGCTTGGACTCGGGTCAGCAGGCATGTCCTTTGCTTTCTTTTTATTTCATTTCTTTTCTTTTCTTTGCTTATATATATCTTTTTTTTTTCGTGCGCTCATATCAACAATATCCCTGTCGTCGGCCTTTCATTCGATTTGCTTGTTAAAAAGCTCAAATTTTATGGCCTTTCCGTATCTTATTCTTGTTTGGCTTCTTTTTTTCGCTCTTTTCTGGGCAACAAGTAAGTTTATCGATTCGACGGCAAAGGACAATAAAATGGGCTTGGCTACAATCTGCTGTCCCGGCAATTTTCGTGGCGTTCATCATCGGGCCAGCTTTGACATTGATAAATTATGCAGACTTCTAGGCTATTTCCAGCGCAACAAATGGCCAAGTCGGAAAAGTGCTGCTGCTTTTCGCTCTCGGGCGTCCCGTGATTTTCTCCGCCAGAATCAGAGGCAATGAGTTGGCAAAAATTATAAGTCATAAAACGTCGAGCAGCAAAAGGGTTAACAAATGCCATTTAAAATTTAAGTGCCCCAGAGATGAAGCCGCTTAAGAATTGGGTGGCTAGGGATTGGCTTGATAAGAGTTTTCGAGTTAAAGTTTTATGGAGCGACTCTGGTAGAGAGATGTAAAAGTGAAGGGAATATTTAAACAGATTGAAGACGGACTTAAGTGTGGGAAATGCTAGTCAAGTTCAGCTCATATTTTCAGTAAAATTTAAGTGTTTAGTTTATTTTATAATGCTTTCTTCTGTAACATATTTTTCTGCTTTAAAAACTGCTTGAATTATATCTATAAAATATATAATAAATATATTTTATTTAGAAGGTAATTAATGGAAGAAGTAACTAAAAATAAAGTCAGAAAGTTATTGAATTAACTCTTAAAAAAAGTATATTATGTATATAATGAGTAAAGTACCCACCTCCAGTTATTTTAAGCCCATTATTCAAGCAAGTAGTTATGCGGAAATGAAGTTCTCCAATTATAAACTTCATTCTCCCATTTTACAAATGCTTTCATTCGGTCTGTGTAAATGTTCCTGGGGGGAAAACTTTTACGCCCCCTTCAATTTCAGTTTGTCAGCTGCAGCTCTTGCCTCATCCACTCAATTTCGTTCATTTCTGCCCTTCCATCTGCTGCACTCAAATTTATAACCTACATTTAACATTTGCTGCACTTAAGCGAAAAAAAGAGGGCCAGCCTTATACACAAGCTGCTTACGCCAACGCCCAGCAATTTTTGTTTATGAATTGACAACTTTGACATAATTGACTGCCAGCGAACTAAGGGACCAAAGGAAAAGGGCTGCAAAAAATAAATAAAATTGCAGCAACCCATAAACAGCGCAAGTCCTTGAGTGGCAACCGGAGTGGGGGTCTTGGAGGGGGGAAAAAAGGATGAAAAAATTAAAAGCCCCGCAATGCGATGACGATAATGAAGAGGGAAAAATTACAATCTGGAGCAGGGACCGCAAGGCGACGGAGCCTGTCAAGCTGCCTGGCCTCGCCGCCGACTATTTTTATAACAATTTGATTATATTATGAATTTAAGCATTTTTCTTCCGCGTTTTTGGGGTCGTCATCTTCATTAGCGCATTAAAATGTCAATGACACTTGGTCCGCAGGTCCTGGGATCCCTTTCCGGCTGCTCCCCAGCCAAAGGGTAAGTATTTGAAAAATGCGCGAGAAATGCGAGCAGGGAAGAGGTTGGGAAGTACCAGACATCATCACTGACCGCATGGCATTCTCTTTTTTTCCACACTTTTTCCGCCGCCTTCACAGTGCTTTATGATTGCTCAACGGCGCCACAGACGGGCTGAGGAAAAATAGGGTATGAGGTTGAGGAACTGGGACTGGGACTAAGACTGGAACTGGGACGGGGAATGGAGAATATCAAACTTGTCGTAAAAAATATGCTCGACACTTGTTTATGTCGCTATATTCGGACACTCTACAGCCGAAAGGATACAGCGGGATGTCAGGACTTAAGAAAAGGGTTTAGGAATGTGTTTTAAAGCAATATATAAATAAAGATTGATTTCTTAAATCTTCATTTAAAATTTTTTAAATTCCGAACTTGCCTAGAATAGTTTTTAATCCGTTTTTAGACTGATATTTTGTTTTTTTTAAGAAAAGTTAATAAACGACTTGGAAATCTTTAAAGTTTTCTCTCTCTGAGGCTTTTATTAGTGGCTTTTCCCCTTTCCTGGCCCCAAGCTAACATAACTTTGTGTTTATTTTGTTAATTTTTCTAACCCATTATATTTTAGCGTTATCTGCGTGGCTATATTATAATAACAAATTTCGGAATACAAAACTTTTTTCTCTATCGTCGAGAGTAGGAAAGTTTCGCCGTGCTTCATTATGGAACTGCTCTCTCCTGGCCATTGTTGATGTTTTGTTGTTTCCTGTATTTTTGCGAGTGGTAATTTTTTCGCCTCTTTTATTTTTTAATGGCAAACTCGAGCACTTTAAAGTTTTGATGGCCACACAGCGCCTTGGCAGCTGCTTCAGCCTCAGCGTCAGCGTTTTTACTATGGCAATTCATTAGGCTCAATTGCCCCCGCCCCTTGGCGTTGATGTTGTTATTTTTATTGCTGTTGTTGCAGTTTCTGTTACCCGCTGTGCTATTGTTGTTGGCCTAGTTCGGCTCATAATGAAATGAATTATGTTTTCACATGGCAAACACTCGAAGCCCAGCGGGTAATCACAGGCGAGGGGCGAACGCCGAAGAGGATTAGCGTTGATAAGCCTTGTGTTGGCCCTAACACAAAGGATCGAAGGGATATCGCTTAATTAACTTAATCAAAATATGGCGATTATGAGTAGAGGGCCCCATAGTTGTCCGCTCTCAATGGCATCCTGCATGTCCTTTTGTGGCCATTGTTTGCTTGGTGCGTTTGCCCCACAAACAAATAAACAAGCGCATTTGTCTGTGCGCCTCTCGCTTTTATTTGTATTATGACAGCCGTTCAATTGATGCAGAAATTAATTAAAATTTTCCCTCGTGTGTCCATTGGATGTGTATGTGTGCTGGTGTAATAGGAATATGTGCCTGTATTGTCCTTTGGCCTAAGGCTAAGATAAATTACAATTTGCCAGGACCAACGCTGTGAACACAAGTGGAAGCTGGTAATTGCTTTGCAAGGGAATTGTGTATGCAAATGCAGTAAATACTGGCTAAAATAAACAGGTGACTAGTTAGATGATTTCAGCTAAGTGAATATTATTTTAAGATGATTAAACTTATGTATTTTTAAGTTCAGGTAGCGTTCCTCTTGTTCATGAGCTTCTCGGATATAAATATTTACTTTTCAATTTAATTATAATGAGCTGAAAATTAAAAAAGAAATAAATTTTGCATTTATATTAAGAATTCTTGGATAAGTATATTACTTCTTTCATATTTTATATTTCCTAAAAATTCTCCATTAACATTTACCACTGTGCCTAATAAACTCCCAAGTAAATATTTTCGCCTTGCCAGCTGGCTGTCAATTTCTAAAATATTCCTATATTTAATAAACTTCAAATTAATTCCATATTACTTTATTACTGGCTGGTTGGGTCGCTTTCCCTTAAGGAATAAATACCTTCGGCTTTTCAATTAACTAGAGGCTGGCCAAATAATACCTATTCTCCTGAGTGAGACCCCACACAAACCTAGACGCAAAGGAGCAAAATTCGTTGCAGGTCCTTGCCCAGCTATTTCGGAGAAAGTCTTAAAGGCAAACGCCGGAGTCCGCTCCGACATCTAAAATAATTTAACCCTTTTTTCCCCCCTTTTCTTTTAAAGTAATTTAATGCCTGACTTGGAAGGGAAGACCCGGGACCAGGTCCGCACACACATTCCCGTGGAGATATGGCAAGTTTACCCGTCTGCCATTGATGCCGCTGGGCGAAAAGGGCAAAAATAGATTCGGAAGCCGAGGAATCACAAGCGGAGCAGCTACATGGGGAATATTTCATGGCACTTATCAAAGGCAGCAACAATTTAGGTTAAATACTCATTAATATTCCGGTCTGCAAAACTTTTTTCCTACTCCCTCTCCCGGCTGTTCCTGCTCCTGTGTTTTTGCCAAATAAATTTATGCCCTTTGCTTTTGGCCGCCGCCAGGCACGAGACCAAAATATAAGACAACCAAGTCGAGTCGAGTCCTTTCTTGGGCCTGCCTTCGCTTGAGTTCCAGCCAAATAAATAAGCACACGCACATGCCAAAGCACACACAGGCCAACCCATACAGATAGAGATACGGATACAGCCGCAATTCCATGTAGAAATTAATTTTGCGTAGCCTACTTTCTAGGGGCCGTCCAAAAATGAGCGAGAGACCGAAACAAGCGGCCCAACAATTTCCCATGAAAATGATAATTGCCTGGTAACGGAGTCTACGAAATGCATAATTTATAAATTAAGCAAAGTTTAAGAAAGTTGAAACGGAAAGTATGGCAAACAACTGGGAGCCGTTACGGGAAAATGGCACACAAATTGGGCCAAAGGATGTAACAGATATGCCAGAGGAAGCATAAAAACGAATGGGCTTTAGAACCGACAATTACCGCATAAATTCCGTTTGCGGTTTTCAAAAATGCAAAAAAAAAAGGCATAATATTTTGGAATTTAAAAACGATATAAAATACAGAAGAGATAAACGTTTTCTGCTGAAATATTTCCTATACGATAATGTCTTAAATATATAAATATGTAACAGGGTACAAAGAAAAATTTCTTTAACTTTAAGCTTATTTAAATAATTAAAAGATTTTTTAAAAGAGCTGTAACTACTCAAAAATATACAAAATATATTATATTAAAATATATTTATTTATAACCTTTAAAGCATTGTTGGGACTAAGAATACATTTGTTAATACAGCTTAATACATGTATTATTTCTAAACCAGTTGTTTAGAATTATAAATGCCTTTAAAAAGGTGAATCCTAATTCATTTTTAAAAAATATAGTTAAAGTTAAAGAAAAAATAAATCTTAAAGAAAGAATAAATTTGAATAAATCTGGCATACGGGTCAGGATTTAATTTACTCAAAGAAAAATCCTTGACGAAAAGTATTTAATTTTCTCTTTTATTGGATACACCGCACACACGCAGAGGAGCACCGCCGGAACACGTCCACATGCAGCCAAGCCACTAAAATGCCAATATATTTTTTGCTCCAAATTTATTGCATACTTTTCAGCGCTGGCTGACGGGCAAGAGCTGGAGAGAGGGTGAGGGCGAGGACGTAGGTGCAGGAGCAGCGACACGCGTGTTGTCGGGATTTATTTATTTACTCCTCCACATCCTTCATCCTGCATTGGCGGATTTTGTGCGCTGATATAAATTTTGACATGCCAAGCGTGGGGAAACTCGAGGCAGTTTGCGGTGGCGGGGCGATGAAGATAATGGGTAGCCCGAAGAGGATGTAACAACAAAATGACAGGATATTATTCAATTGAATTCGTTTACATGCCTGAACTACATAATAAAAATGGCCTTTAACCAAAAAAGGAGAGTCGAGTGTAAAGAACGCAAATTGAACAGCGGCAAAATGGGAATGTACACAAGTACGAGGGCATGTGCGAGTGTATATATACGGAAAATATGAAATATCTTTTGTATCATTTGTGGCCGGGGCCCGAAACGTTTTCTTTTTTTTTCTTCTGTGGGCCAGCATTTACATTTACATATTCATTCCGCTCACACGGGAGGGGAGTGTGGGAGCCCCCTTATTAAATGCGCATATTTTATGCAACAAAAGCAGTCCGTCCGCTTGAGTCATGGCCCTGAGTGAGTGCCACTCGCACTGGGAAGCCACGACTCGTATTCATACTCATTTCGGTTAGTTAGCCAGCCCAAGGGGGACTTTCGGCTTGTTCTCGTTCCCGTTCCCCTTCTCGCTCTTGTTTCTTGCCAAAACATTTTCCACTAATTTGTTTGGCTGGGAAAAAGGATGGGAACCTGGGAGCCTGACTGCTTGGAAGAGTACACGACGGAACTGCGGAAATTGTTTTGCGTCTGGCATAAAAGTTTTGCACATACGAATTCCCATTTGATGGCTACAACTTAATGGTGAGATAAGCAAGAGTTATGAATTATAGTTGGCAAAAGTTTTGGGCTCTGTGCAGGAAGTAATCAATGCATCGGGCATATAAGTATGTTTGGGCGGATGAAATGATTCTGGAAATGCCTCAAGTTATCCCAGAGTTTTGGGCCAATAAATGCAAATCAGGAAATATGCTAATCTGGCAAGTTACGAGGAGTTAAGCTGAGCGGCGGAATTATTTCGGAATTCTTAAGCGGATATGAGATTCTACAGCAGTTGATAAGTGACAATTAAAATTAAAGGTAATCTCAATTTTGTTTTGTAAATATTTAAAGTACAAATTGTAATGGATTTTAGCTTAATATCTCAGTGCCTTGATGGCTATTTAAATTATATCTTCAACTGTTTTTATATAATATCGAGATTTATGCGAGCTTGTAAATCCACAAAAGATTATATCAAGAAAAGTTCCCCGAAACAAAGAAATCAAAAAGGCACATTTCTCGATTTTAGATTACTTGTTTTTAATAATTATTTAGACTTATTAGAACATATTTTAAAATATATTATAATTTATAGAAATTGATTGGTATAATAGCACTAATAGTTTTTGTGTCAACTTTTACACATTTAAGAAAACACAACCACGTTTACTTATGAGATTACACTGCTTAGAAATTCAGACTTTCAAATTGATTTTGAAATAGAAAAATAAACCATTTTTAGTGAGACATATCTGCCTTTTGTAGCTGAGATTCCCAGACGTGCCAGGCTATCAATAAACCTGCATTCAGATGCATTCAAGCCTGGCATCCCTGGGATTCCTCTGAGCTCGAGTCTGAAGCTTTATGCCCATTCAACACCTGGCTGTCGGCAATCATCATAAATATGCCGGGCTCCCAAAACATCTCGGCCAAGTGAGTTGGCTGGCTGGAGTTAAATGCAACTCATTACGGGATCGCACAGCCATACAAATGTCATACATTCACGAGCTGGCACTTCTCTCTGTTGAGCAATTTTCTATGGAATATTTGCAATTGCAGGCTGGCTGGATTGCACTCGAGGGCGGTGGTCCTCCACATCGAGCTGTGAGCTGTGAGCTGTGGCAGGTGCACAAACAGAGAGAATGCCGGGCAAACGCCCAGAAGTGCGAGGAAGGAAGGAAGCAAGTAAATCCATGACCAGGATGGGTTTTTATTCAGTTTGAGTTGTATGTTTTTTTCCTCCTCGCAGCCTGCTTACCTTGTGCATGGGTCCACTTGAGCAGGAAAACGATGAATACGAAACGTAAATCCATTTTACGATTTTTTACAGTATTTCGCCTTAAGATAAACTGGCTAAAAAAGCGTTGCAAGAGCATTTATTTGCCCAGCGCCGCGCACACACACAGCACACGCGAGGGGAGCGACTCCCACAGGATATATATACAGATATATATATATTCTCGAGTTGCCTGACTTTTTGCTCGATTTCCTTGTAGTATTCTATTCGCACACAATTCGTTACACTTCCTCCTACACACACAGCACACCACTCAGCTGTGGCAGAAGTTTACATTTTGGTGTGCGGCCTAAACGCTTCTGGCCAAATCTGGCCAGAGTCCAGCTGACACATGTTCGTAAATTGTTAAATTCTTCCAAATTAATTTAAAAACAACAGGCTTCGAAAGTCTTCGCACTTGGTTTGTTTATGTTTCCTGCCAATCGCCCACGAAGTTGGCTTTCATGTTGAGAAGCCCGACACGCGCTCACTTCCTGTTCGTTAACCGTTGGCGGCAGTAACCAAAACTCAACTGAACGCCGTGCGTTGGCCAACGTTGATATGTGGGGGTCCTTTGGAAAACGGAAACCGAGAACAGTCCACAGCAATGTTCGCCAGCGTGGTGAGTTCCGAGCTTCGTGGCCCTTCGGATTTTGGGTTTGTCTGGGGAAATCGTACGATACTTTTCGGAGTAAATTCCTGCAGGGAAATCAGCTGTTCCTAGCGGGGCAGGGATCGGAGTAAAGAGAGAGAGTTGCAGTAAGAAGTTGTAAATAAATTTGGCCGGGACAACTGATAAAAGATAAAGAAAATATTGCAATAATATATATTTTATTTTCTAAAGAATTTAATTTTAGTGTATTTATTTCAAATACATTTAATAATATTCCCAAATTTTAGTACAAATTAATACCTTAATTATTACTATTTGTCAACATTAAGTTTCCAGCTAGGCTGTACACTTTTAATAATATTATTAAGTTATTTGAAATATCTATCAAAATAATGCAGGAGATTAACAACCTTAGAAGTTGTAAATTTCAAATAATATAATTTTAAGCACATACAAAGTTTATTTAGGTTTATTCAACTTCCAGTTCCACAAAAATTTAATTTATTTTACTCGCCAATTAATATAAAATAAATATAAGAAATAATACATATTTACAGTATACATTACTTCTTTTTCTAACATTATTTACTTTACGTTTCCATATAGCTGTCGTTCCTGCCACGTTTGTTTATTATCAAAAGCCAGAGCATAAACATTTGTTGCTGAATCCTGCCGGCAAATGTGTTGAGTCTGCGCATTCGTGAAATAAACAACACTTTCGGAGTTACAACCGGAATTCCTTCGCTCTCTGGTTGCTTACAAACATAGAGAGAAAACGGAGAGAAATATTAGCTGACAGATTGGGAGTTGGAAAAAGTAACGAGTAAAATTTGAATTTTAATGAAGTCCGTTAAATGCAACTGCCGACGCAATATATTTTCCAGTTTTCGCAAAATGAATCGATTTTCAATGGTCCAACTGCAGACTGCAAGGGTATATATCCTTCGGCTTACCGAAGTTAGCTTTCAATAACTTTTTTGGACAAATCAAAGAAAGGAAGCTAACTTTATAACTTTATCATATTTTCGTATACCAAAAAAGCGCGAGTCTTCTTGGGAGCCTCTTACAGCCAAAAAAAAAAGTGATAGCCGAAATTCCGATTCGCCATTAAAATCCCAATTATTTACAATTGAAATTTTGAAAAAAAAATCAGAAAAAAATAAAAATTTTAAAAATTAAACATAAATATACTTTTAAATTTTTTAACTCAATATGCAGACTTATTAATCTAATAAAAACTAGCACAGAAAAGCTATACAAATTGAAATACATGCATATTTGGCTTAGTTATGCCTTTTCTGGGTTAGCAAACTGTAAGGGTATGAAAACTTCGGCTTTCCGAAGTTATCTTCCTAGCTTGTTTTACAACTTTTAATATCAAAGGGATTTTAAAGCTGATCCAGTCTCTTTATCAGATCCATCTCCTATTCCCGTGGATGTCCTCCATTTTATTTGCATGACTGCCGGCGACTCGTGCTTTGTGTTCCCCGAAAGCATTAACCATTTAGACTGCCTGCTAACCCGCATTTGAAGGCAATCTGCTGAATCGAACCAAACATCAGTGGCATAGTTAATTAGGAACCGACATCGTCGTCATCGTCGTTCACCTGCCGATGCCACTCACCTGCACCGCAATCAAAATTAGCTCAGTGGCTTGCGGTGGTGGTGCACCTTTTCCCCTCCGCATCCGTGGAAGCCACCAATCCATTCTAGATCGCATAAACAACAATTAAAACGTTACAAATTGCACATAGAAACATCCTTCAAAGGGACGTGTCCCTCGCCCCCTTGCTATCTTTTCCGTACGATAAGTATTTTCTCTTTTTGCTCCTGCTCTACCATCTTTTCTTCAATTATTTCCGATTATTGCCAGGCCAAGGGAGGGGCAATCGGGGGAGCTGAGGGGGATGCTTCAAAATCCATGTTAATTGCTATTTTGCTCCCATTGGCTTTAAAAATCCTTGCAAGGAAACTAACAACCTGGGGGTCAGACTTTCCTGATTTTCCATTCATTCTCTGCCAGGACAATAACAACTCTGAGGGAATATCCTTGTTGTTCCCCTAATATACTTTCCTTTTGCTTTTACTCGTGGGAAAAGGGAAACCGGCCAGGGCAAAAGGAAAAGAGAGTCGGAATAGAGCGAGAGGGCTCGCCAGATAGGGGAGCAGGATATATACATATATCTCTATGGAGAGGAAAGAGAAATTACAGTGACGACCCAGTAAAGTAAGTTCCGAAGATAAACTGCAATCGAAGGACGTTGACTGAATGATAAATTACACTTGACAATGGGCACCCCACGTGCGTGTGTGCGCGGGTGTTTGTCTGAGTCCTGTCCAGGATTCCATTTTTTTCTTTTTTTTTCCTCGTAC